>CM056581.1:98354795-98659795 GCA_029721435.1 Gymnothorax reevesii | reverse complement strand
TTCCAATTATTGTAATTGGCAACTGAAGATATTCTCCATATGCAATCTAACAGCGATAAAATCATGGCCTAAATTCAGTACAGTTGCGGAACAAGATCCGAGTTGCACAAAACTTCCGTTTAAAACGATTATTAGTCCTGACCTGTTCTGCCCGACAATCACTCATCTGTCTTACCTAATCGGGAGAACAAGCAGCACCTGTGAACTGTGGAGCGCTCTCGGAGTGAACGTTCTGGTAATAATGAAAATGACTGAGAACAGGTCAGGATTTGATTTGTTTTTCAGCTCCATCCCCGCGGACTGACCATTGATTCCCTCTTGCCCTGACTCCTGAGATGTCGTGTGACAGCCTTCAGCAGGCCTGAGTCTCCTTGTCCAATCACGTTTCCTCTTTTGATTTTGGCTGTAGTATTTCATTCATTGCTTCCACTTGTGCTTAATTCTGGGTCTGGTGAAACTCTGAGTGAATGTGTTCTCTGATAGGATATTACTAACTCGTACTAACCAGCACTTATTTCAGGGTGTTTGTTTATATTTCGTCACATAGTATTAACCTAATTAACTCATTAGCGAGTGCGGGTGTTTCTAGCTTTTGTAAATTCCTTCCTGAACTGTCCCTGATTAACTGCGTTTAAAGCTGCGCTTTCCTTTGCTTCTCTTGTGGTGCTTTTTACTCGTCACGTTTAGATTACCTTAATGATTGATCGTCTCAGCATCTCATCTCCAGTCATTATTGTTACCTGGTCCTTATGAATTTGTTCATTAATCCCATGTGTTTCTGTTTCCCCCTGAGATTGCCGTCCATATCCCCGCCTCCTCTCGTATCCCCGCCTCCTCCCGTATCCCCGCCTCCTCCCGTATCCCCGCCTCCTCCCGTATCCCCGCCTCCTCTCGTATTCCCGCCTCCTCTCGTATCCCCGCCTCCTCTCGTATCCCCGCCTCCTCTCGTATCCCCGCCTCCTCTCGTATCCCCGCCTCCTCCCGTATCCCCGCCTCCTCCCATGTGTATTTAAGCAGGGAAGATTGAATAGACGTCACTTTGTTTCCTCTTGTATGATTCCTGAGCCTCGCGTGTCGCTGCACCCAGGTCTTGTCTGCCCTTTGTCTAAGTCTCCGAGTGTTCCCGTCAGTTCAGTTTAGATCCAGTGTTTTTTTTTTTTGCCTAGCTACTCGAGGAGTGAGTACTTCTGTTCCCCCTGCCTTGGGCAGTGTACCTCAGTCCTCCCTGCTGTTCAGTGCATGTGCTGGTGTTGTTTCTGGCCTGTCTGCCATCTTTTCCCTCGTGTTGTGTTTAAATAAAACCTTCTGGATCCTGCACCTGGTGTCCATCTGACCTCCTTAACAATATGAACAAACAGTTTTCAGATGCAACAGGTTCAACTATTTTAGGTCGCATCTCCATTAAAAAATTAATACTATCTGACAAAAAAAAAAAAGACACTCATGTCGCAAATACCGTGACTGCACCCAATAAGGCTGTCTGAAGCAATACTGTAGCTTGGCTTTCTTTTTTCCAACGTACTTTTTGCAGTCGCAGGCGGCAGCGTAGGCCTCGTTTTACTTGGGTGGTGTGTTCTGGCTTCTGAAGTGCAGACTGTCAGCTTAAATCTGATTTTTCATTTTTTGCCTTCAATCTCCTCTTCAGCACGTAAAATACACATTCAAGTGGATTCAGATCTGGGGACTGACTCAGCCAACAAAACCAAAATAGCAAGAAATCTGTTACAGTTCAATGAATTATGGAGCTCACAGTAACTCTTAAATCACAGGAAGCACTGCTATAACTGCCAGCTCTGTGAATCTCACAACATGCTGTTTTTATTGAGACCGTTTCAGATATAGACAAAGTCAATTCCACTGCAATTTTTAGAGTCCTATAAAGCGTCTGCCCGTTTAGAGGCCGTTAGAGCTTTAACTCGCAGGCACTCGTCTTTTCTACAGTAGCTGTTTTCTGACATTAGGCATATGTCGCCAATTTTTGACACTTTTCCCCCAGTCGCTTCATATAAAATTGCTGTTTGTGTGACCGACACAGCTGCCATTCAGGCACCAGACACTTTTTTGGCCGCTGTGAAGCTCTTGGCATTTCATCTTTTTTTCGGAGACTCACCAAGCAAAGTGCTGCTGGTTAGATCCCTAATCCAGACAGGTTGTTAATTGTGCTAAATATAATGGGGGGGGGGGGGGGGAGTAATTCTTCATCTTGGAAAAATCGCTGCATGGAAATCAGATCTGCAGCTCAAAGCTGAGGGAACTTTCCTGCAATGCAAGAGTTTTTAAATACCACAAAAGTCAAAACATCCTACCAAAGCCCTGAGGCAACATCACAACACCCACAACAAAAGAAGAAAATGTGGGCTGCAGTGTAGCCCAGGATAGAAAATGCATTACAATTCGGTCATTTATCATAAGAACAATACAGATTATATCCATATTATGGGACAATGTGTTGCCACACATCGACATAACTGTCATCTAAAGAGACTTCATCCACAGCAAACGATGGCCGAACTTATGACATGAGTGAGGATCCGAGGACATACCGTCAAATAAGGTTGGGCCAACATGAAATTCCTCAAAAGGCTTTCTTTCAGTAGGTTTGGGGTTCAAATAAACAGTGTTGAATCCAGAGTGTGTACATCATATATCAAACATCAGCCTGGTTTTTTTGTGAATAAACAGTTTTTTTTTCCGCAAAGACAGGAATTGTGTCCTTTTTCCTAACAGCAGTCAAATTTTCAAGCACATGGCAGCATATTCATCAGACTCTGGCGCATTTACAGCGTTTATTGAGTTAAATACCCGCTAATGCTCATTAAAATGAGTAATTCTGCCATGGTATTTCAGCGGGAGTGTACAGTCAGATTCAATCACGCGCTTCACTAACCAGCTGCGCGCAGGGCGTCTTCAGCGAGCGGTCCGAGCACGTCACACCGATTCTGCACCTCCTGCTGGGTGAGGACTGGCGAGCCTGAGAGAGGATTCCCAGTTTACGCTCGCCAGACAGAGGCGGACGACCCAGGATCGGAGGGTGAAATCAGCGCCGTTCCTCGGCCAGGCTGACATCCTAATTAGTGAAATCAGTCGGCCGAGTTCACGCACGCGAGAAATACTTGGAACTTCAGACATCATCTCCGCCTCGAACCCAAGAGGCACGGAAACCTAATAAAACGCTCCAGAGGATTGCCGCTGCGTCCCAGCTGTCGAATCAGCCCCACCCCTCCCCTCGTCTGGTTGTGCTCTCTCCCAATTTAACGTCAGCCTCCGAACTCAGCGGGATTAGAGGGAACTAAAGAGGGCTGGCGCATAATTTGGCTGACTGACCAGACGGCTCCACTGCGCTTGGATCAGCACACTTAGGCCGGGTTCGCACTACAGGATTTTCAAAATCCTAACCGATTCTGAAATCGGGTTCCATTCTCTTTCCAAATAATCTGCTGTCTGATCTTAAACATGTTCACACTACAGGATTTGAAAATTATGGAGCATTTCACACTACAGGATATAATTAAGATTATATTACAAATCTAAGGAGGTGATGCTTCTTTTGTACAACACATTCGTCAGACCACATCTGGACTATTGTGTACAGTTCTGGGGATCATACTTTAAGAGAGATATAGAGGCTCTAGAGAAAGTTCAGAGAAGAGCCACTAAGCTAATTCCAGGTATAAAAGATGAAAGCTATGAGAAGAGGCTGAAGATCCTTAATCTCTTTAGTCTAAGGAAAAGGAGACTAAGGGGTGATCTGATTGAGGTCTTTAAATATGTTAAAGGGATTAATAAAGTGAATTATGCAGGATTCCTTCGACCAAGTGTTGTGAGTAGAACTCGGGGTCACAAATGGAAGTTGACCAAAGGTAAATTTAGCACTCATATTCAGAAATATTTCTTCACCCAAAGAGTAATTTCGATGTGGAATAGCTTGCCTGACCATTTTGTTGAGGCAGAGACCTTGGGGGTTTTCAGGAGCTGGCTTGACTTAAAGCTAGATACCATTGAGTCATTGAGTATCAGAAGGGATATATTCACAATAGTATAAAGAAACTGGCGAGCGTAGTTGGGCTGAACGGCCTGTTCTCGCCATTCATGTTATGTCATGTCATATTATTAACGTGCCAGAGGGAGCGGCGCTCCACCTGACGTGATCTCACGCTCTCATGGGGAAACCCGGAGATTTAAGAATTAAAAAATGGAGAGTGACATGAAGCACATACTTGCTATTATAATCACTAGCAGTGAGAAGAGAAAAAAAAATGAGCCCAATGTACGAACTGACTATTCACACTTATTAAGTGCCTACAAGCAAAAAAATTGATTGAAATCTGCATTATAAGTGTGGCCAAGATGCACACTGCTCCATTGCCCACATTTATTTTCAGTGTGTTCAAAGCTAAATTTTTTTTCTTGGCAAACTTCAGCATTGGCAACACGTACAAGTGCGAATAACATCGGCCAAAAATGAAACGGGTCTGGGTAAGAAAATAGTTGTGGAGACGCGGTCAGCACGGATTGTCAGTTCTTCAGCGAGAACTGGAGGTGGGTTTTTTAACGATCAGTTTAAATCAGCCCAAAAATCCTGAAGTGTGAGCCGGGTTCAGACTACAGGATTTTTGGGCCGAATTATCCCCGATTCACCCCTCCCGACAATCGGCAGAGAAATCTTGTCTGGGACCTCGGTCCGTACCGATGTTCGGTCCAGATTATCTGGCAATGTGTGGGGTTTACCGATCCAATCTTAACACTCCCGATTTGCTCGCAGACTGATCGGGGCCGCCGATAATTTTCAAACATGTTCGATATTTCGAAAGTGAAAATCTGCATGATTACGTCTTTCCGAACAGAGCCACAATAGCCAATGAGAGACAAGACTCTATAAAAACTATAAAATAGATCATCAAAACAAATCTGTCTGAAATATGTGCGTGTGTGTGAGTGAGAGAGAGAGAGAGAGAGAGAGAGAGAGACGTTCTCTCTATCATGCCTGAGTAGGCAACAACTTCAGTGAACGTGTACAGTTGCCAAAGTTGCTCTCTGGTGGCCGCTGTGTCAGCTACATACACCCAGTGACCAGCTGTTTCTTACAGTCCCTACATTTCCTGCCTCCGCGTTGTAACATGTTGCCATTTTTTCTCACAATAGCGCCAATGATTTATTTTCATTACACTAACAAAATTCTTCATTTCAACTGTGGACAATGTCGCTGTTGAACTAACTAGCTAAACCTTAGCGTTACAACCAAACATTAGGTCTGGGGCACTCGACGGAGCAACAGTAAACATTTATAGCCATTGAGAATAATCTAGTATGCTACTGTGCACAAATAGTTAAAAAAAAAAAAAAAAAACTGATCGTTAAAAAACCCACCTCCAGTTCTCGCTGAAGAACTGACAATCTGTGCTGACCGCGTCTCCACAACTATTTTCTTACCCAGACCCGTTTCATTTTTGGCCGATGTTATTCGCACTTATGCGTGTGGCCAATGCTGAATTTTTTTTCTTCGCCACACTTCGCACTTATACGTGTTGCCAATGCTGAAGTTTGGCCAAGAAAAAAAATTTTAGCTTTGGACACACTGAAAATAAATGTGGGCAATGGAGCAGTGTGCATCTTGGCAACACTTATAAGTGCGTCTAACGCGAATTTCGATCAATTTTTGTGCATGGACGCACTTAGTAAGTGCGAATAGTCAGTTCGTTCATTAGGCTCTTTTTTGTTTTCTCTTCTCACTGCTAGTGATTATAATAGCAAGTATGTGCTGCATGTCTCTCTCAATTTTTACATTTTTAAATCTCCGGGTTTCCCCATGAGAGAGCATGAGATCACGTCAGGTGGAGCGCTTTTCAAATCCTGAAGTGTGAAGATGTTTAAGATTAGACAGCAGATTATCTGCGAAGATTCTCCTTATGTGTGTAATGCAACCCGATTTCAAAATAGATTAGGATTTTGAAAATCCTGTAGTGTGAACTCAGCCTTAGGCAGTTTATGAAGAAAAGAGACTGTGTTCTCAGGGTCTGGAATGTTCTTATCTCATCTTATCCTACACACCAGAAGACTTTGAAAAGACTCTAAAAGACTATCAGCTCACATCTAAAGACTAGTGTTTCAAGTTTTTAGTCCCAGACTAGTCTCAGACTAAAGATTTTACAAAGACTGTGAATCTTGTAGGGTCACTACAAGACTACAACTAGATTTTTTAGCCTTTTTTCCCCCATCATGCATGTTATTGACTGTCTGGTTTCCTGTTTCCGCTTTTGTTAGTGCTCATCTATTGGTTGTTGATTGTGTTACGTCATTGCGACTTGCGATAATATTAAACACGTTTCATATGATCCGCAGGCCCAAGACGAGGGAAAGGCTGGTATGAAACGCGGTCACAGACTGCAGGTCACCACCTTAAACTTAACGACCGAGATGACGGGAGCGCACCGAGACTCCAGTTAGACTCCTAAAGACTGTCAGTTTTTAGTCTGGGACGGTGAAAATCTGTTGGTGTATAAGCCCAGCATTATTCTGGACAAACAAATGTGAGAAGAAATGTAACAAAAATATTTCATGCAACAGCTATTCTCCATTGGTCACTGTCAGTTTATGCAGGGTTTGTTCGTTTATTTGTTCCTATTTCAACGGGCAAAACGAAGCAACGGGAGAATGGAGGGTCAGCACAGCAGTAACGGCAGTAGCAGTGGTATCGGCAGGAGTAGCTGTAGTTATTGTGCTTTTTACTGCAACTGCAATAACAGTAACAACAACTGAAACTGCAATAACAGTAGTAACAGTTGTAAGCACAGCAGTAGTTGTAGTAATGGTGGAAGTGGTAACAGTAGTACCAGTCCTACAAATTGTAACAGCAGCAGTATTTATGGTAACAGTGGTAACTAGAAGAGCACTCAGAGAGCGCAGAACCTCCGCCGCCAGGGGGCAGCAAAGCCAAAAGAACGGCGATTGGAACTCCGGCCCATTGGAAAGACTTGAAATCTTGAACTTTGGAGTATATGTCAGCAGTACTTTGGCCTAGATATGCGAAAATTTAATCACCTCTTCCTTGACTTAATACCCACCTACCCTGAAAATTTCATCAAAATCCAGCCATTTGTTTTTGAGTTATCTTGTACACAAACAAACAAACCAACAAACAAACGGCACCGAAAACATAAACCTCCACGGCGGAGGTTAATAATAGTAGAGGTAGTAATCGGTATCAGTAACAACAGTTGAAACAGCAGAAACAGTGTGAGAGCTGTAATAGCAGTGACAGTTGTAACGTGTAAAATCAGTACATTAGCAACCGTTGTAGCAGACAGTGGCAGGCAGTAGAGGTACTTTTTACATGAATCATTACAGCTAATAAATCCATCCAGAGACAGAACACTTTTGGCAGGGGTGTCCAATCTTATCCGTAAAGGGCCGGTGTGGGTGCTGGTTTTTGTCCTCACCAGCAGTGCTACTGCTCCTGATTCCACTAATTAACTAATCAGGGGTTTCAATCGGGACCTTGGTGGGCAGAATCAGGTGTGTTAGAGTTGGGCTGTAACAAAAACCAGCACCCACACCGGCCCTTTCTGGATAAGATTGGACACCCCTGACTTATGGAGTCAACACTGTTGATTAGCGTTTCAGGAACTCTAGCTGATCATTACAACTGCTGCCCTTATGGGAAATGAACATTCAACTGAATAAAACATGACCTAACTATAGAGTTAATGAAATTACTTCCAAGCACAGTTTTTCAGAAGTTTCAACTATATTCAATATTAGAATATCATATTGAAAAATACAGAATAGGCCTTCTTATGAGTTCTATATTCAAATTTACTTAACTGTACCTTGGATTTCAAGATGGCATAAACAAACTATGACTTTTTCATATAGCACAACGTGAATCTCCACTTCTTTGCAAATAATGACTCACTCTTACCTTGCTTATTTCAGGCAAGAAAATTCAATAACCTTACAATCTAAATTCCTGCATTTTTCCTCGTCTGACTTTATCCACCAGTCAATATGTCAATCCACAAATCAACTATTTATAGGTTGACTGACTAATGTATGTGCTTACATTGGTTCATTAATTTGCATTTGATAACGTTGGAACGTTGAAATTGATGAGTGATCTAACAGTCAAATGTTATATTAATAAAGATCGTCCCTCACCAGAGAACCTATATCACCCCGAAAAAAACATTTAATGTTCATCATCTTCATTATCCTGGATTTCACCATTTTGATCAATTTACTCAATACTTCTTCATATCAAAAAAAGCACATATAGGCTTTACAAAATATAATAGACAATTTTTTTAAATGCCCTCTATGGGATGATTAATGTAATTATTTTTGCTCCAGTAGTGGGGCTCTCACACTTGGATTTCATAAAAGTGCGATTCTCAAATTTATTACCTTTCAGATTTACAGGGATCACTTTTTTCACAAAACACAGAATTCATTCATTCAAGCAACGCATGACAAGACTACCAAACTGTCATGTCAGATACGCGAACAAAGCCAGCTTCTCAGTGAGGCAAACTTCAGAGCAAAATTGCTGATTGATCACAAACCTTAATACCACATAAGCCTGCTAAAATCCACTAATGAAAAGAAAATAAACACAATAAATCAAGGTCCCACCCAGGGACTGAGATAATGCGGCAAAATTATTCTTAATTTGATTTCCAGTGCGATTCGCAATATGGCGTCTCGCTACAGGAATTTGAACGCTAACTTTTAATTAGTTCTACAAATCCCAGAGTGCACCAGGCCGCAAACTCAGTCACATACGCACACTGAAGAACAAAAAAAAAAAGAATGTGGGGGTGGGGGGTGGGCACAGAAGAGTGAATTTTTGACTCAAAGCCGCTTTAAACCCCATAAAACCCAGGGATCCTCATAAGGGTCTGTGAAATGCAGGCCTATTTAATTCCAGCACGTCCAGCTGAATTACAGGGAAATGTGTTTAAAATGATACAGAGAGTGTTTTCCATTTGATGTAATCCTGTGGCCATACAAACATGGAATCTTGGGTTTGAATATTTCTCTCAATATAAGTGTGATGCAGCTTCAGTGAAGCGCTGCACCCAGCAGATACAGAATGTGTGTGTGACATTATCCTGCAACATGAAAAAAAATGCTTTTTCTGACTTCGAACCTGCTTAAGGGAAAACTTAAGAGAAAACTTCGAGTTTAAGGCTTAAGGTCGAAAGAAAAAGGAAGATGCCGGAAGACTCGCTCAGCACGCAGCTCAGCATATTCATCGAGAAAAGCAGATTAGGCGAAGGCATACATAAAATGATGGATGACAAACATTTCTCTAGTAAAGCCATGAATAATATCAGATGCACAAAAACAACTCGTATTAAAACTCAAATAATATTCACTAACTTCCTCTGCAGCTTTAAACTACATCTGCCACCTAACAGAAAGTACAACTACCTTTTTAATCCCAACAGATAGTGACCAGGCCAATAGCCACTATTGAGTGAAACCTGCCGCAAACCCTAACAGGCGCAGGCCTGAATGGCCACAAGAATGTTCATTAGAAAAAATGACCTGAACCCCTCTGTGTGGGTAAAATAAATAATCTGCAGGTCCAGAACAACATAAACTGTGCATTTTGACTATTCATTTTCCTTTTTTTATTGTATTTTCTATTCTTCTTTGTAGCTGAAAGCGGTTCACCAGGCCGGCGCCTCACTGGCCCTGTTCTATCCTGCCAGATGCTGACAGAGGAGACAAACTATTTCTGCTTCATGAAAGCAGGCTGTTCTGTCCCACACAGTGAGCGCCGGGGAACAGACTTTAAACACGACGCCGTTACTTTGTGCTGCAACCGAAACGGACCGCTTCCCCCCGCTTCACGCCTGGCTTGTGTTCATGCTGAATTTCTGTCCAAACTAAGTCTAAAAATGTGAAGCGCAGATGTCTGCAGAGTTGAGTGCAGCTTATAATTTAGTCTCAGATG
Organism: Gymnothorax reevesii; assembly: GCA_029721435.1. Lineage (NCBI taxonomy): Eukaryota > Metazoa > Chordata > Actinopteri > Anguilliformes > Muraenidae > Gymnothorax > Gymnothorax reevesii. The sequence goes on along the minus strand of CM056581.1, from coordinate 98,649,837 downwards.
CTTTTGTAACCAGAGCGAACCAGGTGAGTTTTTTTTTTTTTTTTTAACAAGCATTCATCACTGAAGCTACTCTGCTGTAAAAAATAAAAAATGGCTTTAAACAACTCCCATGAAGGTAAAAACATTCATCACTCGAATATTACTCTATCGGCAAATAAGACTGTGTCCCAATAGAAAAAACACAATGCACAAAAACACCATCATTGTGAGACAGTAGAGGTGGGCGGGGCACAATCTAAATGAGGGATCCCCAAACTCGGTCATGGGGGACCCCGATTTATGTCCATTCCCATTACAACCACAAACAATCCAAAACTTCAACAAGCTATAAATTCAGCTAACCTCGTCTTTTTCCAGGCTGAAATGGTGCAAAACGAGCCAAGTCACTTTGGACCTGATTTATTAAGACCTTTAGCACATGCAAAATCTTTTTGCCCGTGCAAAACCAATAACATTGCCTCTGATTGGTGCAAGGCAAGTACCCTGGCCAACCATGGGCTATGTTATTGGTTTTGCATGGGCAAAAAGATTTTGCATGTGCTAAAGGTTTTAGTAAATCAGCCCCTTTGTGTCAGAAATAGCTTCTGCAAATCCCTACTTAAAACAAGCCGGTCAGAGACCACAGAAGTCCCCCCCCAGAGGGTGCACGCACGCACGCACAGACGGACGAACTGTTGGATAAATGGACAGACGGATGGACATGGCCAAAATTAAGTCCCCCAATGCACGCATCAGTTTTTGAGAGGCCATTGCAAGTAGTTTGGGAGATATTCTCCAGAAACAATCCTGAGGTCAAGGTCACAAGTGAAAGGCTGCATAAAATGTCCTGTGGAGGTTGTCGGTCAATTTTAATGCTTCAGTGGTTTCCTTGACCTAAACTAAGAAGGTTTTGATGGGCTAGATTAAAAGAACAGAAAGTTGAAAATAGCAGAGAAAGGTCTAGGTCGAAGGGGAAAAGGCTAAAGGCCAAAGGTCAACAAAACATTCAAAAAGCACAACTATAGGATATGGCCAACGTACACATGTAGTTTCGAAAGGCCACTGTGAACAATGTCGAAGATACGCCCCAGAAACTAAAAACAGTGAAGGAGGTCATTGCTGAAAGGTCAAAGTTCAGAGATCGCAAAAAGGCTTAGATATGAAGCTTTGGTACAGGTCATAAAATCAATGAACGTTGTACAATGGTGAGGCTGCTGCACATATTTTCAGAGTGATGGATCCAAACAGACTCATGGACGCAAAGGTACACAGACGGACTACAGTGATAGTCCCCCGACCTACCCTTCACATTGCAAGGGACAAAAAACTCCACTGAGAGAAAAAAAAATGAGTGGCCTGTTAAAATGCAAGGGGCCCGCAAACTGCAGTGAAAACTGACCACGAATGGGGGTTTCCCGGCCTGAGACTGAGTTTGAGAAACGCTGGTCCAAGCGGCAAAGAGTCTCTCGTTCGGTCTGCCATAAGACCTCGAGATGGCAACGCAGTGAGAGTCAGACTCGTTTCAGCAGCCGCTCTCTTATCAATTCCTGCAAGACACTTCGCGGAAGGAAATAAATAATGAATACGCCTCATTTGTCTTCAGTGTTTGCCGTGGCGGAGCTGACAGATAAAGAGAGGCTGGGGGTGGCGTTTCCGCGTGACTGACCTCTCCTTTTCTTTATGTTTGCCGAAGAAAGCGTGAAAGCAACACATTCAAATGGATTTTCATACATAGAACTGCATGCGTGGGAGAATTTCTAAATCAGCCTTTTGGTTTCCTCCGAGAAAAATAACCCCCCCCCCCGGTTGCAGGCTCTTCCTCGCTTGTTCAGAAAATGCTAATGTTCGAATCTGTCATCGGGGGAGGAGATCGTATTAACCGTAAGTCAAACACAGTTTGGGATTTGTGCCTTTGCGGAGTCCTCTGACGCGATCAGGCACCTCTGCTCTTTTTCAACAGGGGATAGCTCACCGCTATATCCGGCGGAATACAAATTCAAAGCTCAGAGTAACACAGCAACGGCACAACCACAATATTTTTTAGTTGTTTTCCTGTGGTTTGGTGTAATTTACGCACACTGCACGTCTAATTTTAATTCATTTAATGCATCAGTTCCTCTCACGAGTTCAACAGAAATTGTTGTTAAATGCATCAGTGTCAACCTGGGAGGCTAATTTTCATCTGTAAATTTTGGGTTACATGCTTTTTTAGCAGTGGGAGAAAACCGGAGTACCCGGAGATGCCGGGGAGAATGCGCACGTTCCACACTCAATGGTCCTGTCCCAGGTTCTGCCCAACAACAGAGATGCCATCATGAAACAACGGTTTACCCACTGAGTGCAATCTGCGTGATTATTCATAAAACTCGGAGCACACTTTCCCTCAAGGGTACACAGCCCTTCAGCACACGCCGATGCACTCCGTGTTTTCGGTCGCTCTGTATAAGGGCGTCCGCTAAATGCCAATAGCGTGATGTAATGAGTCATCTCTGACATATAATGCCATCATAATGCGTAATATTGTGTGCCCTTTGTCCTAATGAAATGACAAAGGTCCATGTCACAGAAGGGTATGTGGCATTTAATACCACTTTTATGAATTGAGGGGCTTTGTATTTTATAAAATCCAGGAAGATGTTCTGCCAGTCTGGAAGCACAAAGCAAAGGTCACATAGATGTAGGTGTACGACATTGTGTCCTTGCGCAAAACACTCAATGCCTCACATACACACAGAGAATGGAATCCAGTGCATTTCTGCCGTATTGTAGGGGCCCTGCGTTCATGGTCTAAGGAACACCGTTAGTTTGCTCAAGGTCAACTGCGGCTCATAAACGTGCGACACAGGGAGGATTTGCTCTGTCAATAATTTGCATTGCATTTGCAAAATAAAATTGTCAGTTTAAAGCATTAAATACATTTTAGACTTTTAAAAACCTGCAAATCATTATATCCAAGTCCGGTGGTAACCAGCTGTCCTGCTAGGCTGTTGCTCCAACCCTAAAAAAAACACACCTCACTCAACAGCTTAAGCAGGGCTGCCCAACCCTATATGCGTGTGTATGTCTGCATGCATGTGTCCGTGTTCGTTTGTTTGTGGTGTGTGTGACTGCATGACCGTGTGTGTGTACGGATTTACGTCTGTGTGTGTTGCGAAAATATGTGCGCGTGTGTGTACGTGCTCACAGCAATGGATTGAAAACTCAAATGCCTCCATTAGAAGCCTGATTGCAGCACAAAGGATAATTTCTCTCAGCGCAGCACAGACAGGCGTACAGGGGACAATAAACATCTGATTATGCCAAATTACACAGGGCAGCCATCTTACACACAGAGCCACATGTCTCAATATACATAATACAGTATTTCCCCCCAAAAATGCAGCATTAATGACCCTACAGAAAAGTCCAGCCAAAATCAACCTGACCAAGCTTGTTAGAGTAAATTTTTTTTGGCAGATCTAGCTCATCTAGACGAGCCTCAGGGCAGAACTGCTCATCTGGCAGTTCACCAGTTAGGCTTCCTCTAGCCTGCTATTCCATCAGATTAGTCACCAGATTTATTCACAAGTTTAACCAGTGACAGACTCTCGGTGACCAACAGCAGAGCAGTAATAACCACCTTGAGGTTGACAAAAGACTGCTTGAACAAGCTGACAATCCCAGCTGGATGTTTCAGTTAGAAAAGGCCAGCCACCTTCAGCTACAGTTGGTGTGACAGTCATACAATGCACGCCAGTAATAAACTGATCAACCCCAATCCATTAGTGATAGAGGCGTGTCATTTTCCTCGTGTTTATGAAAACATCTGTCCTGACACATAATGGATCCATGTATTCACTGCGACTAAGATGTGAGATCAGAAACTGTTCCGTCCTGCTCTGGACACATTGAGACACGTATTCCCCCAGGAGACAGGGGACACACTCCGGCTGAAAACTCTCTGGCAATCATTTCCTCCCACATCATTTGCACAGTACTACTGTACTTCTAAAGAGCCAAACTTCGGCTCCGAACTGATATAAAAACGTGACACCATTCCTATGAGATGACATTTGATTATAATGAAACCACTATCCCCATAAGTTCATCAAATAATTTCATCAAATCATGAAGTGTGAATATTTATAAACCGACCTGACCTCAATACATTTTTGATAAGAAGTTCCTTTACAAGAATATAAATTAGGCTAGAAGTTAAATAAAATCATTTCATTCCCCTGCTCGACAGGCAAAGGGTAAACTTTTTGGTGGAATCTGTCTGTATGTCTGTCGGTAGTCTAAGACAAAAACAGTTTGATCAGATTACACAAAATTCTCAGGAAAGGTCACATCTGGCACACTCTCTATGTAATTTAGTGGACGGATTCTGGCTCTATCTGCAAGGCCAATGCAAACATTAGGCCTCCAGAGCAGGATAGCCGGGCCACACGTGCGTCCTGTCCGTCACTCTGATACTGGGATATAACGTGTAACGGAGCCGCTGCAAGGGCCACTTTAAGATCCCACACCACTCCTCCCACAGAGAAACTAAAATAAATCTGAGGATAAAGGTTGACTGAATATCAAACGGAGCACCTCACTAAAGCATGTAAGAGCCAGTTTTTATAACATTCTTTCAGGTCATGATACATCATAGGGATGGATTTTTTTGATTCTTTGTTATGTTGTAGGTACATGTCTGAAATAGCAAAATCCAGATTTTTAGGTCTCAATGCCCGTTACTTTTTTCCTCGGACCCCCAGTCCCCAGAAAATTTGGGGATGAATCACCTCTTGAAAAAAAAACCTGAGTTTTAGGAGCCTATATCTCGGTGCGCCCATGACAGCCCAGACTCATTTTCATGGATGTGTATCTAAAATCAAAGGGCTTTCAGAAAATTTTAAAATTTCCATGGGGAGTGAAGGGTACAGCTGATAGGGGGCGCTTCAATCAGCTACCAAGCCAACACAACCCATTTTTCATCCGGGATTTACAGGCTGTGCCCTCAGCAGCCCAACATGTTTTACCCATCATATGACAGTTTAGTTACTCCTCTACCTAATTAACATAAATTCGGGCTGGCCTGTTACAGGCACATGGATATAGAGGCGCTCTTTAGGGTCACAACATGCCTAACTTTGGGGTGAAATATCTCCATGCGCCCTCGAAAGATTTTTGTGCAGGTTTCTTTCCGACGGAAATTTGTCAAAAGTAAATGTACTACTAACACTAGGAAGTATTTTTCCATGCCGAGTGGTCACAGAGTGGAACAGCTTGTCATGTCATGCTGTAGACGTAGAAACTCCCGAGGTTTTCGACCAGGCTTGATAAAGTCCATAAGTATCCAAAATGTCAGGTACCCTTTGGAGATTGAGAAAATAGAAAGCTTAGTCGGGCTGAATGGCCTGTTCACCACTATGCATTGTTCTTCTCCGACTAGCTAGTCCCCTCAGTTTCTCATTGGCTCAAGCACACAAAACAAAATATGGCCTGTGTCCGTCAGCGGTGCCCTAGAACCAGGAAATCAAAACTACTCTTCTGTTTAAAGTAGCTGCCTCAGTCCTTGGCATGCAAACCTGCTGTTTAATGTCTCTGCGATTATCCCACTTAAAAGACAGGTTAAGTGACAGAAACAGCATGAGAAATATCAGATGAATGGATTCACTGCACCCCTAGAATGCACACAATTACAGCAGCCAGGTTTCGGAGAAGATAAACCCTGAGTTAAAACCCGCCGAAAGGGACGACATAAGGTACAGTATGAATTATGACATGAGTCACGAAGAGGTGCAGGACAAGTTATGAGGTGAGGAACTGTACTAGTACTACTAGTACTCATGAGCAGTATGAGCTCTGACATGAGAAATAGTATGAGTTATGACACGTGAAACGATACGATATCCTTAGATGAAAGCAATAAGAGGTTTGTCCCAGAATAGAGGATGGAAGACCAGTTCTCAGATGGTGTTTGATAACAACATGCTTGTTTAAAATGCCTGAGCACCTATTTACCCTTTGAACAATAGTCTTTTTTCTTTAGGCAGGAGGGTAGCGGTTTCCAAAATCTTGAACTCAGCTGATTTCAGTGCAGTATAGCATGATATCAGTAATGTTCAGTTCAGGATATTCTAATCACATAAAACAATCCTAATCCCCTAAGGTGAAAACAACACTATCGACTGGCCGTCAGTTTACTGAATGATTGATTAGCTTTAACCGGCAGATTTACTCAGAATTGTACATGCGAAAGGTCTGTCTGTAACCTGGTTCTGCTCAATTTTAAAAATACACTTTATTATTATATCAGGAAAAGCAACTCTCAGGTTGTAATCGGACACGTAATTCAGTCACCTGGGGTGCGAATGGCAGTTCCTTTAAAAGCTGTGAGTCATTAAAGCCATCAGTTGCATCAATCAGAGCAGACAGTCATTAAACCGTATGAGGTTGAGATGCATGCACAAAAATAAACAATCTGAGCATTAAGTCAAGGGCAATATAGCACGTAATTTACATAATAGCATGCTCAAAAAAGGTCATTCTGATTATTTTTGTTATTTTAATGAATTTATAGGGAAGTGTGTGTGTGTGTGTGTGTGTGTGTGTGTGTGTGTGTGTGGGCCCGCCCCCTGAATGCATGTAGTGTGCCAGTAGGATATCACATGGATGTCTTGTATTGTTAATTTTTTGCATCACTTCCTATCCACTGAAGAGTAATTCTGTTGTTCTGTAATAATAAACACGTTATGATTAGTGGAAGTAATTATGTATTCTCATGTCTGCACTAACTGCACTAAATTACTGCACCTTCAAATGCCAAACAGAGACACCTAGAGGATGACTGAGGAACAGGTTGACAACCTCAGCTGCGACATGCATAAGATTTTATCTGGATCCCAACTGCCACAGTCTTGTACTGAATTCCCTGAAAACCCGGGCATCAGTATATTTCTGATACTTGCACACTGGATATGCATTCATCTGGTTAGCAAACACCAGGCTGTATCCTATTAATGAACCTGATAGGAATACTGATTGGTTAAATTTGCAGATGATACTAAATTGGGAGGTTTGGGGAACAGTTTAGAGTCCACTAAAGTGATACAGGTGATGATTTGGATATAATCCAGAATTGGGCAGAAATGTGGCAAATGAAATTTAATGTAGCAAAATGCAAAGTTGTACATGGAGGTAATAAAAACATTAGACAGGATTACTTCATGGGAGGTTTAAAACTGGAATGTGCTGCACGTGAAAAAGATCTGGGAGTGTCAACCAAAGCCTCACAGGTTCTAGCCATTGTGCCGTAGCAGTGAAAAAAGCTAATCGGATGCTAGGATACATTGGCAAAAGTATTGAGTACAAATCTAAGGAGGTGATACATCTTTTGTACAACACATTCGTTAGACCACACCTGGAGTATTGTGTACAGTTCTGGGGACCATACTTTAAGAAAGATATAGAGGCTCTAGAGAAAGTTCAGAGAAGAGCCACTAAGCTAATTCCAGGTATAAAACATGAAAGCTATGAGAAGAGGCTGAAGATCCTTAATATCTTTAGTATTAGGAAAAGAAGAATTAGGGGTGATCTGAGGTTGTTAAATATGTTAAAGGGATTAACAAAGTGAATTATGCAGTATTACTTAGGCCAAATTTTTTTAGTAGAACTCGGGGTCACAAAAGGAAGTTGGCCAAGAGTAAATTTAGCACTGATATTAGGAAATATTTTTTCACCCAGAGAGTAATCCCACTGTGGAATAGCTTGCCTGACCATATCATTGAGGCAAAAACTACATTATGTAATGTTAAGTTACGTCGGTCCTCAAAGTCTGAGGACTGCTGGTTGCCCACCCTCCATTGACCTGTGAGGCAGGTGCAAGGACAGTCGGACCAATCAGCAGGGCTAATTGCTTTGTTAATTTCCTAAGAGAGAAGAAAACCATGGATAGATTTGGATTTGAAGTCCAGATCAGAGGCGGCGGGTGAGCTGGCGATAGGGGAGGCACAAACAATCCCTTAAAAGTAATGATTGGTCCTGATTGGTTTTCAATCATTCATTTAAATTACCATCATAGAGACTCCAAAAACTCTGCACATTATCAGGTGTGGTCAGTTTTCATTAATAACTCATACCTGTTTATTCTCACGCATTCCGCGTGAGTTTTAGTGGCATATTTACGTTCCTCTGCTGTAGTCGGCAATTATTCAATAAACGCATGTGTAAGAGATGCTCACGCGGAATTGAAGCTCTTGTGCATGGACATTTATCAGTTTCACCTGCGTTACGACTCCGGACATCTCACGCTTTTCATTACTTGTTTAAATAAAATAAGATTATTTGAAATGTCTTTATGCAATTCCATTGCTTCCAACTCGAGTAAAGAAAAGTGTGAGAAGTCCGGAGTCATAACGCAGGTGAAACTGATAAACCTCAATGCATAAGGACTTCAATTCCATGCGAGAATCTCTTTCAAATGCGTTGACTGAACGTCAATATGCCACTAAAACTCAAGCCGAATGTGTGACAGTTGACAGGTATGCGTTATTAATGAAAACTGGCCACACCTGATAATGTTCAGAGTTTTCCAAATTTCTGTAGTGCTAATTTAAATGAATGATTGAAAACAGGTTGGGATGGGATGGTTTGCACTTACCCTAATGCCACTTCATCAGCCACCGCTGGTCCAGATCCCCGACAAAGGCTTCACACATTTATAATCCCAATTCATAGCACAGTTGGGGAAGGTATAGAAAATGTATAGAGAAACAGAAATGGAGGTAAATGGAGGTAAACAAACATCCATTACTGACATTCAGACCTGCAATGTGCTCCAAAAAAAAGTTGGGAGGGGGACGACTTTGGGCAAGTAACAAGGTTAAAAAAGATCAATGATGTGATTTGAAACAGCTGATGTCAGCAGGTGATTGTAATAGTGATTTAGTACGACGGCAGCATCCAGAAAAGCCTTAAAGATTGCCTGAGGATCGCCAATTTCCCTCCAAATGCATTAAACATCATTGAAAGATTTAAAGACGATGTTCCTCAAAGAAATAAAGGGATTTGGATGTTTCATCCTCTGTGATGCACGACATAATTAAAAGGTTTAAGGAATCTAGTGGAATTTGTGCACATAAAGCAAGGGCAAAAGCTGAAGCTGAAAACCTGTATCTCCGATTCGCTCAGGCGGTACCGCATCAAGAGTAGTCATTTCTCTGCAAGTGAGGACCATAAGGGACTTAGGATTACTATGGGGACCCTTTGTCAAGTACTACAATACATTGTTTGTCCACAAATGCCTATTATACTTTACTATGCAAAAAGAAAGCGATAGTTTAAGAGTTCGGAAGCACTGTCGACTTCTCTGGGCTCGGAGGCATCTGCAGTAGACCATCACAGTGGAAATGCATATTGTGATCAGACAAATAAATGCTTCAAGTCTTTTCTGGAATTAATGGACTCCATGTGCAAAGATGCAATGGACTATTGAGACTGTTACAGAGAACATGTGACACATTTTGAAATGGAAAATGCAACAAAGACCCCATACTGTGGCACACCTTATGACCAGTTCGCTGGAGGAATGGGACAGATTTACTCCTGAAATACAAAATTCCTTGGCCTCTTCAGTCTCAAAATTTAAGTGCTGTGAAAATCAAAAGCAGCACAGCAAAGTGGAAAGTACCTCACTGTTGCAAAGTTTGTTTAAATATAATGCAAAAATCAAGATCAAAATTATTGCTTCATTTACAATTTTTTCCGCCAGTTTTAATTTTAATTCAAAATACCATGCCAACCCTTTCCGATTTGGGTTTGTACATGTAATAAGTACGAATTAAAATCATCAATTAAAAAGAAAAAACAATTAATAAAATTGAACTTTTTTTGAAAATAAAATGAACTTTTAAATTGCAAACACTGGCAGCTGAGGAAATGGTTAAACCCGCTGAACAGACGTGTGGATTTTTTTAAACTTTCTCCATGATCATCAAGCCTAATCCCCAGTCAAGACTGTAAATCCAATTGCAGCCAGACACAGCGCTAAGGAAACTGCTATGATCTTCATAATCATCAGCCATTTCTTAAGCCGCTTTCACGCTGGATGCGAAATATACGCGTTGTGTATTCGCGTCTTTGTATTGAGTTTGAATGTAATCTGTCGTGCGAAAAAATCGTTTCGCGTCCGATGTGAAAGCAGCTTTTACAGGCAGCATACGGGCCTGCAGCAGCTCGGCGGATTTTCACATTCTCCGTGCTTTGCTGAGCTGACCAATGACAACACAGCAATGAAACAGGCTGACAAATTTCACCTCGCGTTCAGAACTGAGAGAGAAACACTGCACGGTTTGAAGATTCTGCAAAATCTGTCACGCTCGCAAATGAGGCTGAAGATTAAACGCAGCCCTAATTCGCATTCAGTGCATATTGAAAAGGCCAGTAACGCCATTTAAAGGAAAATCTTCATCTTAAAAGAGGTCTCTGAACCTTCATTTGGCTGCACTTGGTTTGGAGTTGACTCATCACTGAATTTCTCATTTCTAATCACATTTAATGTAAAAACAAGTCCTTGGGAAGGTGGTTCGCAGCGCGATACCGTTATCTGAGCAGAGCAAATTAATTTCTCATTCAGCATGGTGCCAGAAAGAGAGACCTCTCCCAACAATTCACCGTGAAGGTCATTTAAATAATGTAATCAGCACTATATATGCTCATTTGAGATAAGGCTTGCGGCAAGAGGCACTGGAACAAGTATGTGCCAACAAAACATTGTTCAACATTTACTTATCTTTACAGTAATTGACAAAGAGAGCAAGAATTCTGTAGGACTAAGCACTGTCGCATCCCATTTTCACTTTATTCACTTACAATACAAACATCCACCATTTTATGCATCAGCCGGAGTCTGTAGACATACTGCCTCATACATATAGCTCAGAATATTTTTTCTCAGTCTCTGAATCATACCTAGATATAATATATTCCAGAGGCTGAAAATGTTTACTGTGTGACCGCCGCTGTGAAAATACTCTAAAATATTATTTATTTTTATTGATTGTCAGGTACAACACAAGTTTCAGCAGAGTGAAGTGCATTTCTCGATGTTAAGTCCAGCCAAAGAAGGGATAATAATTTATCACTGTGTCAGCAGAAATTTCTGGTTCAAGTCTTGGAGCTAAACAGATGCAGTGTCGCGAAGAAGTATTTGCCCCTTTCTAAATTTCTTCTATTTCAGCATTTTTTTTTTTTTTTTTGCACTTAACCGTTTCAGATCTTCCAACTAATTTTAATATTGGGGAAAAAAATAACCTAAGTAAATGCGATATTCAGTTTTTAAATGACCATGTCATTCATTGAATGCAAAAAGCTATCTGACTCTACCTGGTTCTGAGTGAAAAAGTAACTGCCCCCTTTGTCACTAAATCAACTAATTAAACAAATTTAATAGATTATTGGGTTCACTTTCACTGGACACCCAGACATGATTACTGCCAGCCCGGTTGAATCCAAAAATCCCTTAAATAATGATTTGAAGTCAGCAAAAAGCAGCATACGATGCCGCAATCTAAAGAAATTAAGAACAGATCAGAAACAAAGTCTTTGACATCTAACAGGCTGGAAAGGGTTACAAAGCCATTTTTAAGGCTCTGAACTCCAGCGAACCACAGCACAAGCCATTATCTACAAACGCAGAAAAACGAAGAACAGCCTTGATGCCTCTCAAGAGCTGTTTAACCAAGATTCCCCCAAGAGCTCATCAGCGACCCATGCAGGAGGTCACAAAAGAACCCTCACAAACATCTGAAGGATCACAAGCCTCAGTTGCCTCAGATAAGGTCAGTGTTGACAACTCCATAATCAGAGAGAGAGAGTGACTGGGCAAAAATAGCAACCATGGGGGAGCTAACAAGCAGGAAGCATTGACCAATCAGAGCTCGATGACCCCAGGATTTTTGGGGTAATACTCTGAGGACTGATGAGCCACAAGTGGTACTTTTTATAAGACATGGGTCCCATTACATCTGAGGTTTGGCCAACACAGCCTGCCACAACAAGCACACCATCCCAATAGTCAAACACGGTGCTGGTAGTGTTATGATCTGGGACTGCTTTGCTGCTTCAGGATAACACCAACTTGCCATGATGTTCAGAACCATGAATTCTGCTCTCTACCAGTTTTTCCAACAGGTGAATGTGCGGCCATCAGTACGTCACCAAATGCTCAAGCGCAGCTGGGTTTTGCAGCAGGCCAATGACCCAAAGCACGCAAGCAAGTCTACATCTAAATTGCGCAACATAAAAAAAACTAAATGCAGCTTTGGTGCGGCCAAGTCAAAGTCCTGACTTGAATCTGATTACGATGCTGTGCTTAACCTTAAAACCTTCCAAGGTGGCTGAAGTAAAGCAATTCTGATAAGAAGTGCAGGCCAAAGTCTCTCCAGGGTGATGTAAAGGACTCATTGCCAGTCACAATTGCTTGATTGCAGTTGTTGCTGCCGAGGGCAGCACAACCAGTTATTAGGTTTAGAACGGTAATTTTTTTTTTTCACAGGGGCAATATAAGTTTTTATTAACTCTTTACATTAAATAAAATAAATTAAAATTAAAACTTGCATTTTGCATTGCACTCAATATGTCTCATATTAAAAGTAGTCAGATGATCTGAAACATTTAAATATGAAAAATAAGCAAAAATAGAAGAAATCGTGATAGGGCAAATATTTTTTCACAACGCTGTAGAGATCTCAGCACAATACCAGCACATCAGTGCCGCATTGCATCCGCACCTTTAAAATATCACGGCAGGCAGCCAAAGCGCGATTCTCCCAAAAATAGCAGAGAAGACTCACACGGGCACGATATGCTCGCGAAACGGCGCCTGCTGTTAATGAGAAAAAGAAGTCCTCAGCAGTGCGGAGACCTGCCAGAATGCACAGCAACGACAGGCACGCACCCAGTCAGCCACGGCACCAAATCGTAGCAGCACTACATCCATACATCCATCACCCAACGCCCTAATACCAGCTCACACCCACAACCGTCTCGCTGAGGGTCGAGCGCACTATACACTGCAGCACTGTCCCGCCCCGTGTCCACTTCCCCCCGGCCTTTATTTATGTGTTTACTCTGTTTTCCTGGCGCTCCTGCCCAGGCAGTCTGTGGACTCATGGAGTAATTGCCTCTGTATTTCCGGGATGAGGGCCCAGATCGGTGTTCCTGATCGGCGGGTTTAGTGTTTGGAGCACAGCGCTCCGCCACTGATAGAGCTTCAACCCTCATAATCCCTCAAGCACTGGCGGCTCATAAACAAATGACTGTCGCCCTCCACCTGGCGCTCGGCCACAGCATGGAACTGTGGGTAATCGCTCTCAGATAGACAGAACCAGTCCACGGAGCGAGCCTACGCTCCACAGGCCGCAGCCAGGATAAAAAGAATGCCTCTTCACAATGTATTTGTTCGAAATTTTCTAATATCACAGCACCAAACTCAAAATGCACTACTTTAGTGTACTGGGCAACTACATTTGCCCAATGGTGTAAGATATCAAAACCAGATGCTGTGTGAAAACCTATTGTGCGGTAACTTGTTTAAAAAAGCTCCCGCAGGGGAACTCTTTTAAACAAGTTGACACATGATAGGTTTTCAACAGCTCAGGTTAATTACATTTTTAATTCCTTGAAAATTTATTCGGCGCTCAAAGGGTAAACCTATGAAGGCCTAAGGCGCGCTCCAAAAAATAGTTTCATAAAACCTAAGGCATTGTTTGAAAACAATCGGCTAACACCTGAGGGTTTTCAGAAAAACTTGATAGCATTGTCAACATTCACTGAAACCTTTATTTCTCAGCCTTTGTAGCTGATAGAAATAAGAAATAAAAACCACTCGAGAGCTGACACCTTTGGCTTTCATTGAAATTTACAGCAGTTTCCCTAATATTCATTTTTTTAATCAATAAGCATTGATTTGTTTACAAGTGGTACAGTATAAAACAAAGGGGGATTGTAACAAAATGTCAATGTCGCTCCCCTCGCTTACATTTTCAAATCTTTTTTGTGGTCAACACAGAGGGTAAAAAAATACAAATCCAAAATCGCACCAGCCAAGACACAATCATATCGCATCGGGTCTTGAGGGGAGAAGCACTCCGATGTCGTATCCGGTCCTAAAGTGTTAAACTTGTGCGATTTTGGCCACAGGAGATGCAGCTGGAGATTATTTAAAGCTGATGTGTGCAACAGAGGGAAGTGTATTTTGTTAGAAGCAGGACTGAGGTCTCATCTGTCGAAAGTACAGGAGTCCTTTTTCAACATGTATGTGTAAAATCCCAGATGCCTTTAAATTATTTGTTAAGGTAAAGCACATGCCAGTATGTTCCCCAGGCAGAACTCTTACAACCCTGCGCACATTTCACACATGCACTACGAAAGTACAGGACTGCTCCATTTGGATACCAGAAAGTGCACTTTATGGATAGAAATGGTGCATATAAACCATACAGGGACTTACAGTTCCCTCCAGCAGCAGAGAGCCCTCAGTCTCACAAGCCTTACACCTCCGTGAGCACTTCTTTTTCACAAAAAAGATGGAACGCATGACTGAAAATAAGAGCAAAGTCTCATCCCGTTGCGTCCTGTCGTCACATTACTCAACCAAGCGACGATATACGACAAAAAAAAAAAAAAAAGAGGCTTCTCACGTCCTTATTTGACACCAGTGTTAAAACGAACCCCATCCCCTAGTCCCTAACCCCTAATCCTAACACAAACCCTAAACCTAAATCTCAAATGAGGACGCCAAATGCCTCCTGTTTCGTTGTATATCGAGGCCTGGTCAGGTAGCGTCACCATATGACCAATTGAGATGAGAGAGTATTGAAAATGAGCGTCATCAGTGCTCATCACCTTGACCATGACCTCACGACCTCCCCAGTTTCCCACTCGGAATGGTGACAGCGCTCCGAATCCAGCCTCCTGCCGCCTCCCTCACCCCAGCTCCCCGCCTCCAAAGAGCAGGACACACTCCACAGGAAGGCCTGGAAAACACATGCAGGCCTGGACAAGGCCGTCGGATGGAAATCCCCCTGAGAGCTGGGGCTGCACAGGTGGGTGTACCGGAGCCGGGAGACTGTGTCAATCCTCAGAGTCAGGAACGGAAGCTCCGGGTTACAGAAGATCGCAAGCAAGACCAGGTGCATATTCAAGACTGAAGGGACCAACGACTAGGCCTCACGAGGGAAGACTCCCGTGTTTCAAATGACTTGCAAGTTCTTGCATGTTTTCCAACATGGCTGCCAACAAGGGTTCGCAACAAATTCTATTGCACAAGCCATGCGGAGCGCCATCTTGAAAAGCAAGCCAAGACTGCTTGCACATGTTCTCACTCGTCTAAGCAAGACCAAATGTAGTTTAATTGTTCAAGGGGCAAAAACTCGCGGCCTCTCGCTCGACGCTGTGATGTTGAACGCGCCACAGGTGCTTTGCCTCGGTTATGTTGGTCTCATGTTTTCAAATTTACATTAATATCCTCCATTCCCGGCCACTGGGTTGCTCACTCGGTTAAGGCCCCACTTTGCGGAGCAGTAATGAGCATTAGAACCTGGGTTTGAGCCCCAGTCATGCCAGTGATGGCAGTAGCCGGTAGCCCTTTCAGAGCAGCGCACAATTGGCTTCGCCCTGCAGGGAAATAAATTAGGAAAGACTGCTGGTTTGGGATTATAGGTTTATAGCATTTGTTTGCAGCTCAAGTGCCTCCTGTTGGCCAGGCGGGCGCCCATCAGTAAAATTCTAAGCTTGCATGTGTTCAGGTCCTCCATCCTCGTGCGAAGTTTCGAGCTGTGAGCGTAAATAGAAGCCACGGCTGACAGGCGCGTGCTTCGGATGAGAGCCGTGACCTGTCTCGCTCTCCCAAGATGGCAACATGGGGTTGCATGCGAGCAAGATTGTATGTATAGTTGGCTAATCGTGCATTCCAGATTCGAGTGGGATTGGAGATACCAAATAAAATATTTAATTAAAAAGATGCATTAATAAATGCTCCATTCCTGAGACAAATTGATGCTACGATACCAAACCACCGAAAAGAACAGAAATAACTTACTGAACAACAACTGAACACAAATATAGAACATATGAATACTCTCTCTCCCCACAGTCTATGTTTGCCTCATTTTCTCGCTGTCTATTATTTGGTCATTTTAACATTCCCTCAATTTATTTCTCTCCCACGGCACCAAGTGTGACAGCCCCCGGTTAGGGTGGACAAGACGTTAATGACTGGCTCTGACATGTTTCTGTTCGTAAAGAATTACGAATGCAGAAGTTTGAGCGAGAAGCAGGTAACTGGGCATGTTTTTTAAACATCTCCGCAGCAAGAACAACCTGTAGAATACAAATTGTTGGTGTCGTATGAAAACCTGTATGTCATATTTGGGCCATTTGAAGATTTTCATATCAGCAAAAGGATAAATAACCGCAGCAACTGCTGTGAAAACCTCATAACAAATGGACCAATGGAGGGAGAAGAAAATGTCATGTGACATAAGCTCAGATCTGGATGAGGACTTATTTTTGAGAAAAACCTCATTCATGATATTATGCTATTAGATGATCAAAAAAACACAAAACAGTTTTCCAAAATGTGACAATCTATTTCACAAAAAATTAAAGGTACCCCAAATATGTTCAGAATAAGGACGTTCTTTGTCTCCAGAAAAACTTGCAAATTCTGCATATGAGCTTTTCATTTGAAACCAATGATATACTGGATATACTGCTGTTAGCACCTTGCGAATCAAAATCGAAATGGTTCAAAACTTGCACCCTACAGACTCCCCCACCCTGCGAGCTGACAGACAGAATTTCATTCAGTCGCGGTGAGGGGGATGGGTGAGCGCCACTACACCACATTCAATTTAAACCACTCCCGTCTCCGCCAGACTCAGGTACTGACCTTCCCAGGGTGCAACAGGCACCATTTGTCTACCTACTGTGTGTAAAGGTCAACTGCAAAGCCCCAGTCACTGATGGCTGTATCGACAGGAAGCAGGAGAGGCAGAGCTTTTTCAAAGGCCAGCGAGCTGGAGGTGACATTCAGGTCAAACAACACAGACAACAAATCTCTCTCTCTCACTGTAAAGCATCGCACCAGAACAGGGTTCTGCTGTTACGAGATCTGATATCATCATAATAACGCATGAATAATATGATTAGCGACCAGTCCAGCATATATACCTGCTTTTGACTCAGGGAACGCTGGGATATTCCCCAGGTCTTGTAGCCACGGTAACAAATAAGTGGTTTCGATATTGACATTACGCATAGAGTATATCACCATTTTAAAACATTTTGTGATGTTGCAAATTTAGCAATAGCCCCTCCACCACGTCACAAACATGGCGTATACACTGCGAACGACTGGAAAAGTAAGTAATTTCCTGCCAGAGTGAGATAGTTTTCCCGCTAGTAGTCACGTAACGCTGAAGAGCCAGTAATTTAGTGATATAATATTATCTAGAGAGCAGTTAGGTTACTCATAATGTAATTAATATGTTAGTAATTCTTTAGTGCAGTATGCAGGAGAGGTCGTTGTAACCGCAGATCAATCCCCCGGTCGGTGTTTGTCGAGCCGGCCCCAAAATGACACTGTCTTTGCCAATAAAGGCCCCGGCCGCACGTTTAGTTCACTCCAAAGTCGTCACGGCATCAGCCTTCATCACCAGGGGCGACAGATAAAAGGGGGGATTGGTTCCGCATCACCCGAAAGAGGAATGAGAACAGAAGTGAAATGGAATGTGCCAGCTTCTATTTCAAGCATTTTCTCTCTCCTAAATTGCCAAATATAAGTTAGAAAAGCATTCTGACTCAGATTTGCACTCAAGCGCCATTTGCTTGCGCATTTATACCACTGGTTAATACATTTTGGGGGGAGGGCGAGCCGTGGTACAAAAAAAAGGTCCCTTTTTAGTACCATATGTTGTACTTGCAAAAGCATGAGACTGGGACTCGGAGGGTTGTTGGTACAAACCCCAGTGCGTCCCCAATAAATGCAACAAGGCCCTTCTGTCCCACTTCATGAAACTGCAAGTCCAACTGTATCAAAAACATCGACTAAATAACTCCTGTCACACACTTCCCTATTAGCAGGCCACTGCAGTAACACTCAATGCAGCAAAGCAAGGTAGAGCAAGTGCATGACTACAAATTAGCAGCAGAGCTTTAGCTCAGCTTGGGCGCGGAAAAGGCACCGAATAACTTAACAATCACCACAAACAGTCCCTTTATGAGGCACAAAAGTTCATGAATCGTGGATTTGAAGCCCGTAATGCACTGGTGATGGATATTATTCCGAACCCGCAGCTTTAAATGGAGTGAAAAAGCTAATGCAGGACGCAGTGTGAAAGGATAAAGGGGTTTATTCTGGCCCCTTATGATCCTGAATGGGACGGGGGCGACGCTTTAAGCCGGAAGGGGAAGGGGAGGGGAGGACTCAACTTTTGAGAAGGTTACGATAAATCAAACACGAGAAACTCGGTCAGCTCCACCCTACAGCACCACTGCCTGCACCGCCGACGTCACCCTCTGTTTTGTATAAGAGCACTGTTACCAAGCCATTACAGAGGCAGTGTAATGAGGCTTGTGTGAGGCTAAGTCTATGTCTGTAAGGAACCGACGGTCTCTGAAACCACAGTGAATCCATCGAGGGTTACCCAGGAGAACTGAGGATCTGCTGAAGGGGAAAACAGAGGCTATGAACACATAAACAGTGAGGTCACCCAGTTGGAGGAATATCACTACCCCCCCTGAGAGCAAAAAGGCTGCTGCCATCGACCACTTCAGACCAGCGTCAATCGAAGAGCTGAACTTCAGTCAGGATGAATTGAACAGACGATTCGCCAAACCTGAGGGGAAAAGTGCAATTGCAATGATTTTCTTTCTTTTTTTTCGCGCGGCAACAATTAAACCGAACACCATGATTGGCACCTTTCCAGTGAAACAAAAGAAAAAGAAAAGTATTTGGGTCAATTAGCATTTTAGCTTTGGGCCATAAAGTCACAGGTTCGAATCTCCCGTGTGGTTCCACGCGTGAAAGAGGCACAGCCAGTGATTTAAGTGCATTATAATCGGGTGCTGAGCCGAGCGCGCTTGACGAAACATTTTCCTGGAGGTCAAACATATTTTCTTTTTCACTCAAAACACACCACATTCAATTAAGTTGAACAGCCCATTATATTAGAATTAAAAAGTGTGCCAAATTAAAAATTGAAACGATACGCCACAGCATGGCAGGTAATACGCAGGAACAGAGGTGGGCAGTGCCAGTGTAAAGTAAAAGCTCTGTGATTGGGAAATAAAATCCTGACCATGTGGGTAAAGCACTGATGCACAAATGACCATCACTTCAGACAAGGCTGGGAGCTCCTGCAGTCGTCAGGGTCCGCCTCACCTCATCGCACCCCAGCACCGCCTGTCAATCACCCGCCCGCAGTCTCCCTGCTCTGGCTGAGCATAAATTACAGTCCACCTACCTCAGGACTGCACAAAGGATCATTCCAATAAGCAAGCTCTGCCCACATTTAAAATTATAGGGATAATGACTAGCCCAAAGACTATATGAAATATGTGCATTTCTCTTTATTATTTCCTGGATTATTTTGAACAATTGTTTTATGTTAAGCTTAAAGAATTGAAGGGTTCAGTGCAATAACTTGATAAATGCCAATCTCATGTTTTATGCTATTACCCAGAATATACTTTCACCACGTCTCAATGCTGTGTGCTGGTCAGGATGACATTACAAAGCACATGTACTGTTGTTGCATAAAAATAAAGTAAAGCAATATTCAAAACCATCGGAAGTCTTGATTTTACGTAAAATTGACACATATCACGTTATTGCACTAAGCCTTTCAATTAGGCGCCAGATGTGTGGAAGCCAAAATGATGATTTTCTTGATTCACTGGGGAACGGGGCCCTATGCTTAGTTCTTCTGAGTTTACTGCCCTCTAGAGGTTGAAGACATCACACCATAGAGGCACAGGAAGCTTCTTATGAACAAGAAAACAGAGGCTTCATCCCAGTAAACAACCAATTAGATGAAAGTTCCTTAATTTACACTGGGTATCTTTCCCAATAATAGGAGCTTTAGTAACCTGGTATAATATTATTTATGCTATTGTATTCTCTTGCCCATAATATAGCCCTTAATAGTACTTAGCTGTTCCAAAACCGTATCAGGACTAGAGTTCATCAAGTGTGGATAGAGCATACCTGAGCTTGGGCATTTTCTAAAATGGGACCGTCTTGCACACTTACCCGGTGATGCATGAACATGCACACAAGGCCGCAAGAC
This sequence comes from Gymnothorax reevesii, assembly GCA_029721435.1. Taxonomy (NCBI): domain Eukaryota; kingdom Metazoa; phylum Chordata; class Actinopteri; order Anguilliformes; family Muraenidae; genus Gymnothorax; species Gymnothorax reevesii. The sequence goes on along the minus strand of CM056581.1, from coordinate 98,629,537 downwards.
TGCAAGTATTGGGATGAGGCAACAGTCTTTGACCTCAGCCCTCAAGCCACACTGTCCGCTGTTCCACAATGTTTACAAACACAATCCTTATTTAAAAAAAACTTTATCTTCAGAGCATTTCATTTTGTTGTCAAGGTGAATATATATCATTTTATTTTTGAACCACAACAGCCTGTGGACATCGCTTCTTTTGGGGACTCAAAGTGTCAAGACGAAGGTTCGGCCACCACAGTGGTTATCGTAGAACAATAGCGGTCATGTTTTTCAAATATATCTTTTGTTCTAATAGAATATTAGAAGCTTGCACAGAAATGTCATGTGCAAAATTAGAACCATTTAGGTCAAATTGTTTAAGTGATACAGGCATTTTTATATTTTTGCTTTTTATAGCACTGCCTACTGGTCAAATTGGGTGAACTTTTGCATGCTGACACAGAACCAATACCTGTACATATCCTAAATATTACATTTCAGCAAAGCTTTCATAATTTACATCTGCTTAAAAAACAGCCATGCTCTTACAAAGATCATTGGTCGATATCTTGAAAGTTAAAAAAAAATTACTTTAATTAAAAATTAAAGACGTCAAAAAAAAATTTTTTTTTATTTCAAAATTGCAAAATATTTCCACACATGCCAATTAAATCAGGAATGTACATTCTGTTCATTTTGAACAAAGGAAGCTACAGAAATAAATGTTATTTCAAGGAAGCAAGGTTCAGAAGTTCTGGACCAAAACATACAAGGCAGACGGGCATTCGGCATAACGCCACCATCAGGTCAGTTGCACGTTTCACATGATAGAGATGCAATCTACCAGCAAATAAAAAATGAGAGTCCGACACTTACATAACATTATGTTAAATGTTTTCAACAATTGTGCCAAAGCACAAAGCCCAAAAGCTAAAAGGGACGTCACAGTTCAAATACTTACAGTATCTCACAAAAGTGAGTACACCCCTCACACTTTGATGATTAATTTATTAAATCTTTTCAAGGGACAACAGAAATGAAACCTGAATATATTCTAGAGCAGTCTTTGTGTACAATAGGTGTAGCAGTGTAGATTAACTGCACTGTCCAAATAACTGAAAAAATTGTCACTATTTCTACAATGGGTGGCTACAAAAGTGAGTACACCTCACCGTCAACATGCCAAATTGTGTCCATAGTGTCAATATTTAATGTGACCACCATTGTTGTCCAGCACTGTCTTGATTCTCAGAGGCATGGAATTCCCTAGAGCTGCACAGGTTGTCGCTGGGATCCTCCACTCCTCCATGACAACATCATGGAGCTGGTGGATGTTGGACACCTGCTGCTCCTCCACCTTCCTCTTGAGGATGCCCCACCGGTGCTCAATGGGATTCAGGTCTGGAGACATACTTGGCCATACCATCACCTTCAGCTTCTTCAGGAAGGCAGTTGTCATCTTGGAGGTGTGTTTCGGGTGGTTATCATGTTTCTGAAGGGAGGGCATCGTATTCTGCTCCAGAATGTCACACTACGTGTTGGAATCCATTATTCCATTAATGAAGCGCAGCTCCCTAGGACCAGAAGCACCCATGCAGCCCCAGACCATGAAACTGTCAGCACCATGTTTGACTGTAGGCAGTACCCACTTGTCTTGGTACCCCTCACCAGGGCGCTGCCACACATGCTGGACACCATCTGAGCCAAACAAGCTTATCTTGGTCTCGTCAGACCACAGAACATGGTTCCAGTAGTTCATGTTCTTGCACTGGATGTCTTCAGCAGACTGTTTTCGGACTTTCTTGTGGGCTAGCGTCAGAAGAGGCTTCCGTCTTGGTCGAGGGCCATGCAGACCGACTTGGTGCTGTGTACGGTGTATGGTTTGAGCACTGACAGGCTGTTCTCCCACTGCTGCTACCTCGTTAGCAATGCTGTCAGCACTCCTGTGTCTGTTTTCTGAAGCCAACTTTTGCACCTGATGCAAAGCACAAGGACTCAACCTCTTTGGTCGACCCTGACGAGGCCTGTTCCGAGCAGAACCCATCTTGGAAATCCGCTGGATAACCTTGGCCACCGTGCTGTAGCTCAGTTTCATGGTTTCACAGATCTTCTTTTAGCTTAGACCATCTTTGTGGAGAGCAACAATTCTCTTTTTCAGATCCTCAGAGAGTTCTTTTCCATGAGATGCCATGTTGACCATCCAGTGACCAGAATGAGAGCATTGCACCCAAAGCACCACAATTTAACCCATCAACATGTTACACAACCTCATATGGCCCAGTCGAACAGACAAAAGCATGAACACGATGAATACGGCACGTTTCATTGCTCGGTTGACCACCACCAATTGTTGCTACCCATTTTGGAAAGAGTGACTGTTTATTCAGTTATTTGGACAGTGTAGTAAATCTACAATGCAACAAATATCGTACAAAAGTACTCTAGAATATATTTAAGTTTCATTTCTGCAACATTGTCCCTTGAAAATATACAATAAATTAATTGTAGAAATGTGAGGGGTGTACTCACTTTTGCGAGATACTGTATGAACTGCTGGGTGCAGTGACCTCCGACTCTGGAGTGCTTATCTGTCCACAGGCCTGGGATTATATTCCGCCATCTTACAGAGCAAGAGGACTGAGAGTGAGAGAGTCTGACAGCTAAGCCCAATACACACTACTGAGCAATACAGAGAGAGAGAGAGGAGGGGGGGGGGGGGGGGGGAGGGAGGGAGGGGGAGATGAGGGGAGTAAGAGATGGAGGAGACACTGGGAGGGGAGGACCGGGTGAATGGGTGAGGAACACAGAGGAATGAGAGAGAAATGAAAGCAGGTGAAAGATAGGGAACAGAGAAATGAGAGAAATGGCCAGAGAGACATGGGGGGGGGGGGGGGGGGGGGGCATTCACTGAAATAAATTTTCAGATGAGCTCCATCAAGTAAATAGTGCATTTGTTTTTAACAACTATTATTCTAGTTAAGGATGGCAAATGCCAATTTCAGAAAAGTTGCATTTTGGGGGAAAATTTCCTGGTTTTAAAATCCTTTAGTTTTTCACCATTTTTGGAGATACGGGTCATTCTTGAAATTAAAGTCATGCATTCGTGATTTGGACGAGTGTCAAACTCGGCAGCAGAAATAATCCGTTGTTGAGGTTGTTATTTTTCAACCTTTGCAGCAGAAGCCCCTGTAGACTTATAAGTTTCCCTTTTTAAGAAGTCAGAATATATGGTGGTGAATGACTTCACACACAACACATGGCACAAAAAAGTGTTCATAAAATGAATAAATCCGAGGCAAGACATGAAAAACTGATATTATAAGTTATTACCTTACCTTCCATGTTTGGAGAGCATAGCTTCTTCAGTCCCACAAATAGAATCCGTTTTATTGCCAAAAATGTACCTGTCACACACGTAACGCAGTGTTACATGTGTGACATTTATGACATTACGTGTGTGACCAAAGTACAAAGCCTATGTCTATTATAATATTAATGACCTGTTTCCTGTATCTTTAGACTAATAAAGATTTAGTTCACACTTCTGTCAATAGGTCGTCTCCATTATCTCTATCCAGAACAACAACGACTAATGACTTCAACATGAAGGTCAGCCACTCCATCATTTAACCTAAATATTTTGCCAGATTTTTGCAATTCTGATGTGTATCCCCATGTTCAAAGGGGGTAAGAATTTAGATGTGATATCGTGGAATAAGCTCACCTCTCGAGGCGTGGTTCTGGAAGTCTTCTTTTCCATGCAATCACATCATTCTCAGCTGTGCAAAGTTGAGAGAATACAACCTAACCACTGTTACACAATTATTTAAATATGTTTCTGAGGGTCCAATTAATGTCTCTCAATTACTGAGGAAAGCTTATACCATCTGGAATTGGATAAAAATCCTATAAATCAATGGGTTATTACTGGAAGAGTTTTAGGTGAGTGTGTACGATAGCTTTGCTGTTATCCAGATACCATTGAATTGCCATTTAAGTGATTGTATTTCCTTGAGGGCTTGTGTAAGGCTGCGAGAGACAGCTGATCGCTTCGACAGACGAATCTACACGTAAATCCACGGTGGAAAATCACTCGTTTTTAATATCAGGTTACTATAATTGATAATAGAATGACACTGTCATGGTTTAGACGTGCGTTTGTTTGTTGGGCCTTTCTTTGTTCTATCGTCGGGGACGATATCGGAGTTCTTTTCCATCGAATTCCTGGCCCCGCTGGTTGACTGAGCTGGGGTGGAGTTTTCCGGACCCTATATATATCACCACGTCTATCGCTAGAGTGTCTATTTCTAGCACTTCGGCCGGAGAAAATCTCTAGTTAAACTGCCTGGTGATTTGTTATATTTCATTTACTGTGAGGAATTGCTTCTTTTAGAAATTCTCTCTCTTGTTGTTTATTTTCTCTCGCGCAGCTTCCGTTTTGCAGACTTTTATTTGTCCTTGGAAGCGGGAGCCTTTACCGCAGGTTTTTACCTCTTTTGTCTTTGTCTCTTATCCGGGCTGCTCATTGCTCTCTCTCTCGCTGGTCGCGGCACCTGGCGTCCCATCACCGCCCATTACAGACATAGTATCAAAACCATGGCAAATTTTTACTTCAGAAAACTGATTTTTTTAAACTACTTATATGGGATACCATTGGAGCACTATAGTTGTAGTAGTTGTGACAGAGGACAACAATTTTTTCTATTGCAAGAGATCATTTTTTTAAACTGCTGGATAGATACTATGGGCAAGTATATTGAGCGTTTTGCACATCAGGCTTAGTTGAGGAGTTTAATGCAGCTCCTGGGAAACAGGGATGGAACAGAACTCGTCCATATTCTAAACCATGTTCGAGGTCAGCTTGCTGGTGAATATTCAATAACTGATCTAGGAATGCTATCTAGTGATGAAATAGTGTAACTGCGTGCATAAATAGAGCAGCTCCATGTCCGCAGGCGTCTACAAGGGTTAATGCAAGTAGGTCATGGCACCTGTGACCTTGGCCAAGGCCATGAGGGTAATTTCATCAGTTCACTGTGTTTTTTTTAATTGTATGTTTCCACAAATTCAATCTCTTATTGTTACATTATTACAGCATTTGAAGGTGAATAAAACTAACCTGTGAAATGTTTATGCTGTTGTTCACATCTGTCCACCATGTTAATACTGCCAAACCCAATATTCTGATCAGGAACATTGGCCAGTACAAAGGATGAATGCTAAACACCCCCATGCTTACTTACAAGGACCTACAATAGCCATGGATCCTGATTTTATTTAAATGAAATGGACTTACGCATAGCAGGATTTGCACACGGTGAAACATGTAACAAAGGTGTCACACATGTAACACATGCAAATGAGGTCATGGAACGGAAATGAGCGAGGTATTTTTATTAAAGCTTTAATTAATGCAAACAGGAATAAGTATCGCTAAAGTTGAAGTAGCCAAAGTGTTATAATCTTCGTTCAAATCACAGAACTTTTGGAATGTAAATTAAATGTTGCGCTTGACCCATTTTCTGTGTCACACACTGGTCCTCTACTTCCTGTGTGTTTGGCAAATATCAGGTTGATGCAGCACATTGATAGGAAAGCCCAGGTATCATCTGGTTGCCCAATATTGATCCCCATCTGCAACCCAATTAAAGTGTAGTGCATCGAAAAATGTCAAGAATAACTACCAAATGTCACACAAGTAACGCAAGAATCACCCGAAGGAGATAATAGGAAGCATGAGGAAGTGAGGGAAATCCGTAGATTGAAAGAGACTGAAAGGAGAGAGGCAGAGGTGGAAAAAAGAGGGGGAGGGAGATGGATAGTGAGAGAGAGGAAGTGAGGGAGAGATTAAGAGGGAGAGAAAGAGATAGATGGGAGTGGGAGGGGGACAGGGGAGGATATAGAGAGAGAGAGAGGGAGAGAAATGCAGAGCAGGGAAGTGGAGATAGAGGAGGAAACCAAGGGGAACACGGAGGAAGGGGGAGAGGGACATGGGGAACTCACAGTGGTACAGCAGGACTCATTAGCAGTGGTATAATAGCTGTGGTACAGCAGGACTCATTAGCAGTGGTATAATAACTGTGGTACAGCAGGACTCATTAGCAGTGGTATAATAACTGTGGTACAGCAGGACTCATTAGCAGTGGTATAATAACTGTGGTACAGCAGGACTCATTAGCAGTGGTATAATAACTGTGGTACAGTAGGACTCATTAGCAGTGGTATAATAGCTGTGGTACAGCAGGACTCATTAGCAGTGGTATAATAACTGTGGTACAGCAGGACTCATTAGCAGTGGTATAATAACTGTGGTACAGCAGGACTCATTAGCAGTGGTATAATAACTGTGGTACAGTAGGACTCATTAGCAGTGGTATAATAGCTGTGGTACAGCAGGACTCATTAGCAGTGGTATAATAACTGTGGTACAGCAGGACTCATTAGCAGTGGTATAATAACTGTGGTACAGCAGGACTCATTAGCAGTGGTATAATAGCTGTGGTACAGCAGGACTCATTAGCAGTGGTATAATAGCTGTGGTACAGCAGGACTCATTAGCAGTGGTATAATAGCTGTGGTACAGCAGGACTCATTAGCAGTGGTATAATAGCTGTGGTACAGCAGGACTCATTAGCAGTGGTATAATAGCTGTGGTACAGCAGGACTCATTAGCAGTGGTATAATAGCTGTGGTACAGCAGGACTCATTAGCAGTGGTATAATAGCTGTGGTACAGCAGGACTCATTAGCAGTGGTATAATAGCTGTGGTACAGCAGGACTCATTAGCAGTGGTATAATAGCTGTGGTACAGCAGGACTCATTAGCAGTGGTATAATAACTGTGGTACAGCAGGACTCATTAGCAGTGGTATAATAGCTGTGGTACAGTAGGACTCATTAGCAGTGGCACAGCAGGACTCATTAGCAGTGGTATAATAGCAGTGGTACAGCAGGACTCATTAGCAGTGGTATAATAGCAGTGGTACAGCAGGACTCATTAGCAGTGGTATAATAGCTGCGGTATAGCAGGACTCATTAGCATTGGTATAATAGCTGTGGTACAGAAGGACTCATCAGCAGTGGTATAATAGCTGCGGTACAGCAGGACTCATTAGCAGTGGCATAATAGCTGTGGTACAATAAAACTCATTAGCAGTGGTATAGCAAGACTCACTAGCCATGGCACAGTGGGACTCATTAGCGATGGTACAGTAAAACTCATTAGCAGTCACATAGTGAAACTCATTAGCAGTGGTGTGGCAGGAATCAAGAGCAGTTGTACAGTATGACTCATTGGCAGTTGTACAGTATGACTCATTGGCAGTTGTACAGTAAAACTCATTAGCAGTGGTACAGTAGGACTCACTCGTTGTGGTACAGTAAGACTCATTAGCTGTGGTCCACAAAGCTAGTATCTGATTCCTGAATCTGATGCACACACACACACACACACACACAAACACACACACACACACACACACACACACACACACACACACACACACACACACACACACCAACAGGGCTCAACAGAGAAGAGTGTGTCTGCCAGTAGCTGTGTATATATCCGTTTGTGCCTCTCTGTGCGTGACTGTGACCACATTTGCGTGTGTATGTGCAGCGTGTTGTGTAGTAGAGTGCAAGATAGAAATACACACTATGGCAGAACTATACACTACAACACAATACGTTACTGTAGAATTACACACTGCAGCAAAATTACACACCACTACAAAACTACACACCACTGTAGAGCTGCACCACAACAAAACCGCATGGAATTGCAAAACTATGCATCATTACAGAACTACACACACTGTTGCAGAACCACACTACTGCATAAGTACAGTGCTACATGCTTGTACAGAACTACATGCCACTAAAGAACTACAGTACTACACACTCCTGTGGAAAGACACACCACTGTAAAGCTACACACTATTGCTAAATTACACTACTACAGAACTGCACATCAACATTGAGCTACACCCCACTGTAGAACACCACAAGTATAGAACTGCCCAGTACTACAAAACTACACACCACTGCAAAATCACATAACTACAGATTTAGATACCACTGCTGAACGCGCTAACTACGCACAGCTGAAAAACAACACGCCACTTCAGAACTACAAACTACTGAGAACTACACGCTACCACAGAACTGCATGTCACTGCAGAACTACACACTACTGTAGAACTCCATAATCCAGCATAACAAACTCCCAGTTTAACAAAAGGCTATTTGTAGAGCTCTTCCAGGAGGTTAGCAGGGGTTAAGAGCAATTAATACAGCAAAGTCTAGAACACACACACACACACACACACACACACTGCACAAAACATGACCACGTGAAGCTATTTTTTCAGATTTCACTGCATTCGTGAGGTCTTAGTCCCCACAAGTCATTCTTTAGTCCCCACAAGTATAGATAAAAGTCATATGTGTAAACAGGCTCACACTGAAAAACATTTTTGTTTCAAGTTCAATGAACCAATGTCAAATATTATAATAAGTGATTACCTGCAAAAGACAAACCTATGGAGTAAATTCTATCATTTGAGCCCCTAATCAAGGCTGTTCTGTCGATACATGCACTCTGGAAATTAATTTCAAGGTCACTGTTACAAGGTCAAAGCTCAAATTTCGCACAAGGATCATTAGATTACATCCATGACGCCTCATGATCACTTCTCTTCGCTGATATTGAGCACCTGAGCCAAAGAACCAAGACGGCATATTTGGCAAGAAGACACTTTAGTTTCAAGGTCACTGTGTCAAGATCAATTCTTCCCAACACAACACAGTATCATCTGTGCCCAGCATTTAGGCCTCAAAGTTAATAGTTTTTGACAAGCTGCTGATAAAAGGTCAGGGTCAGAATCGCTGTGAAGAAGTTAAGGGTCAAAATTGTTATTGATTCTGAAAGGCATACCTATGCAGTAAATGTTTCCTTTGAACAAAATATCCAGGCTCTGGGCTGCATCCGAATTCTCTAATATACAAGCCCTGTTTCCGAACCTCACCACTGTTTCTTGACTTTACCAGAAAACTTTCCCTTGACCCAGGTGAAGTTAAGTTTAAGACTAAAGGTACCTTGGGGCATTTTTGAGAAAAAATTGTGCGTCTAAGAGCAAAAACAGCTTATGCCACTGAAGGAACTTTGAGACATTTGACTTTTTCAAATTTCGTGAACCATTCATATAATGTGCAAACAACAGTTTTTATGCAAATGCATTTTAACGATATTACATTCAGCCATTTTTCTGCAAACACTAAAGACTCTTTTTTTAGAGGTAGTAATCAATGATCAGAATGGCGAAAAAGTACTAAACTCTAAGAATGATTAACCGCAACAAAAACATCACATACATAAAATAACTATTAATTTAATATTTCTACTATTTCCTTAACTACCATGAACTATCTTGCACTGTGGACAAAGGAGCGATCTGATCAGCGGCGGGTTTAGAACAGGGAATTATGGTGGCACAGTCACGTTACTTTTAGCCCAGGTAAGTTCTCAATCATTTTCCTTTACTGACACGTTTTCCAACTATCGTAATTGACAACTGAAGATACGGTTTCTCTCCATATGCGATCTAACAGCAATGAAATCATGGGCTAAATTCAATACAGAAAAATAATTTACTTATCAATAGGCCAATGCTTTGCGTTGATTGAACTGGTCCGCGTTCCAAAGACATATTGCCTTTCACTCTCGGTATAGCGCGGGTTGATAAAAAAAAAAAAGTGGCACTCGGCAGCTAAATAGGCAGCGTGCGGCTCAAGCTATTTGCTTGAGAGTCAACAGGTATGCAATTTTGAATAACGTTGATTTAAATACAGCAAATATGCGTCCAGATGAATGATTGTCGTCTTGCCTAATCGGGGAGAACAAGCAGCACCTGTTAAGTGTGGAGCGCTCTCGGTGTGAGCCTTCTGTTAATTATGAAAATGACTGAGAACAGGTCAGCACTAATAACTGTTTTAAACAGATGTTTAGTGCACCCAATTCTCAGTTCCGGTTCCGCCACTGTACTGAATTTAGCCCATGATTTCATCACTGTTGGTTCGTATATGGAGAGAAACCGTGTCTTCAGGTGCCAATTACAATGGTTGGAAAACGTGTCAATAAAGGAAAATGATTGAGAACTTGCCAGGACTAAGAGGGACGTGTCTGTGCCACCCCAATTCCCAGTTCTAGACCCACCACTGGCTTTCATTGGTCGGAAAGTTTAAATGCCAACCATGGCTTGTGGCATAAGCCATTATTGCCCGGAGTCAGTAAAAAAGACTCATTGACAGTGTTTACAACATACGATATAGAGGCTTTGGCGTAAGCCACATAGCTTAGGTATATTATGGGTATAAAGCTAGAGGGAGTAAGTGTATGATTCCAGCAAATAACAATGTTATCAAAAATTGTGGCTTACGCTGTTATTGCTCTGAGCCACAGAATTAGACGTCCTTTTCTTTCAATACTTCCTGAACTCCATGGCAAAGATAGCCCTCATAAATTCGATCTTTCCTTTCTTCCAAGATTAGTCCAGAGTTTCCTTGCTGGAAGGAGGCAACAAAGGAAGTAAATGCAACCTTTCCATCATAAAATGTACAATTTGTCACTCCTCGTCATGGCTACCAGCCAAACTGTTTTTCATTTGTAAGAAAAGTTCCTTGTTTTGTAAAGAATTTAGATGGAGCCCCAGTGTCCATAGTTTCTGATCTGTATTCCAAAAACAAATTCCAAGGTGTGGATCATTGTTGTAAGGTAAATGGTCAAATATGGCATAAGGACGGTTAAAATATGTTCCATGACTTCCCATGAGCATTATCTTCATCAAAGTGAAGCATCTAAGCAGAATATACTCGACAGAGAAATTTGCTGAAAGTATATTTTAGTGCGGCGCCCCGGTGTCTCATCGGTCTAAGCGCGCGTGCCACAAAGGCTGTGTCCTTCCTGCAGTGACCTGGGTTCGAATCCAGCTCAGGTCATTTGCTGCATGTCTTCCCCATTCTTCTCCCCAACCTTCCTGTCCCTCTACACTGTATAACTGTCCAATAAAGAAAAAATTCCGCAAAATACATATTTATATATTTTAGTTTGAGGCCACTGTGCCAAGGTAAAAGGTCATAAGTCTTAATAAGTAACTGCTAAAAGCCACAACTATGAAATTAATGCTTTCATTTGAGCCTCCTGTGTTGACAGTAACAGGCATGCACTCTGAAAACAACTTTCAAGGTGAAGGTCAGCATCATGGTCAAAGGTCAAATCAGCCCAAACAACCCAGCAGGTACGTGCATGTGTGTAATATGAAAGAGACGGGCAGCATCAATATTTTTTGAAATATTGCCCAGTGAAACAGTGATAGCTGCCTGCCTGCCAGCGTTCCCTGACAACACAGTGCACACAACTGAAAACAAGACAACCTCCACACCTTCACTACCCTGCTGCTGAGCCAACTTCACCAGGAGATTTGAACGCACCCCATAAAACCTGTCTCAGGCCCAAGCGATGCTGTAAATTTGGGCTCTCCACAGCCCCGCCCTTTCCACCATACTTATTCTTGCGGCTGATTTTCTCCGTCTCTCATCAAGCCGCAGGTGCGCCAGACACGTATCCAGTTTTTACATATACATGCGCACAAACTCACAGGAGCAGCAAAGCTCTGCCGAAATCAGAACTAAATCTGGCACCAGCTAAAACAGGCATTAAAACAGAGAGGCCAACAGAGGGCGGCGTTTCGAAGATAAATAAGCAAGCATGATATCTGCCCATTGAACAGGCAGCACATTTGGTGTTAGAAAATGAAGTGTTGGCTACAACCCATGAACAGTAGACTCTTCTGAAAGGGCATAAATCTCGCAAGCATTCCTATACACTGCATATAATGACGTTCGAGGAGGGCAGATAACATTCAATCCACTTAAATGATCTCAGCACCCGTCGATTCCACGTTTAAAATACGAGACCCTGCTCGGGGCGCCGCTTCGAATATGCTGACAAGGACCAATCAAATGTCAGACCGGCGCCTCGTTATCTCGCGCTCCGGACCGCCGTGCAGCTGTAACAATGGGCCTATTTACGAGCGCGTAAAAGTCACTTGTCGCCGTGGCGACGCTGATGAATTGCCAATTGGACGGTCATTACGAAGCCACAGAGCAGGCGCTCCTCTCCAAAAGGGCATGACAATAGCCTAATTGAAAGCGAGACCGCGAGGGGTTAGGAAGTGACACGCGTTATTAATAGCTTTGTCACACGCGCGCCGCGCTCTGGGACGGCTGATAGGAGGATTAATTTGGCCCGCAGTGCAAGACCCCTTCTTGGGGAGTCCCGTCGCACCGAAAAGCTGAATATGCGCGCGGTTGTTTGGAAAAGCGAATCTCACGGATTAAAATGCCTCCATCCTTACTTCTCTCGAGAACCCCCTTTCCAATAACATTTTCTGTTCATGCTTTTACTATGCTGCTGATGTCGAATTATTTTAGTCCAGCATAATCCCTCAGGTCCACCTTGAATAAATCCATACTTCAACAGGCTCCGTGTTAGAATACCTCTCTGACACGAGAGCTAGACTTTACTTATTTCTGAATTATGCATACTGCTGCATTTACGGGTACATACGATCCTTCCATGTTCCACTGTTTACACCCAGATCACTGCTGCGAAGAAGAATTTCACCGAGACCTTCGAAGACCAAATTGTGATTAAAGCACCAGCACTTACACACCATACACACCCGATTCCACAAATCAACCCCTCAAGCCTTACCGAAAGACCATGATCAGAAGAATCAGCCATTTTACTGCTTGTTGGAATGAAGGCCTGCAAGTACAGCTCCTTTCAGCTACAGCTGAGAAACCAAGCTCATTTGAGTGTGATTACTAGCATGAATCAAGTAAGTGATAGGCATCCTTGTTGAAGCAAGATTTTTCACTTGCTCTGCCTGTCAGAGAAATCAGTCCATATTAAATTGTAATTACGCATTTGTAAATCATCAATACAGACAATGCTATGTGTATTACCACATATATAGGACCCGCACTCAAGACACAGACATAATGCAGTAGTCTTCTTTCAGTGTTGAGCATTTAACATTTCAAAGCAGTGTGTTCCTCGTGAGAAGGAAATGAATGATTTCATGCTGAGAGGGGGCTTGATCATTAAATCTGCCTCTCTAAATCTGATCCAACAGCTTCCAATAGAGTACAGAAAAGGTCACACACCTGCGCGCTTTAAACACTCCTTAAATACAGCGTTTCAAACACACCTCAGAGCTCTTGTCGCTATGCATTTAAACTTTTCTCTTTCCCACGTGTTCCACAGCATTTCAGCGGCCAAAAGAATTTCACAGATGTTGTAAGCAGAGATTCCTGGGTAAAATGCACGTGCCCAGACAATCCCAAGGGTCTTTGTTTACGAATGTTTCATGTTTTTACATTCCTAAGGCATGACCCAGGACCTAATCAAGGTCATTAACAAGATGTTAATTCATTAATCCATAAACTGGCCTACAAGGAGTTAGGAAGAAGGAGCTGGAAGTATCCCAATGATTCCTTGAGTGGCAAAACCCCCCAGTGTCCTTGGCAGAAGTATTTTTCCCAGAGTGAGTGATGCACTCAGCTCATGCGAGACCCGTGGACCCATCTCTCCCATCAGCCCCTCCTGTACCTGACATCTCTTCAAGCTGATGCTCAAAAGAGGAAAGCCATTCAACTTCCCTTTTTTCAGGTTTCTTTGATTGCCTGCCACCTTCACTTCCTGTTCTCCATTTTTGTCCTTGCATCCTCAAATGAAAGGAGCCCAGACGATGGAAAGTAGTCGAGAGGGCGAATGACTGCAATGAGCCGCGAGTTAGCCCAGCCCACATCAGCCGGGTTAAGACCAGCCGCCTGACAGAACTCTGCACTCGGAACTTCTCGGCAGATTCCACTACTCTTCATCCAGCCTCGGATGTGTGACAGGAAGTTGATATGTTGCTCCGCCTGACATTTTCTTTGCCGGAAGACTTATTGACGCAGTTGTCTAAATCCACGCACAACATCGCCACCTAAAAATGGAGGCAAAACTGACCTTCGCAAAATCTGTGTGTGGTGACGCTTCTTTGTGTCTTAACACAAGAGGCAAAATAATGTTTTCACCAAATTTGACATCGAACCCAGCACTGCCGCCACTGGATGCCGCCATGTTTATCCGGGAAAAAAAAAGTTCTGGCCAATGGCTTCCGCAGTCACACGTGCAAGGTTTGATGAGGAACTAATCGGCCGAGGTTTTTGGACTGAGAACTTTGGGGGCTCAGTTCTGTCTATTAATCAGTGTAACCGCCCAGAGGTGATAGAGGTGGGCATCGTCAGAGCAGTGATCTACGGCCAGGCTACGACGCTCCTGATCAATCACAGCAGAGACGCACCCTTGTGTAACTGGGCCCCGCCCGTTCATCCATTCATCCATCCAACCATCCATCCATCCATCCATCCATCCATTATCTAAGCCACTTCTTCCTCACTGGGGTCGCAACGGAGCGGGAGCCAATCCCAGATGACTATGGGCAGAGGGCGGAGACACACCCTGGACAGCTCCAGGGAGAACACGCCACTCCATTACACAGTCACGCCTACCGGCAATTTAGAGTCTCTAATTTCCCTGATCTGCATGTATTTGGACTGTGGCAAGAAACCGTAGCACTCGGAGGAAACCCAAGCGAACACGGGGAGAACATGCAAACTCTACAGAGGGGAGTCCCAGGCCCGGATTCAAACCCATGACCGTCTTGCCCCATGCTGCCCCCACACATTCGTGGCATACCACATAAACTCCATTCCCAAAAACAAAGAAACATCTGCCTGACCCCAGTGCCGAGCCATTCATCACCATACAGGTGTGATCCCAGTCCCTGAGAATAAGTGTTAACTTAAAATCAAAGGGCAAAACAGTCATTGTATGGTAGTGGACCCCAGCTTTGCTCCTGGAGATATTCCACCCAATCGGCTTTTATTTAAAACTGTCATTTGGCATGCCTGAATACTACAGTGATGAGCGTCTCTATGAAATCTCCAGCCCTTGAATGTGGGATGCTGTCTTGTAGGTGGACTGAAAACCTCCAAGATGGTAGATCTCCAATAGCAGGGAAACGCCACTCTAAGATGCTGAATGAGATGCCCTTTTCAGATCTGGGGCAAAAATGGGTTGGAGTCTCCAGGAACAGGGTTGGAAAGTGCTGCTCTAGATGTTGAATGAGATGCGCTTTGTTAGGTTTGGAGTGAAACCCTACAGGACAGTATGTCTCCAGGTTGACCTGCCCTGCTCTTGCAGCTGCATCAGATGTGCTTTAGAAGGGTTAGAGAGAAAATCTACAAGACAGGACCCCTCTGGGAACAGTGTTATCAACCAAGATTTTACAAATTAGGTTCCTTGAACACGCACGCCTCTGCAGGCCTTCATTTCCATCCCCCACAGTAAGAAATCAAGAACAGACATAAGGAGGGAGGGCCTGTACACAGTGACAGAGGAGTGCAGGAGGGCTCATTCAGAAAGCAGGTCCTGACAGACTCCTGTTTCAAGGAACCTCATCATTCAAGTTTCCAAACAGAATTACAGCCCAGCCCCACCAAGATCCCACCAGACTACTCTGTCCATCAGAGCAACGCCGAAACTGAGGGCTGACGCCATTTGTCAGAAATAAATCAAATCTTAGACGGTCTCTGAGCAGGAAAGAAAACAGAGACCTACTATCTGCTTTGTGCGGCATCCATAGACAAACCCACCCACACCTCCAGACAGCCGGCAGGGAGAGTCGGCCATTGGCTTCCTTTCATTCCTGCTTTTTTATTATTAACTCCATTGATCGAGTTCTGTCCTCACGCTGTGACTCATTTTGGTTTACATCTACAATGGGTCAGAGTTCACAAAAACCTCTAAACCAATGCATTCACACTCTGACTGAAAAGGTTTTTGTATGTTGGACATCGTGAACAATCATGAGGGAAAAGAACTGGACGAGAGGTCCACACACTCGCCCAGAGGACTTTATCAAACCATTATTAATGTGATATATCGTATAACAATAGTGCCGGCACACATAAGTGGTACGCTGCTGAGTAAAGTCTTACAGGCTCCTAGTGTGAGAAAATATTGTTTAAAAAAGAAGTGATGCACTTACTGGAATAAAGTTCAAAACTTAAACTGAATATTAATTAACTAAGCTAGGAATCCGCCTCGTTATAAAAAGGGCACAGGTTTACACAACAGGCGTAGCGGCCAACATGCAGACACATTCCGGAAAGGTAGAACATTTAACATGAATTTCTATAGTGATAATCACCACCTGAGTAAACAGGCAGCACCTAAGAGAGACACACTGTGTGTAAGTCACCTTGAATAAAGCCATCTGCTCTTGTCAAGACCAAGAGCATTTATTCAAAATGCACATGGGGCAGTGTGTACACTGCATACTAACACTACACACAGGCACAGTGTGTACACTGCATACTAACACTACACACAGGCACAGTGTGTACACTGCATACTAACACTACAAACAGGCACAGTGTCTATACTGCATACTAACACTACAAACAGGCACAGTGTGTACACTGCATACTAACACTACACACAGGCACAGTGTCTATACTGCATACTAACACTACACACAGGCACAGTGTGTACACTGCATACTAACACTACACGCAGGAACAGTGTGGACACTGCATACTAACACTACACACAGGCACAGTGTGCAGACTGCATACTAACACTACACACAGGCACAGTGTGCATACTGCATACTAACACTACACATTGGCACAGAGTCTATACTGCGTACTAACACTACACATAGGCACAGTGTGTACACTGCACACTAACACTACACACAGGCACAGTGTGTACGCTGCATACTAACACTACACACAGGCACAGTGTGCATACTGCATACTAATACTACACACAGGCAGAGTGTGTATACTGCATACTAACACTACACACAGGAACAGTGTTAATAATGTACATTAACAACAGGGTCATTCCACGTCAACTCAGCCACCCATGTACATGATACCTCTCAGATTTTACTCAAGCTTTGTCCAAAAATACTTTATGGTACCAAAGAAAAGAATCCAAAGTTTCATGTCAGTATCTCTGATGGTTTTCGTGTGAAAATGTTTTGAAATTTGGGTGAAACACCCCTTTTTGACTTGTGTGAATTGGTCATTTCGTTTTGTAGCATTTTGGAAGGACCATAACTTCTCACGTAATAGAGACAGGAAGCTGTAATTTTATGTGCTGGTGCATTCTGGCCCATATATCAGGATTCTGCTGCCAGAATCACCATGAGACATCAGAGGGGTGAGAGGAGGGCCCCCAAAATCCATTTTTTTAAAGGCGGCAAGTGATTTTTATCCTTTTGGGGGCCCCTAGGATTCAGTTCAGTGAATGTTACTGTTTGAAATGTGTTTGTCCCTCCTATTTGGGAACTTTCCCACCACCAAACGAAGTTTTAGGATAATAGTACCATTGGGGGGTACTTGTGTGGGTCAGAAAACCACTTCGGACCAAAATGATCCTCTCAGACCCTGGACTTCAGACACTCAGATGACCCTGTGGGCACAGGATGATGGTAATGGCATTTATACCAGACAAATAGACATATTTAAACATTCATTTAATGAAATAAAAACTTTGATCATCAACCTCTTTCTATATGTACATATTTTTTGAAAAAAGGCTTTCTGAGACCCTTTTAAACATTTCAAAGTCCAGAAACTAGGTCAAGCAGGATTACATAGAGAGAGAGAACTAAACTCTATAAAATCTGTTATAATTACCTTTATGCAGGTGTTCATCTATGAAAACCTGAGGTAAGCATCCAAAATTATGCAAAAACTAACTTTAACCCCTTGTACACCACAACACGACTATGACCTAATGTAGTGGGAAACCAGGTTACAACAGACTGCCAACGATTGTTCAAGATGTGGTTTCAGCTCATAAGCAACATCATTTATTGGGACACGCAGTAGTATTCTATTGTAACCAGGAAAAAAGAAAACCATTTACAGTATTCAGAATCTTTCAGGTCTTTTTTCCTACAAATTGAGGAAGCAGCAACATTATTTTTTGACCATTTTTTGGTCATATTCCGCAACTTTGTACTGGTGCGCACTACGTCCATGAATTTAAGATGCTTCTATACAGTGGATAATATGCTGGAATGATATCCGACGTAGAACCTGTTCCTGGTCAGATGGTATATTGTAGGCACTTCTCATGAATTTCACAGATGTTCACCATGATGCTTCTTCCTCATGTGTCCTGCATCTCTTGGAATCCTTGCTCATTTATTCTGGTTGGGTTCCAGGATATTGACACCATCCTTGCTAAAGACATATAGTACTGGGCTCTTATTTTAACCCTTGGCTGTATCTCATATGGTGGGAATCATAAACAGCATAATTTATTGGAACACTTGGTAGTACAACATGGTATGTCTGACCTTGCATGGAGTGATCAACCTAGACCATGTTGACAGTATGTTGTAACCTGGTTTCCCAGTACTTTAGGTTATGGTCGTGTTATGGTGTACTCGGGGTTAAAGACCCTTTTTGTATAATTTTGGCCACTTACCTGAGTTGTTCATTGATGAACACCTGTATTAATGTTATTATAACTGATTTTAGACAGTTTGGTCAATTCTTTCTACGTAATCGTGTTTCTGGACATAGAAATTTCTGCCGAATAAGGGTCTCAGAATGCTTTTCTTTGTAAAATGAATTCATTCAGAAGGAGGTTGATAATCAAAGTTTTTATTTCATGAAATGAATGTTTAAATATGTATATTTGTCTAGATTAAATGCCATTACCATCATCCTGTGCCCACAGGGTCATCTGAGTGTGTGAAGTTCAGGGTCAGAGAGGTTTTCTGACCCACACAAGTCCCCCCCCAATGGTACTATTATCCTAAAACTTAGTTTGGTGGTGGGAAAGTTCCCAAATAGGAGGGAGAAACACATTTCAAACAGTAACATTCACTGAACGGAATCCAAGGGCCCCCCAAAAGGATAAAAATCATTTGCCGCCTTTAAAAAAAATGGATTTTGGGGGCCCTCCTCTCACCCCTCTGATGTCTCATGGTGATTCTGGCAGCAGAATCCTGATATATGGGCCAGAATGCACCAGCACATGAAATTACAGCTTCCTGTCTCTATTATGTGAGAAGTTATGGTCCTTCCAAAATGCTACAAAACAAAATGACCAATTCACACAAGTCAAAAAGGGGTGTTTCACCCAAATTTCAAGAAATTTTGACACAAAAGCCATCAGAGATACTGACATGAAACTTGGGATTCTTGTCTTTGGTACCATAAAGTATTTTTGGACAAAGTTTGAGTAAAATCTGAGAGGTATCATATACGAGGCACCTCAATATTGGCTGTTTTGACATGGAATGACCCACTACAAACAGCGACAGTGTTCATAATAAACTTAACCACTACACACAGGGTTCACATTAATACTCCACCCAGGAACAGTGATCACAATGCACTGTGGCGATCAGATCAACAGATACACCCCCTGTCCGTGTCACTCCGCCTGAAGTCGTCAATTCCCTTCCCTTTATGGCAGGGGTGTCAAACTGACCCGTAAATGGGCTAAGAGGCTGCAGGTCTTCAATCCTACCAAGCAGAAGCTCAGCTGAAAGCACTGATTTAATCAACTGATCTAGGCCTGCACAACTGATTAGTTGTATCAGGTGCGCTTTTGCATTGTTGGAGTGAAAACCTGCAGCCTCTTGGCCCGTTTACAGGTCAGTTTGACACCCCTGGTTTATGGGCTCCCTCATTCAGCACCACGGACAGCGCATGTCGGCCGGGATTCCGTTCAGTACCCTTGGCTACCGTTGCACCGTGGACAGTTCCCACCACTTGCGGCCAAGCAGGCGAGGAGGGTTCTCCCAGCGCATTCCACACGAGGCCACGCACCTGATCCTCGTCTCTGGCTGTCTAAGGCTCAATATAAAGACAGCGAGACCACAGACGGGGACAGGTTGGCTGATATTGCGTTTAGCAAGTGCTTTACTAACGGCTGTCCTGTCTCTATTTAATTGTCAGAGTCCGACGGCTAAGAGACGGGAAATACCACATTTACACTCCCTCCAGAAAGCCTCATGCTGATCCTACTCTACCTTGTGACAGTGGCTAATTCCCCTAAGGATATTAAGGCTCACAAAGTCTATTGTCTTTTGGTTTATTATTGTAAATAAAATTACCACCCTGTGGGCTGGATTCTCGCCAACTGTTGCCTTATCTATGCCTGCTATTCTGGCGGTTCCCCACAGAACATAAACTCTACACACAGGGACAGTGTTCATAATGCACATTAAGACTACACACAGGGATGCAGTGTTTATAATGCGCATTAACACTACACACAGGGACAGTGTTCATAATGCACATTAACACTACACACAGGGATGCAGTGTTTATAATGCGCATTAACACTACACACAGGGATGCAGTGTTTATAATGCACATTAACACTACACACAGGGATGCAGTGTTTATAATGCACATTAACACTACACACAGGGATGCAGTGTTTATAATGCACATAATCCAAACTGTACACAGGGCAGCAAACACAAAACTCTGAGCCTGGCAAAACAGGTTCGGTACACAGGCACGGGTTTGTCAGAGAGTCCAAAGCCAAAATTCAGTGGGCGTAACCCAAACCGTTAAAAGGGCAGCAAACACAAAACTTGGTCGGGCAAAACAGGTATGGTACACGGGCAGAGAAGTATCAAAGAAAAAGCCTAAATCAGAATCCGGGGATGTTTCAGTCAGAAGTATAACACAAAGAGTACAAGGCATCAACAATCGCAGCACAGGGAAAATGTTCTGAGAAGAGCTATGAGTGACATGACTGCTTAAATACACGTTGGGGAAGTCACATGCTATGATAGGGAACAGGTGAGTTGGATCAGACTAATTACAAAGGGATGAACACGAGGAAGTTCCTGATTACAAGAAATTGGCAAAAGCAAAAACGCAGACAGGGATCACAGCGACAGCCTACTGACAAACATACGGCTCCGGTTAGGGAGTTCTACTGAGCACAGAGTGAGAGGCAGGACAGTGATTAACAAGGTGCAGAAAATCTGCTGAAACACAGCAAAGTAAATTGAGTGAAGGCAAGAGGCGGAGACTAGAACAGAGCGAGTGCTGAGAGGTTGTTATTCAATTAGTAACGTGCCGCTATACAATCCCGAGTGCTCGTAAGTAAGTTAGTACTATAAACAATGTTAGTCTTGGTTTGTAAGTTTAACTAAAACAACAAACTGTTAGTATTGTTAGTAATGTAGAAAAGCAAGGTGAAGGAAGTAAACGAGATTGGAAGGAATGGTTGAAATCCCAGAAACCATGAAATTACCCGAAAATGTGGCACACAATACTGGGGCAGTGAGCGATCACATGACAAAAAGACCCGACAGGGGGAGACAAAGTGCAATGCATGGTATGAGACAAAACATGGACCAGAATATAACTGCAATGGTGAAATATGGCAAACAGACAAAGACAAGGAAAAAACAAAAGGTGGCATGGAATCCGAATCACAATACAAAATACAGAGCATAGTCAGGCAAAGCAGAATTCAAAATCAGACAAGGCAGAATCATTACAAAAACATGGTCAGGCAGATCAGGATCATAACACCCTTGTTGCAGTCTGCAGTATAGTCATGACGGGTATAAGACCGTGACATCAGAGAGATCAGAGATCACACACATTCAGATTTGTGTTTTGACCTTGCATTTTAGGCACCAAGATTCCATCAGATTTCTTCCATCTTTTAATTACATTCAAGGGTCAAATGGCCAAAATCCTAAATTTTTCGATGGGGAACATCCTCAAATGCATCAGCTGGCAAAAAGAAGAGCCCCACCCATTTTTGCTCTTGAGGGACACGGCCTTTTTTGGACACTGCCTCTATGCTGAACCACGATTACCTCACTACTTTAACATCGCCTTATTATTACAACTTATCACAGCATTATTAGTCATAAACTGCCCTTACGCCATACTTTTTGAGTCTGTTGCAGTCATTAGATTTAAAATGGGCATAAATTAAAATCTTGTGTTGCACTTGAAGCTCCATACACGGTGTTGTAGCGTTTTCAATAAAGTAGTGTGGAGAGACATTTCACTTTGCTCCATTTTGATTGCATCTGCATATTCCATGATGTGCCATCTTTTTCGAAAAGGGTGCTTTACATTACAACCATGAGTAGGGCCACAGCTCAGGGTCTTGGGAACAAAGAGCACATTTTTATCTCATCTTCAGCAGTGGGACCCCAACCCGCCCCTGGAGATTGCACTCAAAAAAAATGAAACCCCTTGAAATGTTGGATTTAATAATGTTATGTCAACTTTTTCCACAAAACAAAAAAAGTTAAGTACATTCCACTTGATGCAATTCATTAAACTGGCCAAAAAATGTTAGAAGTCAAAGCAGTTGCGTGGAACCTGTTGACATAACATTATTAAGCAAATCTAACATTTCATGGGGTTTCATGAAAGTGTCCTGGGTGTGTGATTTCCTTAATCCTGACAAAACAAGCCACATTCAACAGCTAGTGCAAGGTTGCCCAACCTTGTTCTTTAAGATCCTTGTACACTGTTCAGTACGTTTTCATTTAGTCCAACTTTTGGCGTAATTGATGCAGCCAATTATCAACTCAACATGCTCCAGCTGGTGAATGAAGTGTGTTTCATTAGGGGTTGGAAGGAAACCCTACAGGACGGTAGGTCTCCAGGAACAGGGTTGGGCAGCCCTGCTCTAGCTGTTGAACGAGATGTGCTTTGTTAGGGTTGGACAGCATATCAGTGAATACACCATTTGATGAACATAATGACAAAGATGAAAAGACTACAATCATGCGAGGTCGAGTCTTCAATTATATAAACGTCATGAGAACAGCCCCAAATAACAAAACGATAACATACAGAATATCATAGAAAACCGCAATAAATACCAAACTGTGAGCGTGATGCTTAGTCGCGGCATCAACCCCCCGTGTAAAAAAGGGGGGAGAGGAAGCTTGTGCGAGAGAGAGAGAGAGAGAGAGAGAGAGAGAGAGAGAGAGAGAGATGGTGCGCTACGCTCGCACATGACTTCCACACAGTTTCTTTTCCCAATTACAACGCTGAATTCTCACATAACCGGGGTAATGCATTGCTTTTGCCGTGAAAATAAGTTTCTTAACAACCAAATTGACATCCTTCAAGCTGACATTTCAGCAGATAATAGAAATGTTCCGCACCAAAAAATGCAAATGACTCTAAAGCCGGGTGAGATTAAGACCTCTCAACATCTACCAAAAAATAACGGATACCAAAAACGCAGCCATTACGCCTGGATCGTCAAGGATCCCTCGAAATAAACAATTACATCCTCAAATGTTGAACATTTCAAAATTTACCGACAATTAATGCAATTCTAAAACAAGAAAACTGACAGGTACGCTGAGCAATTTTGCGAAATGGCAAACAATGAGGGCTAATGTAAGCATAACAAAAAGAGACCAAATATTTGTAGAAACTCAATGTTAAGATAGGCTTTGAACCTGAATTAATTTTTGCTTAGTTACACATGTAGTATTTGGTTGTAGTGAACTCACCCACTGGTATTCACCAACAAACCATCCAGCAGTTAAGGGTGTTCGCCTGAGTGTCAATAAGCTGTTTACATGACGGGGTCTGCCTCTAAATAAGAGGGATTCAAGAGCATGTTTGAGTTCGTGGAAAGGCATATCATACCTGTTTGGTGTGCAGCTTAATCCAACGAATATATCCGTCTCATTTCCTCTCCATTGTCAAAAATAAAGCGCCCGGAATATCAGTGGTGAAACATAATTTCCTTCACACGAAAAAGCACCCAAGCCGCTCATTCCCTGGTGATCCGCTCTTGTTCGGGTTTGATTTGTTCCCCCAGATGGGCAGGCCAGGGTCTCTTGCACTTGAGAGGAATTGTGCAGTTGTTTTTGTCCGCTAAAACGAAGTGGTATCGCCGCCACGCAAAGTTCGTTCTTTCTGCCTCTAATGCTTCACAACACCAAAATGAATAAGAACTTCATATTTGGAATCCATTAGCGTGTATTTTTTTGTTTTTTGTTTTTTTAATAAAGCGCCAAACAAGACAGCTAAATATATAATCCCCAAGAATCCTTCAATGTGTGCGCTAGTAAGGCCTCCTCTATTGAGACCCTTTTCACCCTTTGAGACCGTTTCTGCAGAGACCGCGGGGAGAGCGTCTCACCCGCAAGACTGTGGTTGGGACGGGAGGCACAGACTAAGGCACGAAGATGTTTAATTTCAAGCGTCGCTCCTCTTCTCTAGAGCCGGGCGAATGGAGCTGCAACTTGTACGGTAATTCAGTGCCACCTAGTGGCAAAATATTTCACATCAGTGCTCATTTCATAGCGGAGCGTCTTCTGAGACAAACGACTAATTACGGACGTAATAAATAAATATATAGGCTATATATATAATCACATGCTGACAGTGTGACAATTCTCGAACACAGCAGGCCAATTTGTTTTGTTTAGGCTTTTAACTGAAAATCCCAAACAACTGGGATTAAACAAGTTTTTTTAAAAAGTCGACGCTCTGATGTTGGAGACAAAAAAAATCAAATCGGGAGGAGTATGGAATTGTTGCTTTAATTTTCGTTGCATCAGGAGTGACTAAGGACTTCAAAAAAACGCACCGTGAATATTCCTGCACGTAAAATGCAAATGTATGTAAAACCTACCAAGTGGATATAAGGCCAATGTTTATTCAAATAAATATTGCACAATGAAGTCCATAGTCCAGGTCCCATTCCCATTCGACCCATTCGTTCTACCTCGATTGGATCAATTTTCAGTTCATTCTCAATGCCATTATGGAAATGATACGACCACAGATTGGTGCAACCCCGAAACAAATTAATTTATTCATCTATCAATTTATGTTGTGATTGCAGCTAGTATTCATTCAACCAAAGAACCCATACCTGAAAGCGGGAGTGTTTAGAGCACTGCATCACTGTGAAATATTGTCGGGGCGCACGGCTACCTGGGAAAAGATGGCACGAGTCCAAACTAACCACAGAGAATTCACCTGCATAATGCCCTCGGAGTCCGCCCGCGTCTTTCTCGCCCTCGCTCCTTCGCTCGCACAAGCGTAGGCCATGTTCATGTTTTTATTTGTAATTAAATAAAGGCACTTGAAAACGTTGTTCAGAGGCCATAAATCAAGAAGGAGAGGCAGCAACCATGTTTTCCCCGAGTGGATTAGAGAGGTATACATTACCTTAATGGAAAATAGAAAACATAAAATTGGCTCAATAAATGTTCTTTGAGTTGCTTCAGTGCTGGTGCTTTTTTCCATCTGGGTAATTAATTTAGCATGTATATCGGAGTGTGGAGGCGGGAGTGCACTCTTGACAGAGCCAGAGTCGTGATGTGGATCTCAGAACTATTCTGCCACCAGGGCTCCAAAAAAAAAAAGTATATGCCAACCCCTTCCTCAGGGCGATAGGCTTGGGTGCACTGGACCTCAAAACTCAGTATTGTTGGGACCCCCTTTGCGTCTTTCGGTCCTTAAAGGACTTTGCCTGCAGGACAGAACTGCCTCGGGCCGGTCTGACCTCGTGGAGCTATAAAATCATTGGCTCATTTCAGGTTGAATCATACAGTGGAGCTCCCAAGGGGCGGACCGAGCCGAGACCCACACGTCATCTAGGCAAACGTCACTTATAGATGTTCGACTAATTAACAGAAGGACATTGCCTGGATGACGGCCAATTGGCGTCTCCCTACTAGAGTTTTCTGGCACTTGGCCCTAACTGAGCGCTGTCCACACGGGTGCACTGACCAGGAGTGTGCACTCCACCTCTTCTGGGAGTGCACCGTGGCCAGGCAGGTTTGGGGCCTTGTTCGTTCCTCTGTCTCCCTGAACAGGTTGCTGACGAGGTCCTTCCGGATGGCTGAGCTGAGCCTTACGCTCCATCGCAAGGATATAAAACACCGGAAAGCCAGCTTCAGTGGAGGATTATCAATGTCATCACACAGACCTTGTGCGAGACGAGGAACATCAGGGTCAACCAAAAAAATCTGTGGACCTGGTCACTGTCTGACAAAGGATCCACAGCCTCCTCCGGGACGGCCCTCTGGCAGACGACAACAAAAGCAAGATCCTGACTCGAGAGAGATGGGGGGTGGACCATTGGAAAGAACTGATCATTTAGTCCAGCCCCCTATTAGAGGAACACCTGCTCTAGTTCTAAATTCAAGCACGATTCCACTGGCCAGTACAGACTTTTCTCCAATGTTTTATTCTTTTTCTTTATTTCTTCTTAGAGATTGATTTTTGCATTTCTTTAGTTAGCTAGCATTTCATTTGAAATGACTCAGAAGAGCAGATCAGCACAAGCATAGAGTGTTCGCCTTGGACTTCCCAGATCGCGAAGATATAGCAACTCATAACCGAGACTCCATTATCATGGAACTTCCTTCTCCATCTTCCATGGGGGGTACAAAGTGATGTGCATCTCAGTTAACATTTGGTGTTAACTTATCTGCCTATGACCCCCTGTAAAGACACCGGTAGCAAATGTTGAGTTTCTTCCTTTTGTGGAAAACAGGATTAGTATATTCTTTTGTCATTTGGGCAATATTTTGGTTGTGTTGTTTATATAGTGGGAATGATGGCTTGTGCTTTGCCACTGTCATCAAGCCCAATCATGGTTTAACAAGATATAACCCCGGGAGTTTTAAGTTGACCAAAGTTAATTTGCATGCAGTGGATGTGTCGTATACCAAAATAAATCAAAGTCCTGATCAACAAGTGTTTTATACTTTATATAGGCCCTATTTCTGTTCTGAACTTAGATGTTCCAACTTCCCCAGGGGGTGTTTCATCTTACCCCGCATATGGGGATGGTTGGAACTAAAAAAGTATATTTTTTTTCCTCTCTGTAAGAGCACAAGTCTGATTTTTTTTTTTTTTTTTTTACCAGTTATACTACGTGTCATAATGTAGCTGTCTGGAGAACCACAGAAATGTGATGTTCAGTTGGCAGGAAACGTCAAACATCGATACATGCTGCAAATTTTGTAAAATGTGTTCCAACTATCCCCGATGTCCCCTAGGTGTCTGTGCTTTGTTTTGGCTTCAGTGTTTTTACAGCCTTTGTAAGTTGAATCTCAGCCACATTTTGACTTTAGACGTGTAAGCAACGTGTTTAGGCGACATGAAGTCCAGATTATTTGCTTCCCGTTTGCCAGAGTACAAACACTTGTTCAACGAAAGCTGGAAGAAAACGAGCCGGATGCTTTTGCAGAACAGCCGGTCATTTCGTTATGTTTCATATCCCTAGGCTAAAGCGCTTTAATAGCATTTTGAATCCTCGAATTTCCATAGAAAACTTATTAATATGAAAAGCACAATGCCGGAGTAACTCGAATATATTTACACAATGCAAAACGAGGACGGATTGACAACGATGCAATCAGATTATGACTTGCAGTCGAACAGATTCACTTCGTTAGGTGTCTATAGAGTGTTTAAAGTTCTGAGCAGGCGCAATAATTATAACACAACGCCTTTACGTAGGGCCCTGGTGGGCGTGTAGAGATGTTCAATCGAATACACAGTGATGAAGTTGGACCACAGCAATAAAAACAAATCATTATAGGTTTCTAAGATACTTAACCCCAGAACTGCCCCAAAGGCACTTCCCCTGTTCCCTCTTTCTCTACGATCCCCAATCACTCCCTACTTAGAACTGCCCTCCCTCGCACTTCTCCTAGGGAATCCTCTGCCGAAGAGAAATGTTCTTTTTGCACCTTCCCTGACTAAATAAATGATTATCAAAAGCCAATAATTTCTTCAAGGGTAGCCTAATTATAAGACAATCAAATCTACTGCATATAATTTTCATAACCTGCACGATACCTCCTGTTTTTGCAATACCTTGAGGAAGAAAAAATTCCTTAACAAACCCTCTTCTTACCTGCAACTCGTTTAATCTGAAAGTAGCGGACCAACGTGCGCTGTTAAATACGGCTCAACACATCTCTGCAGCAGAGAGGCTATTTATTTTATAGTTTCCCAAAGGCAGCCATAATCAATTAAAAACAAAGCGACCCTCAGCAAACAGCGCATTGCTATGCACAGACAACATCAAGAGCGTTCAATCTTGCCGTTCTGTGGAAAATGGGTTTGGAAAAACACGCTTTGATATCTTTGCAAATTAATGCCAGGGCACGCTGGCATTACAGAGGAATTTTAAATGATCTAAGATCTCACAGAAACTCTCATTCATCAGCTTAGTTAATTAGCCGAGTTCGTTTGCAGAGTACGTGCTGCTCGTGCATCGGATTCTGCGCGGCAGCGTCCGTCATTTAAAAAAACATTTTAAACAGCTCGTGCTTCATGACAACACTCTACAACAAAATTGCATTCGATGGAGTAATGAATCTCATTCGCATTCACATTCAATCTCATTCGGCCAGTGAGCATTTGCTTGTGTGAGTAAAAAATTGTACAGGCTTGGGGAGTTTCGGCAAGCCAAATTCCCAAGCCGATTGTTCCCTACGATAAAAAATGGAATCCCATTAAACTAGGCTGGAGTTTATTCACCAGGGCCCCAAAGCACAGAAACTGGGGGAGGGAACACCATCAACTATAAGGCTCGTTTCCACCGAAGTTGTTCCTGGTAGTATTTGGGGGACAGGAACTACAACAGGAACGTCCTCTCACTCGGCCTGCTCAACTGCCGTGTCTCCACCGAGAGGGCTCCTTTTAAAAATGCTACCCCTCCTTGTCTGCTGAGTTTTAAAAATGCCAACTATTTTGTTACTTTGTAAATCCAATCAGCCCCAAGTAACCCCCAAGCCCCACCCAGGAGTTTTTCGCGGCCGTTCAGGGTACCTTCTCCGAGGCAGGCACTTTAGGCCTGAGGTCCGAAGCCAGTGAGGCAGGCAGCTGCTTCACCCACAGGCCTCGTGTATAAACGATGCACCGCTAAAATGTTGCCTACGCTTTGTCTCACACTCACACCAGGATGCATAAAAATTAACTTGACATGAGAATGTGCGAATCTTGCCGCAAATTCTCCAGCTGCCGAATGTGCGGCTGCAAACTCTGTCAGTTGACAGTCCAAGACTACAAAGCTCTGAAACTTGACAAAAATGCTAAAATAATTGTTACTTTCAACTTCCTAAACTATGTTAATGACACAGAATTGCTACAAACCACATTTATTCTGCAGTTGGAACATCTATGTAGATAATGTTTAGCATCAAAAAGACACAATGAAAACACCTATAAATAAATTTCCCCCTGATAAGTCTTTCCCATTGGCACAAAATTGAAATGGAAAGTAAACTGAAAAATATTCAGTGATATGTATGTAACCCACCAAAGTCCGGTCCAAAGTCCAGAGACCTCAGAGTATCAACAGGTACTGTAAACGACTAATCTGCATTGGATGGTGATTTGTTTTCCAAATGTCGTCTTCCCAAAGATCTATAACAGAGTGCTCATCTTAAAAAGGATGAATTGATGGCCCTGAAGATAACTGCACTGATGATCAACCAATTAATTATTCCTCCATGAAATCCATGCTCAAGCACGGTCTGTTATTGAATGGACCATAGGGCAGCTCAAAGACCGGTGGTGCTGCCTAGAAAGCTCTTGAAAGATCCTGTAGTACACACACACACATACTTTCCCAATTTAGTGCGCACGCCTTCTTTCAGTATGAAAGCTACGCAGACCTTTATACATGAGGCCCCTGGCCACCCAATTATCCTGAATGCCTGACTGGCAGTACAAGACACTTCCAATCCCTCCCTCATTTCATACTTAGTAGTTTAAATAAAAAAATAAGTGTTTCAATAGTATATACAAACAGGTGTAATTGCTCGATTATGTAACCATGTTAAATGCTCCAGCCATTACATAATCTAGATTTTCCAAGACAAGGTTCCACGAAAACTTGAACCTTTTTAGTACTTCACTGCAGGGCAGGTGTATCATTCACTCATACTCACATATACCTGCGGGAATTTCAGAGCCTCTGATTTGCCCAAAGTGTTGTGGCTGTAAGGCTGGTCAACTGTAGAATGGCTCAAATCAGAGTGAAGTCCCACAAGGGTCAATTTTAGGACCTTCACCTTATCCGTCGAATTTCAGGGTTCAGTAAATAGATTGAAATCCTCAAAAGCAGTCCAAGAAGATTTAAATGACCACAGTAGGAAGAGGAAAACAGGAAAATTATAGCAGCAAGAGCTACATATGAAACCCAGTAAACAGGAAAGGAAAAACACCCAGATTACCAAATCAAAACGAGAATGATAAAAAGATCAGGGAGTAGCATCAGCACTCTCACCATCATCCTTTGGGGATCCTTTCATAGTTCTGCAGCGATAAAAAATATCAAGAGGAAGCACAGACAAATTGCAGTGTATGAAAAATAAATTCAACACGCTTATATTGACATAAACAATGTTATTTCCAAACCAAATTGCATTTATGGGCACCAAGACACATGTAAGAGAAGCAATCAAAATACACAGCGGTGTGGCCAAATTTGTTCCTAGTAATAAACCATGCAAATAATATAAGGAAAGGTTTAGGACATGTAAAATGTGAAAGCAGTAGAACAGAGGTTTTAAAACTCGGCCCTTCGCTCCCCTGTACATGCCGATGCTCAACTGGGGCTTCACTTGAAAGCCAGAAATTTATTGGGCTGCTAACTTTCCTTAACTGGATGCTTTTAATGTACGTGAGATTATTTAGCCTCTTAAGTGTCATGATGTCAGAAATAGTTCTGCATGCCATCATGAATAAAAGTCCCAAGTTTATGTTGCGATTGGAATCCTACATCGTTATTGATTCCAAAAAACAGGAAACATTTCTTCAAGTCAGGGAATATTAAGATAAATCAGCGCCAAATTGACAAGTGTGTACACTCGCGCAAAAAAAACATACACAAAAAAATCTCACCCATGTGACAGATAATGGAGAATTAAAACAACGCATAGGAAAACTAGAACGGGCACTCGGTAGAGCGCATACCTTCGCCGACGCCACTGAATCCCTCGCCACATAACTCTGAGGACCAATTTTTATTTTTTTAAATGATCGATGAATGACAAGAGTACGATATTTTTTCTTACATCAATACGCCTATAAGTTCGAAAGGTAATGACCCCCCTGACCTTTGACCCCCAACCGCTAAGAAGGGTATTGACCCCATTGTACCGTGTTTCACATCACAGGATTGGGTATATAATTCTGCACATTTTGGCGTTGGTTTCATGCCGATCGGATAAAAATTGACCGAGATATGGCCGAAAGTCGGTTTTGACCTTTTCGTGGCCTTGACCTTGAACTTTGACCCGATCACTCCCAAAATCTAATCGATTGATCCTCAGGTCATGCCAAATCAACCCACCAAATTTTATGAAATTTCATTTGGTACTTTTTGAGTTATTCGATACACATACATACACACAGACAGAGAGACACACAAACAAATAAATACACAGATTCAAAACATTACCTTCGTCAGCGAAGTCGCTGGCGAAGGTAATGAGCCTTTGTGGCATTCCGAACTATGAGGACTGAAAATACCATCACAGGATTGAAATCTTCAGTCGGCTGGGGAAGAAAAATAAGATGGCACACCGAGGTTTCCCCCAGGACTAAATTTGAGAATCTGGTGCAGTAGGAGACTCAGGAGAGTGAGAGGGGAGTCTGTGCGAAGCTACCCGCTGTGCATATAGTGCTGAAATCAGTACACTCTGTGTTTACAAAGAATAGCCTCAAGCATTAGTATATACTGTCTGCAATATGCCTATTGCTAGACAGACTGGAAGAACTGGCATCTGAAACTGACGGCGTCAGGCAGCAGTCACTTTCCTCACAAACAACATCGCACGTTTATAAACAACCATTTCAGCTGAAATGCGTGACTTGATGTTGATCGCTCGTATCATATTTAACCATAGGTGTTTCGCCATGCTTAGCACGGAGCTTTCAAGTCTTATGCTCTTGTCGACTGTATGTACCATCCGAGAATATATGATCTCCATTCCCGTGCACTCCGAGTGGAATTCACTGTGGCATTTTTGTATGATTCGCGCTTTGCGGTAGTCACGGACTCAATTGTTCTGAATTCAAAATACGCTGGAAATGTGGAGAGGGAGCCCAGTTACTGCGTCCGCCCGGGACTTCCACTAAACTCAGAGAACTGAGCAGGAACAGGCGCGAGCCAACACCGACTGTCCTGTACGGGATATGGAGGAAAGCGGGCTTTTATCATTTACGTCAAAAATAAAGTGTTATCCTGCTTTTGAGCTAAGATACAGGGTCCTCATCACATACCTGATCCCTATTTACCCTGGAATACCGGCTCCACGGATCCATGTAAACTTACGGATGGCAAGTGATGCTGCTCAGTGGCAACAAAGTCAAATAGTGTCCTGCAAAATTATGGGAACCATACTAGAACATGACTTTAACAGAAAGTGGAAAAACTATTCTATTTCTCCAATTAGTATTTCAATCACAATATTAGGGCGGCACGGTGGCACAGTGGTTAGCATTGCTGCCTCACAGCAAGAAGGTCGTGGGTTCGAATCCGGCCTGGGGCCTTTCTGTGTGGAGTTTGCATGTTCTCCCCGTGTTGCGTGGGTTTTCGCCGGGTACTCCGGTTTCCTCCCACAGTCCAAAGACATGCATATCAGGCTAATTGGAGACACCAAATTGCCCATAGGAATGAGTGTGAGAGCGAATGGTGTGTGAATGGTGTGTGCGCCCTGCGATGGATTGGCAAGCTGTTCAGGGTGGGTCCCTGCCTTTGCCCGTAGTCAGCTGGGATAGGCTCCAGCTCGCCCCGTGACCCTAGTGAGGAATAAGCGGGTATAGAAAATGGATGGATGGAATCACAATATTAACAAAAAGCTTACCTCTTCATTGAAGTAAGATTATTAAAAGAAAAAAATTATTGAAAGAAAAAATATGATGATAGTCAATTAATATTTTTCCCCCCCACACGAGTGCCACGATTATTAGCACCCCAAGAAAATCCTATGATTCAAATCTAACTGAAGTATATATCCAGTTATATTTCACATTTATATGGTCACTTGTTTGATTAGGAACTCCTAAGTGGTCAACAAAGGCATCCCGTTTCACTGGGGTATAAATATGAGGTAACGCTGGCCAAATTCCCCAAGTCAGCACATCACGTTAGGAAAAACTCAAGAACTCAGTGAAAACCCATCCATCCATAATCTAAAGAGCTTCTTCCTCGCGAGGGTCGGGGGGAGCTGAGGCCTATATGAAGAAAAAGTTATACCCACATCGCATATGGGCGCAAGGCAATCAAATAAAACACGTCAATGAAGAGAAAAGAAGACGCCTGTACTCTTATCCAAGCCACCAAAGGAAGTCTCTATTGATTAAAAAAGGACAACATTTCAATCCAACTTGGATATTCGTCTGGTCAACATGTTGATAATAATAATTAAGAAGTTGAAAGTGACAGAATACGCTAAGACTCATCCAAGAAGAGTATGCGTGTACATTGACCCCACGCACAGTGAGGAGGATGGTTCGACTGGCAAAATAATCTTCATTAATCACAGCTGGAGACTTGCAGAGGTTAGTTGAGTCTTGGGGTCAGAAAGTCACCGAAACTAGCATCAGACATCATCTACAGACCTACAAGCTGTTTGGGAGGGTTGCCTGGAAAAGGTTTCTGCTGTCAGTCATTAAAGGGATAGCTAACCCAAAAATCTAAATTCACTCATTATCTACTCACCCCAAGGCTAATCAAAGAGTCCGTGAATTTCTTTCTTCCTCAAAACACTTTTGGAGTTACAAAGAAAAACAGTGTTGAAAAAGTTGACCTGCCTACGGTGGCTGATGAAGGTGAATGTGCTGTTCAGTCAGTGAATAAAAACATTCAAAACTGCAGCACATTTCTCCGGTTGGAGATGTTGAGGGCCGTTGCAGCATATTTGCCCTCGTCAGCCACCATCATTAGGTCATGAATTTTTAACAACTTCTGCGAAGATGAACAAGGCTCCTAGCTAAGTGGCTACATTGGACATTAAGGCTACAAACATGGTGAAAAGATGTTTTTTCGAGTCAAATTTGAGTGTCAAGGCTTACGGACACTTGGATTACGCCGCATGAGCAGTATGGAAACATTTTGTCTTTTTAAATGTTGTTTTTTTACGCTTTAAAGCGTGGCCACTATTGACTACACTTGATTTGGATTTATCTTCAGTGCTGTTTTTCTTTGTAACTCCAAAAGTATTTTGAGGATGAAAAAAATTCACGGATCCTTCGATTAGCCTAGAATTATCATTTTTGGGTGAACTATCCCTTTAAAAAAACTGGAACGCCGAAAGTTTGCCAAAGATTACAGGGATTTCTAGTGGGGCCAGGGATTTAAGGTCAAATGAGACCAAAATAGAGAACAAAAAAGGAAGGTTAGAAGTAGGCAGAAAGATGGCCACACAGAAAAGCACCTGACACTCACTGTGAGGGATGTTGGTGGATATTTTATCCAGAGAGGCAGCTTTTCGTCCAAACACACCAGACACCTAGATAGGGAACATGACTTCATCAAATACCAGCAGACATGAGAAGAAAACTTATAAGCCTCTACCAAGAAGCTTATAATGGGCCATGTTTGGACCTTCTTGTAGAATTTACATAAAATGGCACTGCGACTGCGATACACAGGTTTTGCCATGACCATCATAGTCCCCTGAACCTAAACCCATAAAACATCAGCTGGTATGAGCAGAAGAGGAGAATCTGTGAGCGTTTGCCTCAGAATTTTAAGGATCTGGAGAGATTCTGCAGGAGAGAAAGGCCTCAGTTCTCGTGCCAAGTCTTCACCAGCCTCATCATGCATTACAGCAGAAGACTCAGAGATGGTATCTTGGAAAAGGCCGTCAGCACAAAACATGAAATGAAGGGGTGCCAAAACTGCACACGTTTTTCAGAGAAGTATTTGATGAGAATTTAATGTTTATTTGAGTATGCCACTTCAATTAATGGTGGAATATTTGTGAACATTCTGAATTAAAGATAATTAGGAGAAACAAAAGACCTTTTTTCCATCTTATTTTGTTCCTTTTTTACAAAAGGGTGCCTGTAATTCTTGAGGGCACTGTAGCAGCGAGGTGCTATGTTATTACAGTATCTACTACAATCATGCAGCACGATTGAACAACTGAGAATCGAGTATTAACAATGGAAATTTAACTGATCATTACAAAGCCAGATAACTATGCTAAAAATACGCAACAAAGGGACAAATTACTTAAAAGAAGTTGCTTATGGAAAAGCACTTGTAAGCCTTCTCAAATTTCACTCCGGATACCAAATGTTTAAAACCGTCTCTAACAATCCATTTTGCTCCAAAGAAAGAAACACCCAAATCAATTCAAACCAAACGCTAGAAATTTAAAAGATTTTTTCATTACTTCTGAGTCCAAATAGCGATACCAACCCTGCTTTTTAGTGCAATTAATGGGGTTTAAAGTCCGTTAATTGCTTAATGAGCCAAGGTCATAAAATCACTCATTTAAAAATGACTAATGGACAATTACCATGGCCTGATACGACCCCTCCCTCCCCCTCCACTCCTCGTTAAATCAACCGTTAAATTCAGAAAATGATCAGTTTAAATAAAAAACCAGCCACCATACTAATATCATTATATTTCCAGACAGTTAAGATATCCACTGATCCAAAAAATATATATACACTTTTTGGCAATGTCTACACTGAACAGAATTAAATTTTCTTTCCATGTTACAGTAAAATATCCATAGATTCAGCTGAACTGAATAAGTCTGAACAGAATTGGACAAGGACTTCTCTATCGATCCCTTCAGGGGAAATGCTATTGCATCCCACAGTAATAAAATCTACACACATATAAGCGCAAAAAATTGAGAGTGATTAAACAAACTGGTTCAATTCTCCAGTTATGCACACAGGAAACAGAATTCATGGAACAACAATGACCTAATTAATATATGGATGATGGGTGTAACCACTCACCGGTCCAGACATTTTATTTGTTTGTTTGTTTGTTTGTTTGTTTGTTTTTACCCAGAAACACACACAAGAGCTGCCCCGTCCCTTGGGAAGCGATCCTGCTACATTGAATTAATGAAGATTTTATTACGTCTTATATTACTTCCAAAAAATTAGGAGTCACCTGTCAACATAGTATTCCTTGGTATTTTTCTCAGTAAAAGTGCAATAATACAAAAACAAGAAGTAAACTCCAGAATGTATTTTGAATTATTTTCAGTATTTCAGGCACTTGAGGGCAAAAAAAATAGTAATTACATACAACATAGTTATCCATTATAACAATTTTGCAATAAAGTATCCCAGGGAGTTGTAATCACTGTTTTGCTGCTTTTAGGCCTTAAAGATATATAAGGTCGGAGGTCCCATTCAAGGTCTCATCATGAGTTACACTAAGGTCTCATTCAAAACTGATTTACACGGACTGGGCTGTTTTTCATAGGTGAGTCACCAAAGATGTGCACACTGCTCTTACTTAATGATCTTGGTCAGGGGTCCTCATGTTTGGACCTCAAATCCCAAATCCAGATCTGGTTTTCCTTCCCCCCGGGGAACTCACTAAACCATTAGCAGTACTGACAGGGCAGACTGGCTTCACACCTGACTGCCAGCTGAAGGGAGAGTGTAAAACCAGCGCTGCTCAGTCCAAGAGGACTGCTATTTTAGGATCAAGGATCTAGGTCAGGGGTGGGCAATCACGGTCCTGGAGGGCCAGTGTGTATGCAGGTTTTTATTCCTATCAATTACCCTGACTAATTGAGTTAATTGATTGCATGCACAAACATAGATTTTCGCAATAATTCGATCAAAGGAAAATGTTTTATGAAGGGAGACAAGACTAGTCTTTGTAGTTTCATGATAATTTAAAGAAATGCGCATGAAACGTCAGATTTCATAAATGGTTTGGCTAATTGAGACAATCAACTAATTAAAGACCAGACGTTGTTGTGAAAACCAGGGACAGATACGGCCCTCGCTGCCCACCTCTGATCTAGGTGATCCAATAACAGCTCGACTTGGTTTAAATCAGGTGAATGAACGGGCTACTCCACATTTAACCATTTTTTTCCCCAGAATGTTCCGGCAGAGTTTGGATTTAAATTCCAGGTTGTTGCCTTGCTCTGTCACAAAGATTCAGTCTTTTTATCGACGTACGAGTCACTAGCAATTCCATACTTTTGATTGACAGTGTTTATTCACCCCAGATACAAAGACTGTTTCAGTATCAGCACCATCTCCATTTAAAGGGACTAGTTCCTGTATCTGAGGTTTGAATAATATACTGTTTTCTTTCCAGGTCACACCTAGATGATCCATAAGACTAGAAACCATCACACAATGGGATTGCAACAGTTGCCCCCACTCGCACACACTCATACACACACACACACACACACACACACACACACACACACACACGCACACACACACACCCTCTTGCTCAGACCACACCCACTTTCGAACTTGCCCTTCAGTCTGACCTCATCGAAATACCTGTAAATGTTTGTGTCAGCATCCTGCAAAATTACACCATCGCCATGATGATAGAATCTCTCAGACATGTATGAACACCTGCCAAAGAACTCAAAACCTCATCCGCGGTGGTTCCCATAACACTGCCTGTCTCCAGCACCCAGTTTCAACATTTTTCCGTGATGACATGCAGACTCTCGAAGTGAAAACAATGCCAGCAAACAATGTGTAGGAGGTGACTTCTAAAGCACAGACCCTTTTTTTTCTGGGAATAAACGAGCCCTGCATGTGAGCGTGTGGGTGAGCACCAAACGCTTTGCAGTAAATTGAACACTGCCTGTGTTAGAAAAGTATTCTCAATCAGTTGAAGAGGCTTTTTTCACAACGGGAAATATTCTTTGGTCATCACCTAGACAGCATCTACGCCCTACCCAGCGATTTGCAGCCAAACTCATCGGTACTTTCTTGCTATTTACAAAATGTATTTTAAAACTGCATTCAACTAGTATACTCAGTAGTATGCGAGCAGACCGACATGGATCCAGGCAGTCTGTGTGTTATGCGTCGCTGCATTACAACCGCATTGACCTAAGCGATTTTTCTAAGAATCACAAATAGAGAAGTCGTCGCGTTTACACAGAGGATTTATTGCTCCTAATTAACTTACTTTTCTTGAATGATTGTGGGTCCTCAGTTGATAGGATTGATGGGCTCCCTTGATTTTTCTCCCCTTTGGCGGGGTGCTGAATGGTTCAGCGACGCGTGTAATAACATTTTATGCGTGAATGCGTGTTTGTCATTAAAAAATAGGCGTATATATTAAAAAAAATACAAGAACAAACAGAAATACACTGTATAAATTTAAAATGTAAGTTAATCAAAGTTTCTGCAGGTCAAAATAAATTCATCGAAGTAAACGACTTACAATACAATGAAGACATTTGAAAGAAGTTTTCCAAATGGCGTCCTCTAGGAATAACGCGCCTATTTCAATTCACTGCCATGCGCCCATGATTTGGTTTTTCTCGTGGTAATTTCTCTCATGCTGAGATTTTCACAGATGTCCACCGGGCGGCGTAGTTGTGTATATAGTGTACCCTATGCTGAAAATACTCACCATTGCAACTCAGAACCTATTGTAGGTACTGTATTCCCAAGGAATACCTGATCAGTCGGCCGTCAGATTCTAATTTCCACCCTTAAAATGGGAGAGGGGGCCTTGGTACAAAAAGACTGTAATTCCCATCCGATAAGAATGTGAATGCCACCCTATAGCCATTCTAAACCCCACCCCCTGCCCATTCTTATCCCCACCCCTGCCCATTCTTAACCCCACCCCTAGCCATTCTTAACCCCATCCCCAAGCCATTCTTAACCCCACCCCCTGCCCATTCTTAACCCCAACCTAGCCATTCTTAACCCAAGCCCCTAGCCATTCTTAACCCCACTCCCTGCCCATTCTTAACCCCACCCTCTCTCATTATATCAACAGATCAGAGAAGAGAAGATCATTGCTGCTACATCTGGGGTCTAAAAATTTGTTTGGATTTCAAACAAAATATTGCATATATGCCAAAAAAGTAAAATGGCTTATGAAACCTTAGGTCAGCCAAACTACATGCAATTTAATTATAGCACTACATGCAAACTACAGTATATTTAATTACTCAGGATTAACCTGGAGTTTTTTATATGTGCATAATCTTGTTAATTTTACAATTTTCATGTCAAGAATGTTTGTGCAAATCTGATTTTGGTAAAGGTAGTAGCGTATGCATCATTTCTGTGCCTACGCACTGTTTTAAATGAGACCTCATTTCTTCTCCCATTGTCTGTTTAAAATCTCGATTTGCCCAATCATGAACACATGAATAATTCATAGAAAGATGAAAGATAAGGTGTGTAACCTCAGAAGTGATAAGTGTTCATGAATATGAATGGAGTGTGTGCAGAGTGACAGCTTGGAGAGGTTTCAGCTGTTAAGTGCAGTAGATGGGCCGGTTTACTATATTGTCAATTGACCCATAGGTGGGAAAAATATTGAACAAGATTTTAAGTTTATGAATGCAATTTGAGGTATATCTTGTTCATACACTGTACATACAGTGTGCCACCTTTAATCAATAAACATTAAAAAAAAAAATTTTAAAAAAGGATATAAAAAAATCCATCCATAAAAAAATGTCTCCAAAATTGTTATAATATCATTTTCCAAAAATCGGTTATGATGTATTGATGGACCATGCCCTCATACTCCTATTAACATCTTGTGAATCGCCTGCTGTTCCGCATGAGTGAACATAGGCTGTTTATTTTCAGCTGATTAAAACTGGCTTGCGCACAGAAATGAGAGGGTTAAAAACAAAACAACACAATGGTTGGCAAGTTTAGACATTTAAGGTTTTCCTTACAAATTTTCATGAGAATTGGATTAACCCTTTGTCCGCTAACAGCCCACCAACTTCAGACTCGATTGCCAAGGTTGCGATTTTAGGCAGGATCCTGCAATGGTCCGACAGTC
Source organism: Gymnothorax reevesii (assembly GCA_029721435.1). Taxonomy (NCBI): domain Eukaryota; kingdom Metazoa; phylum Chordata; class Actinopteri; order Anguilliformes; family Muraenidae; genus Gymnothorax; species Gymnothorax reevesii. Next base: position 98,589,394 of record CM056581.1, on the reverse strand, counting down.
TGTTTATGACATGCTGAGGAGAGTAGAGGTCTGTGTAGGACCCCATGGAGCCCATGTCAAAGACTGAAATTTGAAGTCAATGTTCCTTGAACCATGGACTTAAATGCAATCATGCTGTTCTAAGTGCGCTGAGAATAGCAAAATGTGAGTCCGATGTTAGTAGGCTGGTAGCGGACAAAGGGTTAATCCAATTTTGATGAAAATTTGTGAGGAAAAAATTAAATGTCTAAACTTGCCAACCATTGTGTTTGATTCATTTTTAACCCTCTCATTTCTGAGCGCCAGCCAGTTTAAATCGGGTGAAAATAAACAATCTGTGTTCACTCATGCGGAACAGCAGACGATTAACAAGATGTCAATAGGAGCATGAGGGCATGGTCCATCAATGCATCATATTAGATTTTTGGAAAATGATATTATATCAATTTTGGAGACATTTTTTAAAGTGTAAACTTGTATTTTAGTTGGAGGTTGTAACATAGTGTAAATTTAATTATTATTTCAGTGTTCCAGATCAGGATTGAAGAGTGGAGGCTGAGTAGAATCGTATAGTTTGGTTTATTACCTCCGCCAAGAAGGTCATGCTTTTGCTGGAGTTGGTTTGTCTGTCTGCCTGTTTGTGTACAAAATAACTCAAGAAATGACGGACAGATGTTTCTGAAATTTTGTGGGTGGGTTGCTATTACATCTGGGTTTGATCATATTGATTTTGACTGTGATTGGTCAAACAAATATGGCCGCATCGCAGCCATCTTGAAATCCTATGACAAGCGATAATGAACCTCGCTCCCAGCAATATCACTCAAATTTAGTGGGTTGATTGGTCTCACATCAGAGACGAAACCAATCAGTCTGCAATGTGCTGCATTGACAAAATGTCCGCATTGGGCGCCATCTTGAAATCTTATGTAGCAGATCCTGCCATCTTGGTTTCCTGGTTTTTAGAGTCTGCACCCTCCCCCAAAATTGAAGCAGCCAGGCAGCCAATCAGAGCAGTGCCTCATTCGCATAGCCTTCCTGCCCACTCAAAACAGCTCATGTTTCAGGCCGGCACAGACGGGGTGAGAGAAGAGGTCTCACTAGGCCTGGATGTGTGTGGTTTTCTTTTGTATCTTAATTCTTAATATTATTTTAAAGACCCATTGGACATATTTTAAACAACTAAATACAGTGTGATAGGGGACCTTTAAATTTCAAATGAGCCATGTTCACTCAGTAGGATTTCAACTGTGGGAGTTTTGCACTCTCTAAGTGCCTCTAGTTAATGGTAATACGGCAACAGTAGGATGGAGCCCGGAAGAAGGTTCAGTTCAGATGTTGTGGGCGATGCAGGGCAGGGGTTGCAAATCTCCATCCGGCCACTGGCTTTCCTGGATGACAGCCAAATGGAGAGCACACTTTGCCAGAGCCGAACTGTCCGAAGGCAGAACGGAGAAGCTAAGGAGGAACACAGTCCCAATCCTGACGACCATAGCAGGATTTAGAGCTTGTTCATAATAAACTGAACGGAGGAACAGATTTGGACACGATTAACAAGAACGCGGTATCAATTCTGGACCCTGCATTGGCTTGGGAGCTTGTGCGAATTAAATATCTAAAGATCAAAGCTTCCGCAACTTATTGTCATTAAAGGTTAAGTTTAACTTTATCAAAAATGAAAAGTTTCTACAACAAAATACTGACTCATTCTAAGCACAAATAACAAATTGCAATCCAGCAATTTTCAAATCAAAGCAGGGGGTTCAACTACACGAAACAGGTGCACAAATAAAGTAACAATAAAACAAGATACAGCCGGGTATGGGGGCGTGTGTGAGACATAAACCAATCAGAGGAGACATTTCTCTTAATTGACAAGCAAGATGGTGAATGGGAAGAGAAACAAAAGGCATTGGCACAAGGGCTGTGACATTTAAAACCTTTTTACACAATCTAATGCAATTCAGATTTAGCCCTTGGCGAGTGGAAATTTTAAAACCAATTATCTTCAGCAACATTGAAGATATAAACAGAGCAAATTACAGTCAAGGGAGGGTCAATATTGCATCACTTAGTATAGTCAAATTAGCCATATAGACAACTTTAAGAGAAATAGAATTGGACTAGGTGCTCTGCTGATGAAAAAAAAATTTGTGATGAAAATACTAAGATAAAAGCATGCATAAGTATTAACAGCAATTGAAGACCACAAAGGAAAAACGATCAGAGTCCAAATTTTGCATTTTTGTATATTTTCTTTATAATATATAATTATAATATTTATGATAATATATAATAATATAATATTATTATTATTTGTATATTTTATATTTTTTGCATATTTTTTTATTGCCATGTTTCTAAGATCGTTTTGAATTTTTAATTCATAATTTTTCCACAACGTGAAAATGTGACTCTGATCATTTTTACATTGTGGTCTTCAATTATGAATTAGGATTAGGTGTCCATGGCCTAATAGGTAGGGCTGTTGGCTCACAGGAAGAAGTTTGTGGGTTTATATCCGGCCTGCGGCCTTTCTGTATAGAGTTTGCTTGTTCTCCTCGTTTTCGTGTTGGGGTACTCCGGGTACTCCAGTCTCCTCCCACTGTCCAGAGACATGCACATCAGGCTGACTGGAGACTCTAAATTTCCTACAGTAATGAGTGTGAGTGAGTGGTGTGTGAATGCTGTGTGCGCCCTGTGATGGATGGGCCAGCTCTCCAGTATGGCTCCCTGCCTTTCGCTCACGGTCAGCTGGGACAGACTCCTGCTCCCCCACGGCCTTAATGCATCTGAAAAGGTTTAGATCAGGGGTCTCAAACTAGCGTGTAAAAGGGTCGAGGGGCTGCAGGTTTTCATTCCAACCGAGCAGAAGCACAGCCTGATACAAATAATCAACTGTACACAAGACACAAGGATTCCATGAGCATTAAAAAGTGTCGGTTGTAGACATTGAGCTTTAAAAACAGGAAATGTTTACCTCCCTGCTGGGGAAAAATATTGTATATATTTCATACTGAAATCTGCCAAAATGCAACAGAAAAATTCAGCACACAGCGTATTCAGAGCCGTCCAGATTATTAGTCTTCATCAGGATTATAAATATAATCCTAAAGCATTTGATATCTTAGAATCATATCATGTTCATAATTGATTTTTCCATATTCCTCATTTTCCATCAAACAACTCAACACACGCCTGTATCCAGATGGTATCGGGATTATACTGACAAAAAATGAATAAAGTGAGCTGCGTAGCTTTCAGTTTTGCCAAACCCAACTTTGTTTTAACTTTTTTGTCCCAAGATGAGAGTACATGGCTTCCCTGCCTGTTAGGGCCCAATGTTTGGATTATTGTATGTGATATTTTACGCAATCATTTTTGTGCATTTATATGAATTTTATGAAAAACACCACCCCACACTGAATATAATGCAACACTTTGTTCTCACTAATTTTTGGGTGTTGATGCAAAAAATTGTGTCTGATTTGCTCCAGCACGTGACATTTTCTCACTATGTTGATATGCATTTCATAGCATTATACCTTTCAACAAGCACTTTTAAGGTTGAGAAGTCTTGTATCGTCCCTTAATCACCAGAAAAACTGCCGCAAAGACACAATTTCCCTCTTCCTCTGAGCCAGGTGGGAACTATCTGAAGAATTTGTTTCCAGAACCCAATAAGTGCCAAAATTACAAAAACCGAGACAGTACCACAGAGCGATATCCCTGTGCTTCATAAACATGGTGCAAAAATCAGTTTTTAGAAATTTATACTATAAGATGTATTTTTTCATGGTGAAAGTTAATGTTTTTCGATAAAATGCAATACGTGCCAACATTGAAAAGGCTGATTTACTCAAACTGAGTAAAATAGATATATCGTGTTTTGGAAACAAACTCTTAATTTGTTAAATTCTTAGCTGATTTTCACATGTATGAATGATTCTAAAGACATTATTTTTTGCCTAAACCTGAATTCAGGCTTAAGAATATGGCCTTGAGAGAAGAAAATGCAAACATCAACCAGATAATTACCCACGCAGTTTAGCACCGTCTGTGTGTGCGTGTGTGTGTGTGTGTCTGTCCGCGTGACAGCTCGGCCACCACTGAAGCAAGGGTGACCAAACTTTGTGGGGTAGATCATGCTAGGGTACCCTGTCCAAATTTGCATTTTGAGGTCGAAAGGTGAAAGGTCAAGGTCAACAGGAGGCGTGGGTTAGCATCTCTATAAAGTGTGCATCATCTAGTTTCTGCTACATCTGTGGGTGTTTCACTATGCTCAAACGGCAACAGAAATCACAGACTTTGTGAAAAAAACTAAATATGATATATAAAGAAAATCTTCATTCTTATTTTGCAAAAAAAATTAAAAAATACTGTGCGTGATGGAAACTTTTTACTTTCATTTTTTAACTCGCAACCTGAAAATTGGGTAAAAAAAGAGGCCTTTTTTAAAAATCAGCAGACTATTTTTTTTCAGCATGCAGGGTGGTGTAATTCTCGCGTTGACTGTGGGTTCAGTTCTGTTCTCAAAAGTGCATGGAGTTGAGCCACTGAGGGGAATCTATCACATAACTGAGTTCTGCATAATGGGTGATGGATCAACGGATGGATGATCAAAGAAAATATTTTGATGTTCATTTTACTACAGATCGGCCACAACATTAAAAAACACCTGCCTAAGGTCCCCGTCTTTCTGCAAGACCAGTGCTATAAAACTGACATCCACTTGAACTCCCTGCATCAGGGTTTTACGGTGAAACATTTCCCAGAGCTTTACACCAACTCCGCCACCTTGCTCCCCACAATGCATCCTGGTGCCATTTTTTCCTTAGGTTTAATTGTGCTCAGGTATCCAATTAATGCTGATGATATAAGAAAACCGGACTGACTGGTCTAGGTGACCTTCTTCAATTGGTCTAAGGTCCAGTACCGATGCTCATGTGCCTATGATAGGCACTTTTGGCAGTGGACCATGGTTTTAACGGGCACTGCAGCTGGAATGCACAGCAGGGTGCAATATGCATAGTGTGGTGTGACACAGTCCTCATGTCAGTATCATTAAAATTCTCTGTAGTGCCACAGTTGCCCTCCTGTCAGTTAGAACCAGACAGAATATCCTTCATTGTCCTTGTGCATTGATGTGCTTTGAGCACCTAGAATCCTATTGCCACTTCATAGCTTGCCCCACCCTGGACTGCTGTCAGTAGATAAACAATACAGCTGACTGGGAACGGCCCAGAAGCCTTCACACGTGCTGTTGTAACCAGAAAACCAAAGTTATTTGCCCCACCCGTGAAAAGTTTTATTGATTTGGCTCATTGGTATATGCAGAAGTTTAATGGACTTTATATTCAGCAAATGGGTGGTTCAGTAAGATAATGCTGAAACGTGTGCAGTGTAAAATGATTTATCATGGGTGAATAATATATTGTAGTTCTTAATTCATAACACTAGATGGCAGGCTTTAGTTTTAAATCATGAATCGTCATAGATGAAAATAATAGATTTTGATTATTTAAATATATTCGTTTTCACCCTCTGGTAATGATAATGATTTGCTTTTAATTAGGATAACCGTGTTGATATTTTATTCCACTGAAATTGCATCAGTATTAAGCACTATGTGACTTTCTTATGACCAAAGGCAAGACATTATTCTGTAGTTTTTCATTGTCAGTTATTACTGATTCTTTGCAGTCATTAAGTGAAAAAAACGTAACTGCTGGTTCATCATCTTATCATGACACCAATCGACAGCATTCGGCACATGGGTGAAGTCATAAATTGTTTCCTCCCATGATTTTCGCATTTTTCTTGGGGTGATTATTTAAGCATTTCGAAGAGTCCCTTGGTTAAATAAAATGTTTCCATTGCCATGATGTAGTTTAAGCCCATTGGTGTCAACATCTTGCGACCGACTGAACCTTTATTCTCAAATATACTGAGTGACTGGCCTATTGCATTCTACTTTCATCATTAGTAAGTTTTATCAATCAGCAATGTTTATCGTTGCGTGCGCGCACGCGCATTTCTGCTTAGGGTGTGTGCGTGTATCTTTTCCCAAATGTGCATATCCATTGACTGTTTCGAAACAGTTCGTTCATTTAGAAATCATATTTATCAAAACGTTTATCTCAAAATATTTATCTTCCGGAGAAGACCCGTGAAATAAGAGGAAACGGTGTGATGGACCGTAGACTGACGACAGAACACCGACGCACATTTTATCATTGACAGTCCCTACGTTAGTAGAGAGAAAACGCCTTTGCGAAAAGGCTGCAAGCTTTGCAGCTCATACGTATGCCGCGCGGGGTAAGGTTTTCAGAGGAAAACAGTCTGTCCAACGTCACATGGGGCCAGCAGCCCTGCTTCCTGAATTGCCTTTCGTCTGTGCGGCAGTTAATTCAGTTTACGGTGAAGTATTTATTTATGAATATCGCCGGCAGCGCCCGGATCGCGCTACTGTAGCAGAATGATAAGCAAGGTGAAAAACGCGATGACCACTCTGGTCGGCGGTATGATGCCGCACGGCCATCATCAGCATGGATCAGGCGGCAACGCGCAAAACTGCGGTCCGGATGGTCTTCCTCCTCGGTTCGCCTACTCCCGACCCGAGTTCTTGGACCTTACCCCGGAGCTGCTGCAGTACTCTACAGAGCACGCATCGCGGCCAGTGCTCACGTTGAAACGGGATAGCAGACTACCCTGGAGGACAGGATATGCAGAGTGAGTTGCGGCATCAAATAATAATCTGCGCATTGGCAGGGGTGCTCATGAATCTGTCGCATGTACATTCTGGCAGCGCCTGTTGTGGCCGTTTTTATCGCCCTTGAATGGCACGCGTGCATTTATCTTAATTGCGTTACACACGCGCATTGCCTTTATTCTGCCAAAAGAATAAACTGCGACGCAGTACAGCGGGGCTCCAGTGACTCCAGCGCGGGCGGTCTCGGTGCTCGCGTTATGAATTTAGACCTTCTCACGCATCGGTGGTACTGAAGCGCGCACTACAGTGGGAGATGAGCAGTCAGTGATATACCGCACCGTGGACCACGTCGCAGTGTGTGAGAGAGTCAAACGCATAATGCTGAATGATGCGGGCATCTGTGGTAGGGGTGCGTTACTCTTGAGTCCTTGAGTATCTACCTTGGTGGGAAGATAATGACGTCAATATTCGGTAATCAAACGCGTTCATGCGCGCTCGCAGACTGAGTCCAAACGCGGTTTGTCTCTTCAACTGCAGAGGAAAATAGGACGGATAAATATTCAGTCTGAGATGATGCTTATTGACCTTCTGCGCCGATATCACCAATATCCACAAACGTTATGTAGAAAAATATACAAACAACCTGTGAACGTTATGCTTGTTGTTGGAGGGGTGGGGGTGCCACATACTGTAGGTTGGCTGCATTGAACTGAACCCATTGCCAGCGATATATAATTAATGCCTATTTTCCAGTTGAAAACACTCATTAGCACCTAAATATAGCATTAATATACCTTAGGGGGGCATCTGGAAGATTTCTTACTCAAAGAACAAAATGATTTTTTTTGCAGTGGATTTATTTCTCAGTAAGGACTTGGAGGCCACACCAGTTTTCGCAGTATTCTTACCTGGTGAATGCAAATCATATGTCAACATGTAGCCTGTGAACACTACTGAGGTGTCATCATGTTGAACCAATAAGAACTGCCATTTTATGAGGTCATTTAATTCTTCACTCTGTATTCTGTGAATAATATGTACGGTCTTCAAAATTTGTGTCATTTATGTACCTTGCTTGTGTTTGCTTCTTTTGACGGTATAGGAACGCATTTTGTTTTGGATCTTTTTGCACTGATGTGCATTACAGATGGCTGACACAGCACTCATAATGTGTGAATATTGTGTGTTTTGCACGCTTTTGTTTATCCATTTGACACATATCCAGTGTAAAGGAAACTGACAATACGAATGTTAAAATCAACACCTTATATACTGTCTCAGAGCTAACTTACTTGAATTTCTCATGACTTGTGTTAAATTTTTCTCATCTACTTTATAATTTTTCCTGGGATTCGTGTAATACTAGCAAACTGGGCTCTTTAATAATGAAGCATCCAAATTTATTTGACAGTTTCGTCCCTCATTTATATGTACAGCTCCACTCCGAAATAGTTGGGAGGCAGCGTAATATATAAGAGAATCAGCTGAAAGAACAGTTAGCAAGTAATTAAGTTAACTGGCATCAGGTGTGTAACATGATTGGCTATAAAAGGGATGTCTTAGAGAGGCTGCGTCTCTCAGGAGCAAAGATGGCCAGAGGCTCTCCAACCTGTGCAGGCTTGCATAAAAAAATTGTGGAATACTTTAAAAACAATGTTCCTAAACGTCAAATTGCAAATATATTTCTGTTCTATTGTGAATAAAATACTGGCTGGTGTGATTTGAAAGTCATTGCGTTTTGATTTTATTCACAATTTACACTTTGTCCCAACTATTTTGGAATTGGGGTTGTATTCTGCCCATGAAATAACTCCTTGTTTCTGGCCAAAACCCTGTGTGTTCAACCCCTTTCAGTCTAACTTTTCTCTTAAGTTTTCCTTCAAATAAGTTCAAAGTCAGATAAAACACTTTTTATATTATGTAGAACAGTGTCATATAAATATTCTGTATCTGCTGGTTGCAGTGCTTCACTGAAGCTACATCACACTCATACTGAGGGAAATATTCCAACCCAGGATTCCATTTTTTTTATGGCCGCAGCATAACAACGAATGAGAAATATCTGGATCCTGTGCATCATTTTGTAGGCATTTGCCTGTAATTAAACAGGACATATTTGGGTGTTAGAAACCTTGGGATCTCCACTAGAATTTATAATGCACCTGAAGTTCCGCAGGTTTGTATACAGCAACTGCATGTACGGACACCTAATGTGGCTGTGGGTTTTATGGGGTTAATGTCTATTAAAGTCCAGTGTCATGAAGCCCTGATAAAGAGCGTTTCTGCAACGAGAGGCTGACAGCACTTAAAATCGGTTAAAGTTCCTATGAGCAGAATGTATATATCATTAATAGCACAGGTATTGAATAATTCAGGGTGTGGGGAATTCTGGCTGCAGATCTCCGCAGGAATACTCTAAGGGTGAGGAGGATAATTGGTGTGTGTGAAACCCGCTCTCTACTCTTGATTAACACAGCGATACCGTCTGTGTCCTGTCACACGCAGGCTTCAGTGTAAAGGGATCAGCCGTCAATGTTAGTAATTCAGCTGAATCAAAGTGTTTAGTGCAGGGATGTCCAAATGAATCCACAAAGGGCCGGTGTGGGAGCTGGTTTTTGTTACTCACTGACACTAACACACCTGATTCTACTCACAGAGGTCTTAAGTGACCCCTCAGATCAGTTAATTAGTGGCATCAGGTGTTGTGGCAGTGGGCTAAAGCAAAAACCTGCACCCACACCGGCCCTTTATTGGTAAGATTGGACACCCCTGGTTTAGTGTGTTTCACCTCAGGCATACTTGATTAATCCTTTGTTGCATAGTCGTTACTAAAGTAACCAAACCCTCCCACCACCTTTAACAGGCATAGAGCAGGGGTCTCAAACCGGTGTGTAAAAGGGCCGAGGGGCTGCAGGTTTTCATTCCAACTGAGCAGAATCACAACCTGTTAGAACAGAGGTGGGCGGCGAGGGCCGTATCTGTCCCTGGTTTTCACACCAACGTCTGGTCTTTAAGTAGTTGATTGTCTCAATTAGCCAAACCATTTATGAAATCTGACGTTTAATGCGCATTTCTTAAAATTATCATGAAACTACAAAGGCTAGTCTTGTCTCCCTTCATAAAACATTTTCCTTTGATCGAATCATTGCGAAAATCTATATTTGTGCATGCAATCAATTAATTCAATCAGTCAGGGTAATTGATAGGAATAAAAAACCTGCATACACACTGGCCCTCCAGGACCGTGATTGCCCACCCCTGCCATAAAGCATTGGAAATGGGGCTTGATTGCAACATCCCGTCTTTTTTTTTGTATTGGCAATCGCTCAAACTCCCAGTTTTGGCTTAGAGGTCGAAATATGACCAATAGCTGCCTCTGGGTTTTGTCACAAGGGAGGCAAGCGACGTTGCTATAGAAATGGACTGTCTCTGACGCGACGGCATGAGGGCAGGTCAGCTGCTTGGATGAAAGTGGTTTTATGTTATTGTGAAACCACGTCCTGTAGCTTTCATCTGCAAACGTGCTTCACAAGCCCAACGCTGTACCTCAGGGCTCTGCATTAAGAGTTTCGCACAAGGCTCATTTTAAATGCATGCAATGCAGAATTTCTTTACTAGCTAGCACAAGGTTGTCTCTGGCAAACCCAGCTAACATTGTAGCCAAGCCACACACATCTCCTCTCGCATGTTTATCTCTGTTAGCCATATGCTTGGCAGATAGAATACACAAATACAATGGGGCCAGGCTCAAACTGGTTGAGCATGTTTTTAGAAAAACAAATACAGGTGTAGAAGGAGTGCATTTGGCGGATATGATCACCAACTCTGGTTTTTAGAGCTTGTGAGTGGTGACAGAGCATTGTTTTCTAATATTTCCATCATGACAAATTTCCATACGAAAATGCTGCATTGTATGCCTTCAAATGGGCAGCTTGCATACAGACTATGGATTGTTAGGGATTGTGTGCGGTGCATGAACCTTGCTGCATACTGAGGAGTACACTACAGTAACTTAAGGGTTCTAATTCACAGTGATTTACAGAAGTGAGAAAGAATAGTTCTGGCCCCAACAATGCTAAACTGTATTATCACCAGGAAGTCACGGAGGCCTGTTTATAAACAATACGTAGTGTAACGTTAATCTACCAAACCAAGAATTTGTAGTTGTGATGAAAAAATGTAAAGACCAGTACACTGTAAACTTGTCTTCACACTGGAAGTCAAGACCAGACTCAAAGCTCAACTGGGCCTTCAGCCTTTGCACACATTTCTCTAAACACCACATTTTTGCACCTGTACGACTGCCAACGGTTTGGTCACAGCCTCACACTGAAAAGTTTAAATGTTTGACTACTGGAAAGTTTTGATCTCCTAAATTGTCCTTGCTTAATAGTGATTGTGATCTCTAAGACTTTCATGATAACTTTCCTCACGAAAAATCTTAAACGGAAACGGGTCCCTGCATGGTCAGGCAGCATCCCTGCTTCAGCAGGATGAGCGCACCGAGGTGAACATGGAGGACTCCTCTGGTATGAAGACAGTAAAAAAGAAAAAAAGGCAATTCTAGGCTGTAATCCATGTCATTATCCTGTAAATGTGGTCACCCTCCCTCATGAGACAACTGCCTCAGTCAGTAGAAGGTGATGTGGCTATGGGGCAGTTGGAGTAATTCTGATGGCTGCTGATTACTGGTTGAGATCATTCTGTATGGCTGATGCGCAATAGCTGATGGTTTGTGATTAGATGTCCGCAGAGTCTTTTTAATAGCCAGTGATGAGTGATTAGATCAGTGGTGCCCAATTGACTCCTTCTACTCCATTACCTTACACGATCTAGTTGAGTTGATCAGGATAACTAAACTTTCCTCATGCCTTGTACATATACATCCTCTCTATTTTTAAGAGTTCAGCCAGTCATTGCCCCTGCGGTTGTGTGAATTATAAGTTGCTCCCTGTCTACTGGTTGTGTGCCATGCTATTTTAAGCATGCCACTATACAGCCCCTACTAAAGAAATTCAATTTGGATCCCGCTCTGCCTAAGAACTATAGGCTAATATCAAAGTTGCTGTTTCTCTCTAAAATCCTTGAGAAAGTTGTGGCTACTCCTCTTGGTGCACTTATGGAAAGGCACAATATCTATGATGAATTCCAGTCAGGATTTCGGAAACGGTACTCAACTGAAACCGCTCTCTTGAAGCGACGTTTTGATGTCCACTGATGCCAGTGATTGTACTGTTTTAGTCCTTCTTGACATTACTGCAGCATTCATCATGGTTGACGACCATATTTTAATAAATAGATTGTGTGACTGGGTGGGCATATCTGGAATAGCTCTGGACTGGTTCAGATACTATCTTACTGATAGGGGCTTCACAGTTTTCATCGGAGACTCTGTGTCTCACTCCTCCCCTGTGACCTCTGGTGTCCCACAGGGAACAGTTTTGGGACCTTTACTATTTTCTTTATATTCGCTGCCATTGGGTCAATTAACAAAATCCTTTAATATAATGTATCACTTATTTGCGGAAGATATTCAGTTGTATTTTACTTTTAAATCTGGTGAGGTTTCTGTTCTCCAAAAACTTTTTGATTGTCTCAACGCAATAAATGACTGGACACCTCAAAACTATCTGCAGCTAAACCCTGATGAGACAGAAGTTCTGATTGTTGCTGCTGATAAATCTGCTCCTCAGATTCTCCAAAACCTTGGACCTCGCTCTTCAGCAGTGCACTCCAGTCTACAAATCCTAGCGGTGATCTTTGATCAAAGTTTATCATTTGACGCACAAATTAAGCAGCTGTCTAGATCATGCTTTTTCAACCTTAGGAATATTTGCAAGCTTCGATCTCTAGTTTTAATGGCTGAATTGGAGATGATTATTCATGCCTTCATCTCATCACGGATTGACAGGTGTTGCGATTGGTTGGAATCAAAACTTACATACTCTTTGCTCTCCTTGGCACTTGATTGGGCACCACTGGATTGGGTACTTGTGCTTGTGCTCCTGATGGTACATGATTTGTGGTTAGGACAGCTCTGTACTGTGGGGCAGTGATTACTGGTCAGGATCATTCTGTTCTGTCAGTTTCTGATGGGTAGCGGTTAGTGGTTAGGATATTTCTGCTCAGTGTTACTGATGCCAAGTAACTGGGTCTGATTTAATCTGGTGTTGTAGCTGGACAAGTCAGTTGGCACCAGAACATGGCTCCTGACATTTTTTTGTGAAAGTGTACAGAGAGTAGGCAGAAAACCAGACTCGAGATCCTGCACTAACAATGTTAGAGAAGGATCTGCTGTGTGTAAAGTGTGGAGGACAGACTGTGCCATTTTAATAGCCGAGTACTGCAGTGAATCACTGAGATGCCGCTCATCTTTAATGAGAAAAGAAGTGATCCATGAAAGATATTGTACGGACCACAGATAGACCTGCCTGTCCGCATACATTGTTGTTAATCTTCCTGTTTTAAATCATTTGGAGTGTATGAATGACCCCTTTTCCTCCCACGGAGGACAAGGTGAGAGGAACTATCTTTCACCACACAGGAAGTACAATGCAGGAGTATTTTGCTGGTTGTATGTATTGTGCAAAAGTTGTACAGATTTTCTAAAGACTGTGATTTGCTCATATTACACAATGTGCTTTAGTTAAACCTTTCAATACTGAATGCAGTAATTCAAATCAGAGTTACCCATTGGATATATATGTCATTTTTTTTAGCTCACCTGACGTGGTCAGATGAGCTTATGTCATGGCCTGTTTGTCCGTCGTTCGTCGTCATCGTCCGTAAACATCTTCTCTTCCGAAACCACTGGGCCTATGAAGCTGAAACTTGACAGGTACCTTCCTACCCATGAGGACACCAAAGTTTGTTCAAGGCATTCCGATCCGATTTCAAACATGGCCGCCGCGGCGGCCATATTGAAAATCACATAATTGGCCATCTGAAAGCTATTTTTGCACATATTCAGCTGAAATTTGCTATGTAGTTAGTACGTGGCAAGATACATCACATATCTAGTTTGAGTTAAACTGCTTCTTACACACCTATGATTGGTCAGGTGAGCTACAGGGCCCGTGGCACTATTTTTGTGACTATAATACGGAATTGGCCCAAGTGCTATGGTTTCTGGGACTTGTGTCCCGACAATATATTTGGATATACTGTGGGATATATGCGTCCCATTAGTACTGAAAGGGTTAACTCCCTGGTTGTAATGCTCAACTGGCGCTTTGGCAGTTTTGTTAATCAAATAACCAAGATCAGTTCATGAGGTTCCTCCATGGCAAATTCCTGGGAAGACCTGCAGGGATTTCAATGTAGCTTGAGACGGCGTGAGCTGTTTTCGCTATTTCCGGCTTTCCATAGTTGGCAGAAAAAAGTTGTGTAAGCCAGTGGTCAGACTGGTGGACTAGCCAAATTTAAATGGCTGGCGAATAGTTGTTTAACCAGTTTAAAAGGTCAAACATTGATCTTAAACCAGCTTGATTAGTGTTGGCTGTTTAAAGATTTAAATTTAAATCAGACAGAAGGAATTCGCCCATAAAAGGCCTTGCCCAGTATTTGAATGAGTGTGGAAGGCATGAATGAATGATTGATTTTCTTTTCTGTAGACTTCAAATGAATGTCAGTGACTGGGATCAGCATAAAGAAATAAATTTAACATCTTATTCCTAGTCATAAACACCTCCATTTGAAGCCTGCTGTGGGCGTACTGACACTGACAGGCATTATGTGGAGATGGTGGCAGAGGCTGTGTTTTGAATTGGAACTGAACGCTTTTGATCTAAGTGCTGGGCGTTAACTGTTAAACAGGGTATTCTTCTTTGACATGTTGATCTGGACAGGCGGGGCCCAATCATGTACCTCGGAATTCAGAGAGTATGCAGATTTTCCATTCCAGCAGCCAATCATATCACAGGCCTTTACGCCCCAGCTGAAAGCCACTGAATCTGCTTGTGTTGCTGTCAGCAACTAAAAACAACAAGTGTCAAAACAGTGGTTAAAAGAACTAGGCCAGCTGAGGCTGTTATAAAATTGATTTATTTTTTTCAGCAGGGCATGCAAGAGTCTTGGCTAAACGGAAACATGCATTATCTCCACTGTTTCCTCCTCGCTAGGGTGGGGGGGGGGGGAGCTGAGGCCTATCTCAGCTCGCTGCGCGTGAAAGGCGGGGACCCACCCAAGACATCTGGCCAATCAAGTTAAGGGCACAGACACTATTCACACACACACTCGTACCTGTGGGCAGTTTAGAGTCTCCATTTAGCCTGACATGAATGTCTTCTGGCTGCGGGAGGACACCGGCGTGACAGGAAGAAGCCCTCGCGAACACGGGGAGAACATGATGCAAACTCCGCTCAGAAATGCCTCAGGCCAGATTCAGACTCGCAACCTTCTCGCTGTGAGGCTGCAGTATTACCCACTGCGCTCCTCCGCGCCGCAGGCCGACTGAAACCCGTCGCGGGGAAAACATTTCCCAAAATGTCTCCTCCTCTATTTGTCATTACTGAATTTCATGAGCAGTGTATGCCAATGAGCCAAAACAGTAAAACCTTTCACAGATGACGCAAATAAAGTTGGATATCTCTCAATGATGGCGTGTGTCAAGCTTTGCGGACGGATCTTAGATGGTGACAGAATAGTCAGTTCTCGTAATTGATGTGTTAGATTTTGGGAGCCCTGGCACCTGAGCCACCATGAAAAGGGCCACGTCTTTATGGCCAGACGAGTGGGTTAGGGCTTCCGGAGTGTTCTTTTGGGCAGAGGTGAGTGCCTTCTCACAGCAGTTCAAGGAGGAACAAACTCGGGTGTTGGGCACCTAAGGCTCATTGATGCACAAAGGGCCCTTCTGGTCCGAATTGACTGAAGGGCAACAAGGCTGCGAGTCGTGGAAATTTTAATGATACATGAGAATGTGTCAGGACAGACAGAGCCTCACACTCTGTTGTGTATTGAGCTTCTTTAGCGGCAGACCCGTTTGGGTGCCAGTTATATCCTCGGATCACTGCCAAAAGAGCGTACAATAGGCACACGAGCGTCACAACTGGATGTTGGAGCATTTTAAGGAGGCTGGCTGGTCCAGCGAATCCCGTTTTCTTCAACATCACCTGCATTAGCCGGCTCAGTGTGCCCCATTTGCCTGAGGGAGAGCTGACACCAGGATGCACTGTGGGAGGAAGACAAGCTGGTGGAGGGAGTGTGATGCTCTGGGACGTGTTCTGCTGGGAAACCCTGGGTGTGGGAGATCGAGTGAACATCAGTCTGGGGAGCTGTTTGGTGGCATGAGGGCCTCAACCCCAGATTAGGCAGGTGGGTTTAATGTTGAGGCTGTCTGTTGTATGCAGTGCTCAGTAGTGACATACGTTCTGTAAAGTAGACGTGGGTGCATTGTTGAATCTTCGGGGAGTATTTGGATCATATTTCTGAGTTACGTTCCTTCCCAACAAATCCTGCTCTGGCTTACACTCAGTACGAGATTTATATCTGGAAATGGAGATTAGTTTGCAGATGGGTGTTCTGGCTTTTTATTGGAACATTCAACAGAACATTGAGTGATTCATGTTGGGTTTTGCAAAAAGAGACTGTTTGCCAAGGCTGTGGGTTTACATTTATAGAGACCAATTAAGGGTAATTTTTCCCTCCAAATCTGAGTCTTGGCTGTGCCACAGTGTGCTTCACCTGGCAGGCTGTTCATCTTCTTTTGGAAGACAGACTTAGAACTTTTGGCTGACCTTTGGCACGACTGAAACGTGTAGTTACCGGAGCAAGCGTTCTCCTGCCCAGCTCACACACGTGACCCTCTGCCACCTTCCCGCGACTTCCGTGCAGACCTTTGAAGACCTTGCGGTTCCGGGCTGACGCCCAACATAGGTTACCCTCTGCCCCCACCTGGTGGTAATTAAATATGTGCGACCGAGGCTGACTCAATCGCCTGGCTGATTCTGTTAAAGTAAGCAGAGCTGCACGACCGGTCCGCACTGATCGTTTGTCTCCCCTGCAGAAGGGGGGTTGCGGATGAGGTGATTCGGGCTCACGTTCTGAGAGGCTGAGAGCACATTGTACCGCTCCAGTGGTAAAATCGATCACTAAAGTTATCGTTGGACCGTTATTACCATCCTCAGAGCCTTGGAGGGGGGATATTGGCGGGAGATTATAAAAATGCTGAGTCATCCGGGCGAAGCGCATCTCTCGGGAGATTGAGCTGTTTTCGGGCCACACTCAGTCAGGACATTTAAACACACGACAGGCTTCTGCCTCCCAGTTCGCTGCTCCGTCTGACGGCTTCATCGAGGATGAGATGAAAGAGTGTTTACAGTGGTTATCGCTCTTATGCTCCTGCTATTGACATATCAAAAGAAAGTTGTTGGCGTTTGCAGGGGAGGTCATAGCAGTTCTGTACGCTGAGGGGGCCACGTTGCGTACTCTGCAGAGCAGCTGACCTTTGACCCATCCGCAAATCCGTCCCAGCCCAGAGGCATATAGTTATCCACTAATGCACTCACTCTTCTGTGCAGTGATCCCATCTCTCTCCATTACCATCCCTGCCTCCCCTGTCAGTGGGATGTGAAAATCTCCCTAAGGAGGCTTCACTGTAAGCGATCTGTAAAAGACAAAAATAAAACCGTAATAAGACAGGCATGCAACAGTACCTTTCACACCATCAGTGAATCATTCCGCTTTTGTAGAACTGAGGTGGAACCATAGTAAGCTTTGAGTGTGAAATGTTTTGAGGGTGTACTTTTGACTAATGTACGCATCACTGTGTGGGTTCGCTGCCATTGGGAAGAAGGTGTAACTGCAGCTCCATCAGAGGAAATCTTCTGGACGATGGTGTTTAAAGACGATGGAAAACAAAAGTCCTCTGAGGCTTGTGGCTTTTACGCTGATGCAGGATGTTCGAAAGTCAGACGTTTTGTTGTTCGTATTTTCCTTGATCTAAGATGGATGCCATACATGGTTCCCCCCTTGCTCCGGTCTCACTGAATGTGGTTGGTAATCTGGTCACTGATATTGTGACATTTAGTCTCAACTCCTTGAAGATTTACATGTCTCCAGGCTTGCCACAGCTGTGAAAGGAGACATTGTGTTGTCAGATTGTTTGTCTGTCCATGCGTTAGTCCGTTCATCCATTCATACATGTGTCAGTCCATCTGTCCATTTGCCCGTCCATTCCATTTTGTGAATTCAGTATTTCCAAAACACATGGAGGGAACTTCTGTAAATTTGGTTCAAATGTTCACTTGGACTCAGGAATGAACTGATTGGATTTTTGCAGTCAAATGTCAAGGTTATTGTGACCTCAAGCCCATCTCCTTTTAAACAGGATATCTTGGCATGGCCTGGATGGAATTTCTTCAGAGTTGGAACGACTATCCACTTGGACTTAAAGGATGAACTGAATAGAATAGGTGGTCAAAGATCAAAGGTCAAGGTCACTGTGACTTCAAGTCTGCCTCTTTGTTGTGAATGTGATATCTCACAGAAATCTTGCAGGGAATTGGATCGACCGTCCACTTGGACTCAAGGATGCATTGATTAGGCGTTGGTGGTCAGTGAAGGTTGCTGTGACATGAGTTTTGAATTCATTTTGAATCAAGGGTTTTGATTCTGTTTTTGTTTCACGTCGGTGAACTTGCTCACTAGACGCCATGCAGCAGAACAAAAGCAACAACTAAACTGAGACGAGGGAGGAACTGTGAATAACACAAAAGAGAAGAACAGTAAATCCTTTTCCAAGTACACTTCTCTGCAGACCTGCAGCTGAGGAAATGTAGAAGCACACTACCATGTGGCAGTATTTCCAGTTGTTAAATGTCAAGTTCAAATTGTGACTCTAGAAGTTGTGAAGGGATTGTTACATCAGCAGCAGAACGTTCAGTTAAAAACCTTTTAATCACACATCGGTGATTCAGTGATTTATTGCAGTCATTTGGCAGACTCTCTTGCCCAGAGATAAGTACAGTATGAGAGAATTACACTGTATTTCCCTGATTGCTATAATGAATAATGATGCCAGACCTGCATTACTGCATTCTCAGCCTATATGGTACAACATCACAAACAATAATAGTGAAAGTTAAAGGAACACAAAGCAAGATTTATTATCGCTCCCCAGCCCAGCCGGCACAGTCGGTGATCCGTACGCATCTCCACTCGCGTCCTTCTATTCGCCCAGTTTCTTTTGGAAGAATAAAGAAATGCCAGAGGAAAATCTGTGACATTTTTAGTGTAACAAGCAGAGAGGCCAGCTAGTTACCTGGCAGTAAAGCGAATTAGGATGCCAGTACTGCCAGTACTTCATAGTGCAGACTAAGCATGGTCATATCATATTTTTGATGGTGAAAATTGGGGTAATTTATGCCTGTAACTATGCTAATCAAAAAGAAAATTCATATTCTACATTCCATAATAATATGCAGAGAGGGGACTACACTAGGCAGGCTCAACCTGGTTGTTGGAGCGTTCTCTCTGGGCGATTTGGGCCGCTGTACTTCCTCCAGTAAATTTGGGACAAGCATTTGGCCAGCCGAGGCACATTCGCCACGCTCATCGACGGCCCTTCGTTTGTTGCACCGGACACTGTGGCATTTTGAAAAGCTCAGTTGTCGTGCACTTCAGTTATTTTTCCGGTCGCTGTTGCGTGCGGTCTGCGGTTCGTTTGTTCCTTCCTGAATGGAGATGGCTAGCTGCGCGCTCTTCACCTCGATTAAAAGCACTTTTGGTTTCCTCTTTTGTTTGGCTGTTTGCACAGCTGTTTAACCAGCATGGAGTCATTTTAACAACAGTGTGTCTAAATGCTGCAAACAGGAAGTGAATAGGTGCCACCTGGGCACAGTCCAGCCCTTGGCAGTGCCGGCCTCAGCTATGGCTGCGCCACCTGGCATTAAACTCCGGGCCGATTCTCAGTAGTGTCTTTCTTCCTAGTAGTTCGCTTTTGTTCACACATTTTTGCTTCCTGGCTCAGTACTCTGGCACATCGGACTTAAAAAAACATTAATATGCAGTGAAAGCTGAGACTGTCAGCTGTGATTCGTGGGTATTTTCATCCATATACTAAACATATAAATTTCAGTTCTTTTAATGGCGTGTCATTGTCCAGATTTTTACAGGTGTTACTTAATGACTCGCGGTTTGTGTGCAGTCTACAGACAAAGCAATCTGAGGCCTGGTTAATGGTAGGCATTTTGTTTTCGGTTGACTATTGTAGTCTCTTTCTTCTTTTAATTTGTGGAGGGGGGGGGTGAAGATCGGTACGTAGCCACAAAGCTAATTCCTCAACTAAGGGGTTTTCCATTCTATGTACGATAAAGTTATTAATGGCACCCTTTCTCCTCTCACAGCAGGTGTTAACACAATGCAAGAATTTTTTTCATTGTTAAGGCCAGCCCGTTTAATTGAGTCAGTGGGGGAGACACGTTCTAAAACTGTGCTCTGTGATTATTTTGGAAACTGCTCTGACCCGTGTAGGATCTTCCGAGACTTAAGTCTTTTCTTTGATTGTGGCGACTGTGGGCGTGGAACTTTGGCATCAAAAGACAGCGGAATTTCTAGTTTTCATCATCGCCGCACTGGTTAGTCTGCTGACAAGGGCAGCAGACCCAGACTGTGGCTTGTGTTATTCATCTTTTTAGGTTAGTTTCTTTGTACATTACAAAGAGATAAGCAGAGCATGTCACAATGCGTACTTCACGATATGCTAGAATCTGGACATGCGGCAATCCCTGGTGCCTTGGACAGGCGTCCTGTCAGTCAGTGTCAGATTTGAGTTCCCTTGTAAGCAAGTCTGCCCATGTGTTGGGCACCGAATTCAGCTTAGCAACCAAGGAACATTCCCTCTATGTTGTTTCAATGGAGTGACAATATTATAATGTTGGCAAAACGTTTAAATAACAGTTGGGAACACGTTCTTTCTTGCTGGGCTGTCAGTGAACTTGAGGGTTATTTGCGGTCATCTTTCTTTGTTTCAGTCAGTTATCTGATTTCCCTGCAGACTGTGTTCATACTGATTGAGTTTTGCTCAACAAACCTGTAATCAGCTCTGGCTTTGGGATCTGGGGATAATGAGTTTGAGTCCCAGGGTGTTGTACTTGCAGTTTTATTTCCTGTCATAAAATAGATAATTTTATTATCCTTCCCAAAAAGCGCACTGTGATTGGTCAGCTGGACCACTCACCTCTGATTGGTCAACCACAATATGAATGCAGAATTCTAGAAGAACTACAACCCCAATTCCAAAATAGTTGGGACGAAGTGTAAATTGTGAATAAAATCCAAATGCAATGACTTTCAGATCACTTGAGCCAATATGTCATTTCCAATAGAACATAGATAACATTTCAAATGTTAAAACTGCAAGATTTTACATTTTCATCCACAAAATGAGCTTATCTCAAATTTTCTGGCTGCAACAGGTTTCAAAAAAGTTGGGACTGAAAAAGCAATTAATATATGAGAGAATCAGCTGAAAGAACATTTAGCGAGTAATTAAGTTAACTGGCATCAGGTGTGTAACATGATTGGCTATAAAAGGGATGTCATAGAGAGGCTGAGTCTCTCAGAAGTAAAGATGGCCAGAGGCTCTCCAACCTGTGAAGGCTTGCGTAAAAAAATTGTGGAATACTGTAAAAATGTTCCTCAATGTCAAATTGCGAAGGCTTTGAAGGTCTCATTATCAACAGTGCAAAACATCATCAAACGATTCAGAGAAACTGGAAAAATCTGATAAGAGACAAGGCCGAAGACCTTTACTGGATGCCCGTGATCTTCGGGCCTTCAGACGCCACTGCATCACTCACCGGCATGATTCTGTCATTGACATTACTAAATGGGCCCAGGAATACTTCAAGAAACCACTGTCTGTAAATACAGTTCGCGGTGCCATCCACGGATGCCACCTAAAACTCTATAATGCAAAAAGGAAGCCATTGTTGAACATGATTCAGAAGCGCCGCTGTGTTCTGTGGGCCAAGGCTCATTTAAAATGGACTGTAGCAAAGTGGAAAAGTGTCCTGTGGTCAGACGAGTCCAAATTTGACATTCTTGTTGGAAATCATGGGCGTCGTGTCTTCTGGGCTAAAGAGGAGAAAGACCACCCCTCCTGTTATCAGCGTTCATTTCTAAAGCCAGAATCTCTGATGGTATTGGGATGCATTATTGCATATGGTGTGGGACACTTGCATGTTTTAAAAAGCACCATGAATGCTGAAAGGTATATAAAGGTTTTAGAACAACATATACTCCCCTCCAGACGACATCTATTCCAGGGAAGGCCTTGTGTATTTCTGCAGGACAATGCAAAACCACATACTACAGCTATTACAACAGCATGGCTTCATGGTAGAAGAGTCCGTGTGCTGAACTGGCCTGCCTGCAGTCCTGATCTTTCACCGATTGAAAACATTTGGCGCATAATTAAAGGAAAAGTCCGTCAAAGGAGACCCAAAACTCTCCAGCAGCTGGAAGCCTGTATTAATGCCCAGATGCCTCCACTCTGTGTTAAAAAGAAGAGGGGATGCTACACCAGGGTAAACAGGCCCCTCTTCCAACTCTTTTGAGAGCTGTAGCAGCTATCAAATTTGAAATGAGTTCATTTTGTGGATAAAGATGTAAAATTTCTCAGTTTCGACATTTTCTGTTATCTCTGTTCTATTGTGAATAAAATACTGGCTTGAGTGATTTGAAAGTCATTGCGTTTTGATTTTATTCACATTTTACTCTTTGTCCCGGCTATTTCGGAATTGGGTACAACTAAAACAGTCGTGAACTTCATACACAAATAAAAGAAAAATATATTTGTCTCCCTACTTACTATATTTAGTCAGCTGCCTCAGAGCCTCTTATAACTGCAATAGTGTTTGCAAACGCGGATTTCCAGTTTAACTGGCACAGAGGGTGCTAATCCTAGCTTAGCATGAAGCTAACAGAAACCAATGGGAAATCCCATAAAAAAATGGTAAAGCTAGTGGAGTTAACATTACAATTTTTACATTGAAATAAGAACCGATCACGAAAACAGACTATCCCTGTGAACTAAAAATAACTTAAAAGGATGTGCAGGAGCTTATGAAACAAGCAAAATGTCAAGGGAGCTTTGGCACAAGACATGACAGGCATTAACTACCACGACCACTGAATACAAGATGAGCTACGCTTGCGCAGCATTAGCATTGAGGCTTCATTGCATTACAAACTCCTAAACCATATGAATCCCCATGTTCTAACAAAGCGGGCATAGCTCTGTCTTTCAGGAGTAACCGGTGAGAATATCTAGCATTGATTTGTGTCTAGTTTAGGAGGCAGTCCTTGGTAATGATGACAACAAAACTGCCATTGCGTCTTGTCTTTGTCTT
Source organism: Gymnothorax reevesii (assembly GCA_029721435.1). Lineage (NCBI taxonomy): Eukaryota > Metazoa > Chordata > Actinopteri > Anguilliformes > Muraenidae > Gymnothorax > Gymnothorax reevesii. The sequence continues at coordinate 98,566,351 of CM056581.1, read as the reverse complement.
TCTTAGGAAGTCCATTCAAATTGGATTTTATATTGCACGCTATAAGTAGCTTCGTTTGTGGGGGCAACCCGCTTGATTCAAGTATATTCTAAACTATCTGCCTTGTGTGAAAATTCAATTGGTGATGTAACCTATTGAAGGACAAAATGGCAGAATGCTATCGGAGTGTTTCAAGCAGCTCTTGAGCAGTGTGTTGTGTGGGAGAGAGAACTTCCTCTGGCGGTGACTTTGGATTGTTTTCATATGCAGACCTTTCACATGGACATAAAAACTATATGATACAACAAGGATATCAGAAAAACGAAAAACCATGATAGGTGCACTTTAAGGCTTCTCAGATCTATATATGGAGTCGCCTTTCAGTAATCATGTGCAGTGGAAAGACAGACCCTAGCAGGAAACCTCGAGGGCAGCAGAAACAGGAAGTGATGTCACTGGTGGGCTTGTGTGGGGGGGTGCAAGCTGTTGCACAGAGAAATTCAGCTGCTGTGCCTCTGTGCTCTCTGATAAGACCAGCTGACGTAAACACTTGCACACACAAACACACGCACGCACGTGCGTGCATGCTCTCACGCACTCAGACACACACACACACACACACACAGAGACTTAAGGGAGCGCGTGGGGTTGTTTGTGTGTACGCGCGCATTCGGTCCGTGACATTGTGTAAACAATTTACCTAGAACTATCAAAATCTCCTGAAAATCTGCATGCCATTTTTTTTGGAGAGTCACCATCTAAGTTCGCAGTGAGCGTTAGGCTTGACAAAAGGAGGAAGTAGAAAATTAAGCACGCTGCTTATATTCTGGATTCCAATTCTCGTTATAGTATTCCCTTCAGATTCTCGGTAATGGTGACTTGGCTGGGCTGCATCCATCTTCCTGTTCTTCGGTGAGCAGCTTGAGTCTGGTAAAGAGGAAGTGGAGATCCTAAGACTTCCTCTTTTAGAGCACCCACGAATGAGCTAACGGGACTTTCAAACAAAACCAATTCCTCTAAAATGAAAGATTTCTTTCGGTCACATGGCTGCTCTGGATCTCGCCCCTGAGAAACGAATGTGTCGGCTTCGCTTTGCGTTTTTCAGCCTCTCTTCATGAGCAGCAACAGCCGAGGCAGAGTATGGGTCAATCGTACGTCGTTTCATCTCGTGGGTGGTATTGTCCATCTTCAAGGCCTCTCTGTAAGATAGAACCTGCTCAAGTGGTTATGCTGTGGTTGGTTAGTTTTGCCAGTGCATAATCAACAGCAGTATAATGAGACCAATAATAATATCATGCACTGCATTAACCTGTGAACTAAATGCTCTTCCAATTTAATTAAAGGCAAAGGCCCTTCATATTTTATTTATATGTGATAGATGAATAAAAAGACATTGTCAAACATAATAAAAGCATCAGTTCCGTGCAGCATTTTTCACCAGGCCTGTCTAGTGATTTCTTGGAGATTCGCCGCTCGGTCTCAAATCACATTATCCTGCTGTGCTGTGGTTTATGGCGTAGAGGGAAAAGCTGGCAGGTATCCGGTATACATTTTGGCTTATGCTGAGGGAAGCTCAGATGACGTAATTTGAAGAAATATTTCTTTAAGGGAATTAAGAAGTATCTAGTTGCAAATAATAGAAATAAGCAAAAAGTTTTTATGAAAAAAATATGTATGAAATGTATCTTTATGCTTGGGACAGAGTCAAACCAAGAAACCAGGCAAGCCTAGTTTTGGCAAAATAGGGTTTACAAATACTGCTGGTCTTTGGCACCGTTTGTTGTTGCAGGAAAAGGGACGATTCATGGGCTACAAAGACATTGTCGGCCTCAATCAAATTCGTCATCTTCGGTGTCTTTGGTGATATTTGCCTACTTTCTGACTGCAAAGGAAATAGATTGTGGCGTCTGATAGAAGACTGACGGCATCAGAAGGTTTGAGCCAAAATTGTGCAATGCGAAAGCTTGTTTCAACGACTGACTCTGGACATCTATTGCACAACAACTGTACGATGCATGACACAAACCACCCCACAGGCTATCGTTTAGCGTTGTAAATTCAGCTGAAAACACACAGTGTTAAGTCATACATTTAGTTGCTATTTTAAATGACTTGCCTGTATGCGGATAATTCACCCACCTGGTATTGTGCCATCATCACAATATCAACAGACAAGTGAAAACACTTTTGAGTAGCGTTGTAATAATCTTGGTTAAAGCTTCGAAAGGAATCATGCTTGTAATTCCCTTATTTTATTGCTACTATCATGAAGCCCCAAAAGCTATGTACAACGCATGCCTCCATTTGTCCTCATGGAACCCCTCGGATGCCCCAAACTGTTCTGTAGGTCCATTGTTGGTTATGGCCTGAATGTTCAGCGAAAGGAACTAGTGAATGAGAGCAATGATCCGCAGGTCCGATATTAATGTTAGTGGCATTCATTTCCTTGGTTATGACTGGTTGTAAAAGAACAGCAGTGTTCCATGGGTAGTGCAAAGCAATTTAACTGGGTCTTAAATGTGATTGTAAGCCCCCCCCCAGGTCACATAGCCACTAGTCACTATTCAAATGTATATATTGACCTCAACCAGGAGATACAGAAGTGCTGCCCCCACTGGTGAAAGTAGATACTGAATTCAATTTCAATGAGGTTCATCAGTCAGTCAGTCAGAAAAGGACTTTGCCTTGTATAGGGCGGCCAATCCTTGGTTGAAAGACGTGAAAAAAATGTCCCAATGGGGTCCATTGCCTTTTCACTGGGGCAGTCCCTGAGAGGCATTTCCCATTGGCACTCTCTTTACCCTTTTAGATTGCTATTCTATGCTACAGATATGACTCATTGAGGGACCATGAACTGGAATTTTACTTAAAAGAACTGAATCTGACCCCTGTCATACTTTTTGTTTCTGATAATGTAATATCCTCGCAGCCATTTTAATGTAAGCTGGACAGCTTTTTTTTTTTTCTTCAGATTTATGCCTGCAGTCTAATTAATCACAACAGTTACAATGAGAAACACCAGATGCTTTTGCGCATATGTTCAGCGCATAACAGATAGATATTTTAATTCCTCCCATTTCATTACTGCTGATGTACTGTCTCAACCCTTTTACTGGTAACAGATTAATCCTCTCAGCAACAGGATGGATTTTTGCATGATTTGAGTGACAATAGTCAGTTATGACATCTGTCAGAACTGTAAGTCTTGTTAACTGAAATACAGAGTATACATTATTTACTGTGGAAGGACAAGTAACAGACACTGCATTCAGGCTGTGACTGATACTGCCACCTACTGGTCGCTTAAGGGCAGTATCCTTTCAACACAGCAGCAGCACTTACTCACCTGGTAAAAAATTTACTTGATATAAAAATACACACTGAGACATGCACAGAATATCAGCTTTTTTTTAGAACTTTTTTTTTTTTCAAAATATGTTTAAACACACAGCTTTATTATTAACGCTAGAAGGCAGAAGTATAAATTCTTGGTCTGAAAACATCACTGGGGCTAACTTTTCTATTTGTAAAGTCTGAGGGCCTTTGAAGTAATATTGCAAAAGGAAAGACTATACATTGCACAAAAAAGGCTGTAGTTTGACCACAGTAAATTAAAGAGCATTTAGTCGACAGCAGGCACCTGCTTATGGAGAGTTCTGGAATGAGAAGCTGCAGCTCCCATAGAAAAATAGCTGGCTGTCAAGTGTACAGTATGCTGTTGTTGGCGCCTCCATCTGTTCCCACTCATGTATAAGTCATCGCCTTCCCTATCAGGCTCTTATATAGCACAGTTACATAACTACAGGGAGCAGGGGTCTCTGATCTTATCCAAAATGGGCGAGTGTGGGTGGACGTTTCTATTTTAGCCGTTCGATTCTACTTATTAAGGTCTTGATTGAAGATTGTAATTAGTTCATTAGATGAATCAGGTGTCGTTGTGCCGGGCTACGACAAAAGCCTGCACTCACAACGGCCCACTTCAGAGGAAATGGGACCTGTCTGATATTGAGCATTTCTGCACGCGTTCTGACTAAAATATAGCTCAAATCCTCATGTTACATAACTCCCCCCCTGGAGTTTGTGGTTTGATGGTGGGGCTGGTAAGGCAGCATATTGGTACTAGGAGCTGGGCTTGAGGGAGTATAATATCACAATATCCGGTGCTAGGCTGGCCAGCGGTGTAGTATCGAGATATCAGGAGCCAGGCGAGCTAACAGTGTTGTATAGCAGTTTCAGGAGCTAGGCAAGCTAACAGTGTAGTATAGTGGTATAGGGAGCTAGGCGAGCAAATTGTAGTATAGCAGTATCAGGAGCTGGTCGAGCAAACTGGATAGTATAGCGCTATCAGGAGCGAGGCTGGATGACAGTGTAGTATATTGGTCGAGGGAGTCAGGCGAACTAACAGTGTTGTATAACGCTATCAGGAGCAAGGTTAGCTTACAGAGTAGTATAGTGGTACAGGGAGTTAGGCTAACAAACAATGTAGTATAACGGTATCAGGAGTTAGGCTCAATATCAGTGAAGTATAGTGGTATTTGGAGCGGGGCGAGCAAACAGTGAAGTATAACAATATCAGGAGCTAGGATAGCTAACAGTGTACTATAATGGTATAGGGAGCTAGGCAAGCAAACAATGTAGCATAGCGGTATTTGGAGCTGGGGGAGAAAACAGTGTAGTATAGCAGTATCGGGAGCTGGGCAAGTAAACTGTGTAGTATAGCTACACATAGTATAGCTAGCAGCATAGTAAATCGGCCTTGGGAGTTAGGTGCACTAACAGTGTAGAATAGCTCTCAGGAGCAAGACTAGCTAACAGCATAGTAAATCGGTCTTGGGAGTTAGGCGAACTAACAGTGTAGTATAGCTCTCAGGAGCAAGGCCAGCAAGCAGCATAGTACATTGGTCTTGGGTGTTAGGCACACTAACAGTGTAGTATAGCTCTCAGGAGCAAGGCTAGCTAGCAGCATAGTAAATCAGTCTTGGGAGTTGGGCGCACTAACAGTGTAGTATAGCTCTCAGGAGCAAGGCTATCTAGCAGCATAGTAAATCGGTCTTGGGAGTTAGGCGAACTAACAGTGTAGTATAGCTCTCAGGAGCAAGGCCAGCGAGCAGCATAGTACATTGGTCTTGGGAGTTAGGCGCACTAACAGTGTAGTATAGCTCTCAGGAGCGAGACTAGCTGACAGCATAGTACATTGGTCTTGGGAGTTAGGCGAACTAACAGTGTAGTATAGCTCTCAGGAGCAAGGCTATCTAGCCGCATAGTAAATCGGTCTTGGGAGTTAGGCGAACTAACAGTGTAGTATAGCTCTCAGGAGCAAGGCTATCTAGCCGCATAGTAAATCGGTCTTGGGAGTTAGGCGAACTAACAGTGTAGTATAGCTCTCAGGAGCAAGGCCAGCGAGCAGCATAGTACATTGGTCTTGGGAGTTAGGCGCACTAACAGTGTAGTATAGCTCTCAGGAGCGAGACTAGCTAACAGCATAGTACATTGGTCTTGGGAGTTAGGCGAACTAACAGTGTAGTATAGCTCTCAGGAGCAAGGCCTGCAAGCCGCATAGTACATTGGTCTTGGGTGTCAGGCGCACTAACAGTGTAGTATAGCTCTCAGGAGCAAGGCTAGCTAGCAGCACAGTAAATCAGTCTTGGGAGTTGGGCGCACTAACAGTGTAGTATAGGTCTCAGGAGCAAGGCTATCTAGCAGCATAGTAAATTGGTCTTGGGAGTTAGGCGAACTAACAGTGTAGTATAGCTCTCAGGAGCAAGGCCAGCGAGCAGCATAGTACATTGGTCTTGGGAGTTAGGCGCACTAACAGTGTAGTATAGCTCTCAGGAGCGAGACTAGCTAACAGCATAGTACATTGGTCTTGGGAGTTAGGCGAACTAACAGTGTAGTATAGCTCTCGGGAGCGAGACTAGCTAACAGCATAGTACATTGGTCTTGGGAGTTAGGCGAACTAACTGTGTAGTATAGCTCTCAGGAGCGAGGCATGCTGGCAGTGTCGTATAGGGGTATCCAGGGCAGATGTCCATATGGGAGGAAAAACTGGAAAAAGCCTCTAGTCGTAAGTTCTTCTGTGAATATGCAGCTGTAGAGGTTAATCTAATCAATGTTGGCTACCTAAGTCACTCTGGACAAGACGTATGGAATATGATGAAGATTTTTCTCATCAGTACCCCAATGGCGCAGTGCTAATATACCTGTATGGCACAGCAGAAGTTGAGCCAACTATAATCACACATGCTCAGTTTTCCCTTAGGAAGACCACAGCTGAATTCACCTGTTTCTAATGTTCTATGCTCTGGCTAACCCAGGTTGCCAACTGGTGTTGCATGGATTGTATTCTAATTAAGCGGTTCGAGGTAGACCAGATTTAGATTTCGACAGCGTTTGTCACCTTAACAAGAGGACAGATGCGGCTATCAGTCACTGAGGGTTTCGGGAATGGTGTACATGATTTACATCTAGATTTTTCCCATTCCATATAATTCTGTGGCCACGAAAACATGGCGTCCTGAGTTTGAATATTTCCTTCAAGAGAATTCTGATTTAGCTTCAGTGAAGCACTGCAACCAGCAGCTATAGAATATGTATGTGACATTGTCTTACAATACAAAAAAAAATGCTTTTTCTGACCTTCTGAAAAATTTGAGTTAGAAAGGGTTAAGCCCAAAACCAAAAGCTCAGGAACTATAGTACCTTCTGCTACAATCCTCCTGTACATGCTTGACCAGCTGGTGTGTTCAAACGGAGGGAAAATGGGCCTAACACTACAAGAATGATGATTTAAATGGCCAAGATGACTGCAGATCATCTGGTATTCGTGGAAATATAAGAATATAATGGGTTGTATGTATAAGTAATTTATATGATTTATATTAGTTCAATAAGTCAGTTGGGTGAAATCTTGGCGGGTTCCCATTCTCCTGTGGGTACAGCGAGCCGGGAGTTAGAATCGCATCTCGCATATGACTCACTGCGGCAGTCATTCTTCATGCGCCATCGCGCTCCTGTCCCTGAGCATTTTCTAAGCGTATTGTAATAACTCTTCTGGCACCTCGCCTATCGCTCCACGTCAGCGTGCTTGTCACTCCATGTGCTGCGTTCCTTAATCAAGGCCATTAAAACCCGAGATAATGTGTGTTTCACTGCCGAAATGTTTAAACTCATCAGCCTGACTCCCCGAGGAACTGCACAAACTCGGGTGGTGCTTTGAGTAGCATGAAGCACACAGAAGTGTTGTGCTTTTAATGACTTCATTATTTTTTACCCTACCCTTGACGTAATTAACGAGAGTTCATTTGCACAGCTCGGGTTACACGATACAAAGAAGGAATAGATAAAGGAAGGGAAAGGAACATGTTTCATGCTTTTAACACTTTACCTGAACCCCATGAAATTACAAAACCACATTAAAGAACTGAAAAGTGATTCAGTTTATCATTTAGTCTGCTTCAGTTGAGTGCCTGAAGCTAAGCAGGTGTGAGTCTGGTTTGTGCTTGGATGGGAGACCATTTGGGTGGCTGTTGGGTCAGCAAGCGGCAGTTTTCCTGGGTCCCAGTGAAGTGACAGGAGCAGTGCGCTGTAGAGGATGCTGTCTGTCTGATAAGATGGTAAGCTAAGGTCCTGACTCACTGTGGTCACCCCAGAACACACGCCTTATCATCTCCCGATCTAATTGGATTTGAAATTGTCCTCCCCCTCTCCACCTTTGCTGATGCTATGGTGAGTATTCTAGGGCAAAATGGATGCCATGCATCATTAAAGTGGGTGTTACGCATTGGTAGTGGTGAGATGAGATTATCCTACAAGACTAAGAAGTTCTTTGAGTGTCTTTGAGGAAGTGCTTTATAAATGCAAAATTCGTTCAATTCAAGAACCGTAACAAGATGGCGTAACAGGCGAAGTCAGTTCGTGTCACGATCACAGTAGTGCTGTCAGAATGTTGGTAAATATGTCAGCTGTTGTTATTGTATTATTTTTGGGTAAATGTGCTGACAGCTTTATGATATTTGACTCCTATCCCCACTGGCGTCCTGCCTGTCCCCGGGTACATAAGAGCACAGGGACGGTAGCCTCCTGACGGTATTATGTTCCATCCTGCAGGGTTATAAACGCCGGCAAGAGCATGCTGAACGAGGACCAGGCCAGCGCCGAGCTGCTGTTTGTGAAGAGGCTGACGGGAAAGCAGAGGAACTCAACCCTGCTGGAGGACTCCGGGGTGAGAGAGGAGTGACGCTAACCGATAACCTGCCGCCTCTCCAGGCCTGTGTCCTGAAAGGCCTGCTAACTACTGCCTCCTTAAAATCTGTGCTGCCTACTAAGCACACTGCCTACCGTTTAGTGCTCATCTTCTGGTATTCAATCGCTAATACACAGCAAATACGCTTTGTACTATTGTAGCCCCGGACGAAGTCGGGGCTACTATGGGTTTGGCCTCGTCACCCCTCTGCTGCCGCCGGTGTAGAGATATCCTTGTGGACGCTCTATAGGCCAAAAATTTCAAACTATTTCTTTTATATTTGGTATGTATACAGGCAGTAGTTAGGGCACGGCGCCTATCGATTTTGGTTGCCATGGGAACATAATTCACTGAATAATAGACAATTTTGTGTCAGAAATAAGCCAAAATGAAAAATGCAGGCGAATGGGGGCTACATCCGTTGGTCGCGGGTGACTGACCTGAGTTTTCTGGCGATCGGCGGGGTTTCGTCCCAGTATTCGAGAAAATATTCCCTCCTTTCCTCTCTTCATCCCCTCCCATCAGTTTAATGGGAATGGGAGACGCGTGGAGATGCCGAGGCGCAGTTTTTGAGTTTAGGACACACCCCAGAAGTGCTGCTTTACCCTCCACCCTGATAGCAAAGTGCACCCAACTCCCTGCCTCTTCCTGTCTGGCTCTACAGCCCCCGCGCCCAGGCCGAATCTCCTGAGATCTGTGCTTTTGTTTTGCCTCGATGTAGCCTCTGCTGCTCAGTGTTTCTCACTGTTTATTAACATGCCGTTTCACTGTATGTGCCGCTTGTCATTGTTGTGAGACACCTTGGTTCCTAAAGTGCAGCCCTGCATAAAACTAGCTCAGCATCGCACTCCCAGTTTGATTGGATTCCATGTGATCATTAAAATTGATTTCAGTCCATCTTGAAAAGATTTTGAGTTGGCATTGCAGCACTGCATTAATAGGAGCACGGCTTAAATATGTCAGGCTTTCATCAGGTTTTCACAGCAAGACTCTGCGTATTATGACGAATCACGCAACAGTGGATTATCCCCGGAGATTATCATCTTTGCGTCCCCATTCATCCATCAGATGCGTTTTTATCAAGGGTTTAGAGAAGGGATAGTTAAGTAGCGGACCGAGCAGGTCCTGAATGAATCAGGGCGCTGCACGAAAAAATATTGCTAAATATACCTGACGTGTGCGCAACGCATTGTCTGTTGGCCCCTGGATAAATTTCACCAGTAGTGAAAGCCACCAGCACTATTGTTTGTTGTTTACTGCGCCATTTAAAGTCCAAGGCACATCGATGGAGGCAGGAATGGCTGCCAAGATTCAATATTTGCAATATCGACCGTTACTAAGTAGTAGAGAGTTTGCGAAACAGTATCCTCTTTTTCGGGAAAAAGGCGTCGTGCAGTTCCGTATTTAGAAACGGCGTTGGGGGTTGCCCTCTGCCACGCTCGCTAACGGCTGCTAAAATGCTGTCATCGCGGTCCCAAGCCAAACCTGCAATCCTCGCTGTATTTACGCTAAGCAGTGCTGTTCACCCCTCCTGTGTCTCCCTCCCCTAAATCAATTACATCATCCATTAATGCGCCAGCCAGGCTCTAAAGCCAGTTAAAGGCAGATGTTTCACTGCTATTACACCGAGCTGTCCGCTGTCCGTCTGTCACTACCCGCACAACCACCAGCCCGCGCAACGCGTCTGCCGTTGCGTGTGAGCCCGACTATTCAAGTGGCCTGTCAGTGTGGGGCAGAGCTGAAATCTGCGGGAATCCAGTCGACTGGGCTCACGAATGAGCTGAAGGCTCAGGGTGTAGAAGATTTTATTGTTTGCGCTTTCCTCGAGATGCCGGCTGTTTTATCTCCAACAGGCGCAACCAGGGTTTTAAAAAACTGGTGTGAAACGCCATCTAACGGCGTAGAAAGGCATTGCGTGGAAGAGCATACCATTCAGGCTCTCTGTGACTGTCCCTTTATCAATGACTTCATCACTGACGCGGAAGCTAGATGACTGGCCATTAATTTATTTTATTGCAGCTAAAGTAAAAATCCTTTACTCCGAGATTCACTCTTGAAAGAAAGATACTTACATGTTCTCGACTACATCTGCTGAAACCATGGCGTTTGATGACTGTATTCTGCAGGTCTTCTGCCTTTTTAGTTACGTTAGTCCGTGTTTCCATTTTTCAGGACGGCACAGGGATCCCAATCCACTTTTGGGGGGTTTTCGACGGGCATGCGGGTTCGGGCGCCGCCATCATGGCCTCTAAACTCCTCCACCGTCTCATCCGCGATCGACTCTGTGACATCGCCCACCTGCTGGAGACTCCTGACGCAGCGCCCCCTATCTGCCTCACCAAGAACGGCAGCCCGTATCAGCTGGACGTGAAAAAGGGTGCTGCGGTGGAGGAGGACCCTGATTCGCCCGGGGACCCCACAGCTCGATTTCACATGGAGAAGGTGGTCAGTTTGGAGAGTCTGGTCATCGGCACCATCGAGAACGCTTTCAAACAGATGGTAAACTATATTTCAGTCGGTTGGTTTGCCCATTAACAGATTTTAGTCCACACATTGGCCAGTCATTGTTTCTGCGAGCAGGTATTCCCCATTTCAGCCAATCAAGGTTTCAGCTAACAGATGGTAATTGACGTTTCAGCCTATCGGTGTGTCTTCAAACAAATATTGACCAACATTCCAGCCAGTTGGAGTGTCAGTAGTTCCTCAGCTCAGTATTAAAAGAAAATTCTGAGCCAGAGCCATGTTTGAGTCCATGCACTTGCTACTGAAACTGAATACTCAGTAGTAGGCGATGATTTGAACACGGCCCAAGGATGCTCAAATATCAAGTCCAGGTCCACAAGGCCAGTGTTACAGCTGGCTTTATCCTTCTGCTTTTCTTTAATCAGAACTGATCTCCATCGGTGCCAGCGAATCAGGGCAATCTCTGGCTCATCAGTGGCATTGAGGTACTGATTAATTATCAGGTGGAAAAACCCAGCAGCACTACTGCCCTTAAGGGCCAGATTGAGGCCTCGTTCATACTTTCCACATCAGGTCGTCTGCCAGTGTCCGCTTTGGTCTGCGAGGTGTAAATGTTATGTTCTGCTTGTGTCCGAGGTCCCCACGAAACACTATGAGGGTGTCCGTGTGGACTGTCCGCATAGCAAGCAAACTGCGCATGCTCCAGATAACAAAATGGAGGCTTCTTTTAATGACGCGTTACCGCCACCAATTGGAATGGCATGTGGAACGCCAGTCTGACGTGGACCATCAATTGTAGTATGAACTGAACCGCGTGCGCAATCACGCGACCAGTAAAAATGCACAGCGGTACGTAGGTGTGGAGCGTAGAAACTGCCTTTATAGCCACTGTTCAAGACCTTTCATGTTTCAAAACGCATCTCTCAATATCCGTAGCAGGATAGTAAATCATGTTTATAGTTTCTTTTTTTAATGAAATTACTGCAACTCATTAGTATTAAATTCTATTTTTTGAAGAGTTATCATAGCTTATTCACAACCACCATCATAATATGTGAGTTATACTTTTCTGCATTAATTTTCATGAGGTGCTGCTTAATTGAAATTCATTATTTGCTTTCATTGTTTTCTGAGTGTATTTAGAATTCCTGATATGGATAACTTTGTGTTTATATTTGCTTCTGTTTGTTAGTTATGTTAATTGAAGCACTGATTACTAAAACCCCTCAAGTCAAGTCAAGTCAAGTGTGACTTAAGGGTTTTAGTAATCGGTGCTTCAATTGTAGTTGATATTTTTGCATTGTGATCTTGTTATTTCAGGTGTCATCCAGCTTAAGGGTTACTGTTGACTGAACCCTGATTAATGCGCTTGTCCTCTCATGATCAGATGTTTGGGACGATCACGTCTGAATTTCATCCTCTGGCAAAAGCTAACAATTCAGTCAAAAAACATATACGCACACTGATGATTCATCAAATTATAACACGAGCATTTGAATGTGTGGGTGGAAAATGGAAACATGCGCTCAGTAACTGTTGACAGAAACCAATTTGGTCCAAGTTCAATATCCAAGTATAGAAAGCGGGGAACGATTGACTGATCTACGTGTAATTGCTCTCTTCCTGTTTCCTGTGCGGTCTGGCAGGATGACCTCATCGAGAAGGAGAAGGCTTCCTTCAACATTTCGGGAGGATGCTGCGCTCTGGCTGCTGTGCACTTACAGGGGAAACTGTACGTGGCCAATGCGGGAGACAGCAGGTAACAGAGCCCCTTTAACCACTTTTTTAATTTCATTATGGAATGAAAGCTCTCTTTATTTTGAAAAACGTACCGGACTTTAACCTTAAAGGTCCTCATGGAGCTAAAGTTTATTCCCATAGATTTTTTGACTTGAGTTTTTCCTCAAGAAGACTCAACATTAAACAAGCATTTTTCCACGATGCAGGACAATACCACACACATATTCTGTATGTGCTGGTTGCAGCGCTTCCCTGAAGCTACATCACACTTACACTGCGATAAATATTCAAACGCAAGACGCCATGTTTTTGTCACCACAGCATTATATCAAATGGAAAATATCTAGATTTTGAGCATCATTTCATACACATTTCCCCCTAATTCAGCATAACATTCTTGGGATTGCTGGAAACCTTGGGATCTCTCCTAGAATTTGAAATGGGTCTGAAGATCCTTTGAATACAGCAGCTGCATTTGACAGGACCATTTATAGATTTCTAGTCTTTATGGGGTTGATCAATCAGTAAGAAGTACAGTGAATAGAAAATGGTGCTGTTTGGTGCTGTCACGTTTTTTTTGGTAAATGGGGAACACTATGTGCACTTTATAGGTGGGAATATTATAAGCATCGTTGAGCTGAATAGCCTTTTGTCATAGTCATGTTAAGATGTCACATCATGTTTGGCTGTGTTATGTTTTCTTATCTTGCGTTCCGTGAGCTTGCTGCCGAGGTAATTAACCGCTGAAGGTAGTCCTTGATGCTCCCGGTATGGGCGATGGAACAAGGTCGTCCGCCCACTGCAAAAGGGCTCAGAAGTCTTTTTTGTGTTAAGATAGGGAAGTACACTGTGCTCTTCAGCTCGTGTGGTCTTCACTGTGCAAGACCTTTTGTGCTGTGCAAAATGTGAAAGTACAAATCACAGAATAATTGAGGAGTTATTGAAGGAGCCATTGCGCACAGCGAGAGCGTGGCGTTATGATTAGAGAACTATGTCTGATTACACTTCTGCATTTCTCAATTTTTGTAAAATATCCAGCTGTATAAAGTGGATTGAATTTGAAATAAAGAAATAAAATCTGTGTAAGCTATTCGGAGTAAATGCGTCTGTTCAATACTGAAATGAAATTTAATGAAAGCTGGTAGGTGGTCCCATCGTCAAAGGAAATTCTACGAATGCGTCTTCCTCGGGGCGGTTTTTTATTTACAAAGTACAGCAGTAATTAAGAATCAAAATATTTTCTCTGTTACAGGAGTATCTTGCTGCGACGAATAAAGAGTTTCTCATGTATGTTAACACTTAGCCTCTGGGTAACATTGCAATGAATGTCTCAGCAAAGTTGGAGTGAAGAGTGGAGTCAGATTTCTGCAGAATTGCGGTGTGTTCATTTAGCCACTGCTGTATGACCAAGGTGACTTACAGTTAGTTAGACTAAGCAGGGGCCAGTCTCCCCTGCCCCTACATGGGACCAAGGGTCTAACTCAGGGGCCCCAAGAGGTGCTGTGATCTTACCTTGGCTTTACGGGGGCTTCAGCCACCAGCTGAGCCCCTATTGGACACAGAGAGAACCAATGAGAATAATGCTGCATTCGGCGCACATGTAAGTATCAGTGGTGTTGTGGTGAGAGATCGTGATCACCAGGACGACCAATCGGCGCACCATACCATGGCAGACTGCCAACGTTCGCATTGTCAATGCGCATTATCGTCCAAGGATAAAACACCTGAATTCCACCCACACTGATACCAAATTATACAGCAGTGAAAAGGTGGTTACTGGGCGGTTCTGATCCAACGGTTTGAATGTAGAATCAATAATTATCACTTTCCTTGTAATTTATGTGATACATGCTAATTTACCTGTCTAGCTTCTCGTCGCGCCATTTTGCGAGTCGGTACTTTCCGAGGTTTGAAGTCACGAAGTCGCGCCTCTCTGATTTCTCGCAGTTCGCGAGTGGTATGTACGAGTCGTGCCATCATTTGGCTACTCGTGACGTCGAAAATACGACCGCACGAGCTGTTACCGAACACACGGGTCCTGTAACAGGTACAGAAGTATTGTATTGTTGATGATGGATGGATGGCTGTAGAGACTGCAGCTAGCAGGACGAAGTGTAGCGCTCATGAAGAGGGTCGGGACTCGGAAAGGCGATGTTTTAACTGGAATAGCCAGAAAGGCCCTCAGGAATGATTTTGTATTACCCTCTCTTGCTCCGATTTGTACGAAAACCCTCTAGAAGACCAAACGAGTGCCTCATTCCTATTTTATGGTCAATTAAGGTTGAAGTCTTATTAGCTATGATGTTCTGGCATGTGCACTACACTGTTGTGATTTTTTTAATAGTGCACAGGGGGGAGGTAGTGCGAACTATTTGAGTGGATGTTGAGTGTTAACTGAGTGTTATTTTTTGTAATACTGTTTTTTTGGGGTCGATCGGGGAGAAATAAATGGGAAACGGCTCAGTTTTAGCAGGAAAGAATTCACCATGTTATGTGGGTTATTCCATTTTACCCTGCCGTGAGCTGGTCTCCGTGTTTGTGATGTGTTTTTAACTCCTCTCACTGGATTCAGAGTAGATTACCCAGCTGTGCACCTGTAGTAAGCTGTTTTTCCAGGTCAGTTGCCATCCTCACTCAGTTTTTGCTGCCACAGACCAGCTATGGCCTGACAGATGACCTCACCTATGAAGGGCTCTATCTCACACCTGACGCATAGGGCTGCTGAGTGTGACGCGAGTGTCTTTGCAATTTTATGACCGGCGCAGTCATCATTGTCCCGTCCAGCACCCAGTTTACATTAATTGCAAATGGACTTGCGCCACACACTTCAGACCATGTGCTTAGATCAATAAAACGGGGCACTAAGTGTTTTAAACACAGCTTAGAGCCAGTCCAGAATGCCAGCAGTTAGTTAGTTTGGCTTCTCTGCATAGATTTCATTTGGTTTCATTTGTGTGAAAGAAGACTTCTAAAATGGTTGGGTGGTTATTTATTATAACAGGTACAGAACTGGACTCATTTGGTCAGGTCTCTGGTTTAAGTTTGTCCAAAGGCCCAGCTGTTGTTTTCTTCAGTCAACGTTAATTAACTGAACGTGAAAATGTCAAACTGTAATGATGCACTGTGTATTTCAAGACATAATTAGTATTAGGGTCTCTACATCAAAATGTATGTTAAATTCTAGCATGTGTATGATCCGTCTGGTTTCTTAAGGTGGTGATATTATACAATGGAAGGCTACAGGATCTCTAAAACTGACTACTGGTTGGGCTATGTCTTGAAGAGATGTTTTGGTAAGATTACTGAATTAACCGGATAACTGCAGAGGAAAAGCTGCTGAATCTTGAACATAAACGAATCTTGAATCTTTAAAGCTGTCCTGAGTTTAACGCCTTGTTGTTATCCAGCTTACTCAGTGTTCCTGCTGACTGAAATATCTCATTAAGCTGCGGATGATTCTGATTTTGCCATCACTGCTCTCTACTGTCCAATCACGGTACTGCAGCACTAACCGTATTTTGATAGAAATGATACCGGCGGTGGGAAATCTCGGCTCAGAAAGTAAAATTCTGCTCCAGGTTTTTACTCTGATTGTTGAGCTAATCAGTTAAGTCTGACTTTAATGATGGACATTCTTAGAAAGACTGACATATCCGCCCTCATCAGTTCCCTTTCCAATCTCCACAGGGCCATCATCGTTCGCAATGACGAGATTATTCCCATGTCCAATGAGTTCACCCCGGAAACGGAGAGAAGACGGCTGCAGTATCTGGTGAGGATTGGGGGGGGGGGCATTTTTTGACACCATCAGAGGGATTCAGAACTGCAGTCAGGATTACCCCTTGCAGCCTATCCATATTTGGGCAGTCACTATGTGTAAGAATGGCTGCCACTCGCAAGGTCATCCAGTAAGGGTGTAAATCTGGGCTATGAAACATTACCCAGAAAGGGCCGGTGTGGGTGCAGCTTTCATTCCAACGATGCAGTTACACACCGGATACTACTAATTGAGGTCTTCAGCAAAGACTCTTGGGGTTGATTAGTAGAATCAGGTGTGTAAGTGCTTGGTTGGAATGAAAGCTGCACCCACACCTGCCCTTTCTGGATAATGTATTGCCCTGATTTAAATAAAGCAGGTAGCTTTAACTGCAGCCACACATGTACGGTTTTGTTTCAGATGCATCTCCATTGCATTTCCAGAACCAAAGCAATGGGGCAGAACCAAAACAAGGACAGAAATGACTTTCATCTCTGTCAGAGATCATGGATTACACTGTTCGTGTAGCTCTGGGTGAATTTATGTGTTCAGTGGCATTTGCTGAAATGTGTTCCTCTGCGCTGTGTGTCCCCGCAGGGCTTTCTTAGGCCAGAGCTTCTGGGTAATGAGTTCACACATATTGAGTTTCCGAGGCGGATACAGCACAAGGAACTGGGGAAAAAGATGCTCTTCAGAGACCACACCATGGCTGGCTGGTACAAATACCTGTGTGTGTGTGTGTGCGCGCATGCACATATAAGTGTACATGCAGTGTGCACAAGTGTGCGTGAGCATTTGGTCATGAGTGTATTGTGTGTGTGTGTGCGTTAGTGTGTGTGTGCGTATGTGCACGCACGCGCGCGTGTCTGTTTGCCTGTGTTTGTCTTTTTGAAATTTCATGCTGAAGCTGTATTACTGGGTTTATTTACTTCTTGGTGTCACAGGGCTTATAAAACAATAGTTGAAGAGGACCTGAAGTTCCCATTGATATACGGAGAAGGGAAAAAGGTATTTATGTCTAAAATGCCTGCTGCCCATGCAGTGTTTTATTGATGTGTGTTAGAACTTTATAAATGTTTATTCTTGAATTTTGGAAGACAATCTCCTCACTACCATAAGGCCAGGCGTCATTGCTTGGGTTTATATCATCACTGACACAAGACTAATTTTATCTGTACTGCAAACGGAATATTAATCAAGTTATTACAATATGGACTTCACTCATTATTCTCTTTCATGGAAAAGTGAATTAAGTCACAATTGAGGTCATGATTTGGGTGATTGAGTAATTAAGACACGAGGCGGTGAATACGCTACAGACCTGTCTGTTTTAGAGAGCGAGAGCGAGTGAGAGAGAGATATGAAGGGAGGTGAAACAGAGTAGAGAAGCGAGGGTTAGGGAGAGATGGCGTGGGTGGCAGCTAGAGAGAGGGCAAGAGAAAGAAAGTGAGAGAGAGAGAGGGAGAGAGAGAGAGAGAGAGGGAGGGAGAGAGAGAGAACAAGACAAATGTGTAGGAGAGTAAGTGGTTTTGACAGTGATGGACAGGACAGCCCTCAGGGTGTCAGTCATTGGCTCTGCTCTGGTGGTTGCGCTGGGTTGTATGATGTCACGGGGGGCAGACGGATGATGTTCTTGCTGTGAGAGTGAAGATAATTTTAGCGTGACTCTTAAGACCTGCTGCCAGGGTTTATTCTACGGGAGTCAAATTGGCCAGCACTGAGCTTTCTCTGACATGGAGCCTTCGCTTCCATGAGTGGATTTTCCATGAATGAGCCTGAAAAAGATGATTTAACACTCCTTAATGTGTGTGTGTGTGTGTGTGTGTGTTTGTGTGCGCGCGCATGTGCGTGTTTTGCATGTGCTTGTGTTTGGTCTTTGTGCGGATATATGTGTGTGCATAGGCTCGGGTGATGGCCACGATTGGGGTGACGCGAGGTCTTGGGGATCACGACCTGAAGGTGTACAACTCCAATATCCATATTAAGCCCTTTCTGTCCTGCTGCCCTGAGGTGAGCCCTCTGCTGGTCATCCGTGGGACGGCACCACTGCCGCCACCAGTTTGCACAGAAAAGACCTCTGCCGCTCATTGATTTCACAGCAATTAAGATCTGACTAACACCGCTAATAAAAAATCTCCGTACAAACTTGCTGCCATGTGGTCACAATTTGTTACTTTGACTTAACACTTCAATGCCGTTCTGTGAATGCTTTATTTGTTCATTCCAAGCATTCAGCTCCGATGAAATGCAAATGTTTGGCAGTTGGTTTTGGCAATGGTCTTCACGAACAAATGTAATTAGAGCTGTAAAGCAGGCCATTTGAAACAGCAGAGGCCTTCTTTAATTATTATTATATTTTTTCATGGATTTCTTTTTTTCTCAAATGTGATCATTTCAGATATGTGTCTCATGTTTGCACTGTGCTATAACAAGTGAAGGCAGCTCTAGTCTTTTAGCATTAATCTATTGTATATAATTTACAACTGCGTGCCTAGGGATAGCTTGTTGTTGACGGTGGTTGACTTGCAGTGTGTAATGGCGTTTACCACACACAGATTGCTTTTTACTGGCTCATCTACCCATGCTATAACATTTTTGCTGGGGCAGTGTGGATTGTTGAGTTTTTCAGGAGTCATTTTTGCTACAGCACAGGCAAATGGATCAAAAATCCTGTAATCTCTGGAATATGTTGTGTCAAAAATGAGAACCAACAGTTTAGGCATTTCATACCCTTTTTTGCTCCTCAGGTGTTGGTGTACAACGTTGCAGACTACAAACATGGCCCCGATGATGTCTTGGTGATGGGGACTGATGGATTATGGGACGTGACCACAGACAGGGAGGTAGCTGACGCGGTGACTGGCTTTTTGGCAGGCTGTGAGCCCAATGACCCCATGAGGTGAGCATATCGCTGACATGAAGTTCATGTGCAGCTCACAGCCGGCATCAGTACCAGCTGTACGCTGTCCATCGAATATTTAGGAAGAGGAATGCAGTTTTTATTGTTCTGCCTCTGTACTCCCATTTGCTGTTGGATTTGAAGTGAAACAGTGGCTATGAGGTGAAAGTGGTGTCAGTTAGCGTTAATGTAACCGTGGTAACCAGTTTTTTCGCTACTTTGGCTTTTCAATACTGTACTTTCGCTGCTATGCCTTAGTCCTTTTACTAGAACAATCACACAAAGACAAACAATATTCTCAGCTGTAATGTGAATGGTTTTTATAAAGTTTTACTACTGATTCTTCAGTGTCTTAAGTAATATTTATGTTCTTAACTTGCATCTATCTATATTGGCGTATGGACTTGGACATAGTCGTGGAAGTACAGCGTGCAGTGGCGAAAGTACAGTAGCGAAACCACCATAAACCGGAATAATGTTCACGTCCGTATTGAGTGGTCTGGGCTGAACCTACAGCCCCTGGACCTACACTTTTGGGTAGCAAAGCAACTGAACGCAGATAACGTAATCTTAAACTAATAACTTAATCTGAATAAAAGTAGAAGACAACACCTAGCATTGATCACTACTTCCCCCCCGCCATAGCTCCCAAGGCCCTAAATACATACTGCTGACCTTTTATGACATTGACCTTTGGCCCGATGACCTCTAAAACCTAATCAGTTCAGCCATCCTCTGTGGGTAGTTAACATGTCTGATTTGGTCAAAATCCCTCTTCTCCTTCAGTAGATCTCGCTCACGTAATGTAAGCATGACGGATGAACAGATGGACACACACATGAGCAGGATGAAATCATTAAATATTTTACTTGGTTGTGAATCACGTGCCTTTAATGACTGATCTCACTCCACAGTGAATATGGTCCCTGTCAAAACAACAGAGATGTTGTCATTGTTTCCAAACATCAATGGCCTCTTTATTAGGTAAACCTTTACCCCCTGCTTGATTATACGGGCATCTATTCAGCCAATCATATGTTAGCAACTTCATCCATAAGAACTTGCAGACATGGTCAACAGACTCAGTGCTTGTTCAGACCAAATATCTGAATGGGGAAAAAATGTTATTTAAGTGACTTTGTCTGTTGGATGATTGTTAGTACCAGAGGGTCTGGTTGGGTGTCTCAGAAACTGTTAATCTCCTGGAATATTCGCTTACAACTGTCTTTAAAATTTTCACAGAATGGTGTAAAGACAAAAACATCCAGTCAGCAGCTGAAATGCCTTTAAATTAGAGTGCTTGATGGAGAATGGCCAGACTGATTCAGACTGGCAGGGAGGCACAGTCATTCAAATGACCATTTGTTACTGCTGTGTAGAAGAGTATCTCTAAATACACACTTGTGGGACAAGGTGCTGTGGACTGACGGGACCAAGTCTAACTGGCGCCAGAATTATTTGAAGAGAAGAGTATGGAGAAGGAAGGGAACGGCTCATGATCCAAAGCATAACACATCTGTCAGACATGGTGGAGGCAGCGTTACGGCGTGGGCATGTATGCCTGCCAGTGGTGCCGGGTCACTGGTGTTTATTGATGATGTGACAGCTGATAGAGGTCGCAGGGTGAATTCTGAACTGCACAGAGTTGTGCTATCTGCTCAGATTCAGCCGAATAATGCAGAAATGATAGGACAGTGATTCTCAGTACTGATGGATTATGATCCACAACGTCCTGCCGAAGCAACACAAAGTAAAGGAATAGACTAGTCTTGATTGGCGGAGTCAGTCATCTTATCTGAACCCAGCTGAGCTGCTTTTCACTTGCTGAAGACGAAACTGGCGGCAGAAGGATCCGTAAACAAGCAGCAATTGATGGCAGCTGCAGTGCAGGCCAGGCCAAGCATCTTGAGGGAACAAACTCAGCGCTTGGTGATATCTGTGGGTTCAGAACTTCAGTTAATTTGCAAAGAATTTTCTTCCAGTAATTAAAAATAATATTTATATTTGTAATTATGTAAGTTTGTCCAATTACTTTTGAACTTCTGAAAATGGAGGACTATGTGTAAAAATGGCTGTAAGCCCTGAACTGAACGGTTGATACAAGAGCTTAGTGAAACCTTAAGTATAAAAGCCAAATGCCTGCACTTCAATCACATCTTGATTGATTCATTTCAAATCCATCAGAGGGAAAATAATGAAAATTGTGTCACTGTATTTCTGGACCTAACTGGATTTAAGTGGTAAATATATGTGTGTGATAATAAATATTAATGTAAATATTACATTTGTGCTTGCTATCTTTAATGAGCATTTGTATTGTATTGTTTTTCCCTTTTTTATACCTAGTCATATGAATTGGTTGTGATATAATGATAGTTTAATCTATGATAGTTTATTTTATCTGAAGGATTTGCCCATTAGTTCTCATAATTGCGTGTAGCTGGGGTCCTTTGGAAATTCATTAATACATTCTAATATTTGGTTTATGGGTGAAAAAAATGTATTCCATTCATAAAGTCGTTATATACCGAGAGCAGAGTTGTATTTATTGAGTTCATTATTGTTTATCCTTATCGAGGACATTAAGGAACACTTTCTCACTGTGGCCGCTAGATGTCACCGTCCGTCAATACAGTTGGTTCCTGACTTGCGTAAAGGTAATCTGAGGACAGGGCCAAGATCGTTTCTGAAAGACAATGAACGCGTCGGCGCTGAGAGTTTTCTTGTTATTTATGATACTTATAATTTTTGATCATTAGCATGTTATTTGCTCAATGGCACGGGCTAAATTGGTAAAAATATACATGTATTGATTGAGAACAATGAACTGATATCCAGTTCCTGATAAGTGTTTTTTAAGAGTTTGTCTTTTGCACCTGCGCTTCTTCTGTCTGTGCCCGCCCGCAGGTACACACTGGCTGCGCAGGACCTGCTGATGAGGTCACGGGGGGTGCTGAAGGAGCGCGGGTGGCGTTTGCCGAACGACCGGCTGGGGTCCGGCGATGACATCACCGTATTCGTCATTCCCCTGGCAGGACCCAGAGCAGAGACATGACAAGCCCCTCCCCACTCCAAACGGGGGTCTGAGGGTCACTCTAAAAAACACAACACAGGCCCCGCCTCTACCCCCCGCCTGACTCCACCCCTAACCACACCTGAACACCACCTCATTTCACGAGGGGCAGAAGATACTGATCCTCCTTGGACTGTGAGCCAGGCTCACCATACCCGCTGACCCTCGCGTCATTAATGTGACCTCATTGATATTAAGCGATGCCATTGGCCTTTCCTCCGTCCAAACAATCCAATCATTTTTGTGACTAGAAGACTGAGCTGATCACTGCTTGCGTCAGACTTTCAGCGAATTCCATTGGAATCCTGCCCAAAGTGATGTCTCTTGGTTTCTTTTTCCCTGCATGCAATGCAGTTCCCCTTACATGAAATCATGACTGAAGTAGTGTTCATGGCTTTCTGTCCTCCTCTCTTTGTTTGTGAGAGCGAGGGAACCAGATTCATGGCTAGAGGGTACAGGAGTCCATTGCCCACCGCCAAAATATGTGTGTGATATAAACGGGGGGGCGTAATTGATGCCGAACTGCTCTAGCCAGACTCTGGTCATAAACTCCAGTGTGTGAAGGGATCTGAGGGCTAAGATTATGTAAGCACCTTGAGTCTCCTTGAATGAGTCCATCTGTTGTTTTTTTTTTTTCATGAGAATGTCCTTTCTTTCACGCATTTAGATGTTGCTACAGAATATATCCCTGGCTTACTCTGTTTCTGAAGAACTCTTAATCTACAGAATGATGACCAAAATGAAAGAGAGATGTTATGAGAGGGTTGCTAGGGAGCATAATACAATCATTCAAATGCACTGAAAGTTTTCTCAACTGCCTCTAAGAACATGTAAATGTGCTGTCAGTACAGTAGCATAAGTGTTTAAACAAGAAATGTGATGCGCATCTTGGCGGGGAACTAGACGGTTCGTGATTGAAGCCCGATGTAGCCACGGTATTTCAGGGCTTCTTTTGGACCCTTGTGTAAGGCCCTGAGCCCCTGATAGCTCCCGGTAGGATTGGCTACAGTTTAGTCTGCTCAACTGTCGTTCACTTTGGACAAAATCATTAGCCAAATAAGTATATTTTAAAATTTATCGAAGATTAATCAAATAGTAATGACTATAAAACGGCTAAAGCCGCTGTTTATCCGTGTCCCTGAGGCGACCCTCGAGAGCAGAGACCTGAAAAGACGTCGCTCACATTTAAAGCGCAGATTCCTTCCTCCTGACCATGGCGATCACGGCTGGAGCCCATTCTCTGACGGGAGCCTTGGTCAGCTGATTCAAACAGCGCAAAACTATGGCAATGGAATTCTCTGCTCAAAAATGGCAGCTGTAATTACCTGCTGGAGCCCTCATGATTGCTGTGGTTCTGAGTGTCGTAATCGCCGACCTTCCTTCCTCGTCAGACACTTTATTTATGTATATTTCGAATTAGTTTGCTGTTGCTTTGCATATTTATGTCGGGGTGCTCAGCGATGCGGACGCGGATACGCGCTGCGATTTGTGTCGTGATCGTGCGGGCCGTTTTATTTTACGATGGAATGAAGTTGTAACGGAGTTAATTTAACTCGAAATGCTGCCTTACTCAGCTTGAGGTCTGAAGATGTTACTGTGTTTGACGACGGTTGCATCTGCGGTTTAGTTCCTGGGGGGAAGAGCAGGTGTCCCTTTAAACTGCTTTCTGTTTGTTACGTTTCTTCTTCGACTTTTTCAGTGTTAGTAATGTTGGGCGGAGACCAGCTGCTACATTGAATGATATGTTTCATGACTGTATCATTTGGTGGACATTACCTTGTGTATCTGTACAGTGTAAATTTTTAGCAAGATTATAATTTGATACTTAATTATCAAGCCTGTAGCATAAATAATGTGTAGCCAAAAAGTACATTAAAATGAAACTTTTGGACAAAATAAACTCTTAGTGGTTTTATTGGCCGTTTGTATGCCTGTGAACTTACTATTCTCAGAAGTGATTCTTGAATTGATCTTTTATTATTTGATACACAATGAATTAAAAACACCGGAGCCATTATTCCTGAAACAGCCTGGGTGTTTCAACATCAGCTGATGTAAGTATTTGCAATAGTATGTTGACCTCAGGTGTGGAGCATGCATAGAGCATCCCTCAAACACTACGAATCAGTATAGGCTAAATGATTTGCAGGAATTTATCATGGACTTTGTGACCTGTTCAGTTGTCTGAATTTTAGTTCTAATTTGGTGATTTTTGTCAGTGCGCTCAGCCACTTTCACTCTGTTAGGAAAACAAAAGTTATCTGAGGGAAGGTGACTAGATTCACCACAGCCCTTGATCTAGCTCTGAGTCATTCAGAGTATGTGCTCACACAATGTATTCTTTTGTTGAAGAACATATTCTGGATATTATACCTGTCTTACTCTTTTTATTGGGTAATACTGTATGTTTGCCCTTGAAATTTTCTGATGGGTAATTTTGATTTGCTGACAACAAATGAAGGGTGACTTCAATTTCAATTGCGATTTGCATAAACTTTCAAAAACACTGCAGTCACTTCTGTGATTATCACGTTCCTCCACTTGTCAAATTTATGAAGAATTCGAATTTTGATAAGTTATTTTTGACAACAAAAAAAAAATTACTGGGATGCAGTCACTGTGACAGCCCATGTTTGAAGAGGCCAGCATTACTTTAGCTGAGATTTATCGTGCATCAGAGTTCAGAGTCGATGTTTGCGACAGATAAGACCAAATTGACGAAACTTTGTTAGGAACAACTGCATCTGAAATGGCTGTCCGCAAACGACACACAGGTCCTGTTTTTGCCTCGATTATGACGCCACATGCAGGAGTTTGGCTTTGTAAATGGCTGCAAGTATTGGCACATTCTGATTATGTCGGCATATAACCACAAAACGGAAAGGAAAAAAAATGAAATTGATCCCGTCCCTTCCATTTGTTTTGCATCAAATGTAAAAAATTTTAACACAAATGCCAACCTCAGCAAAGGACAAATTTGCAGACATTAACTAATGAATGAACCCCGATCAGGAATATTACTATCCATCCATCCATCCATTGTGTAACTCACTTATTCTTTGTCAGGGACCGGCATCCCCCCCACCCTTCTGTACCAGTACCTGCCCCCCCCACACACCCTTACATTGTCATCATTTGAATTTCCCTCCAGAACCCCCTGTAACTCATTGATTTGTTTTCCTCTCCATTCACTTCTTCATGTCCGTTTAACATGCACTCTCTTCTGTGAAGAACAGCCCGCTTCAGTCAAGTATGAATTTGTTAGAGCCCATTTTTTGGGCCTCGTTTCTGGTACTGGGGAGCCCCCAGACATCAGCTGTCCCTTTAGAGCTGTCGCTTAACTATTTCCTTACAACTTGACCGCCAAAATAAATCGTATGAAATACTATTGGCTAAATCATCAGTCTCACGACGGGCTGGAAGTGGTCTTCAACCCTGAGCGCTACCAACCTGAAGGTTCTCCCAACACTAAGTACACCTCATTTCCCAGTCCGAGGTCTTCATGAGCAGCAATCGAGCCAAATCAGGGGTGCTGAATTTGGGGTAGGGCAAAAACCTACAGAACGATAGCGCTCCTGGAACGAGGGTGGAGACCCCTGGGCTAGAGGCTACCCCAGCATTCAACGGGCAAGACTGAGGCAAGCGCAAACCCCACTCTGCTCACCAGATATCACAGTTTCGCTCAGACTCATATGTGTGGGTAGTTTAGACTCAAAGTAGCCTGGCCTACTTCTCCTCGGCCTGTGGGAGGAAGGCACGACGGAAACTGGAGTACACACAGGAAACCCACACTAACACGGCCACTGAGCTGCCCTATTTTGTACATTTTTTTTTTTTTTAAAGTGCAACCAAAAATCTAGACCAAGGGTAGTGATGCATATTTACGATCTGTTTTGACAGGGAGGACAAATAGTGGGCTAGCACAGTGGGTGGTGCTGTTGACTCACAGTGAGAAGGTCGATGGTCGGAATGTCGCGTTTGAGAATGTTCTCCCCATGTTTGCGTTGGTGTCCAGGATGCATTCCTGCTTTTTTACCCATTGGATGCTTGAACGGGCTCTATCCCAACCCCCTTACAAGAAATGGTGACTGCAAATCAATGCAAAGGTATGCTGGGTGATCCCCATACGATGAAACATTTCCGTCCTCATGGAGGCGGTGTCCTCCAGGATGTCTACGCCCCCATCAACAGAGCATATGTTTCTAAATGGTTTGAGGAGTATGAAGATCACGTGAATCATATGATATTGCTTTCACAAACACTAGATCGCCACCCAATTAAACACCAGCAGGCGATCTCGAACTTGGTCTCCTTCACTATCCTCAATCCATAAAATAAGGGAATATCTTTTGGAAGGATGATGTCGCTCCAGTAGAATTCTTGAGACGTCAAGAAGCAATACCTAGACCTATTTAAACTCTTTTGCGAGGTCAGCAACTTTACGTTGGCCTTTGCCATCGTTCAATTGGAATAACCCCTACACCCTGTTGCCGCCCAACGCCTTCGACTCGTCTCCCCCACAATCCCGATGATGTCATTATTTTTCGCTGTAGGTGGGAGGAGATTCGAATGAACTCCGAGCGGCTGCACCTCCCCCCTCCAGCCAATAGAATTAGAGACTAACATCGCGACTGGCCTTTCTCCGGATCCATGGGCGGGGCCTCGGCGTGCCCGCTTCGTTCCCTAGCAATAAGCTGCTTCTCAGACACACTGCAGCAAGGCTGACGAGGGCGAGGAGCGCAGTCGCGATAGTCAGGTTCAAAGCACAACTGCGGTCAACGGTGAGACGCTTCTCCTCGCTTATCTCTGATTTTCTTTTTAATCTTTTTCCGATATTGAAGCCACGGTTGCTCACGTCGTCGCGTTTTGAAAGGGGTACCTGGCTTTCCCTCGGACGTTAAAAGTAGGTGGTGGCCGGTGTGCGCTAACTCGGCTAGCTGCTGGATTATTCTCAGGCTGACGTTGACTGTGGACTTTACTCGCGAGTTGATGTCGTGAGATTTCTGTTAACAACTTGTTTTGAGTTGATGGCTTGTCGGCTTATTCTCAGTTTCTGTCGAGGAACGTAGGAGTTGTGTTCATTCTCGATATGAACCACTGTGAAAGTTTCTTTTTTTTTAAAAAATATATTAAGGCTAGCCAGCTAGGCTAATATCAAAAGGAACGCTGAACGTTTGAAGTGTAGCTGTAAGTGAAACACCTGTTTTCTTGATGCCGCCGGCTCGTAAACTGCACAGGTTGCGTTTGATGGCTCCAGTGTAGTTTTGTTTGGCGGCCAAAAAG
The DNA here is from genome assembly GCA_029721435.1 of Gymnothorax reevesii. Taxonomy (NCBI): domain Eukaryota; kingdom Metazoa; phylum Chordata; class Actinopteri; order Anguilliformes; family Muraenidae; genus Gymnothorax; species Gymnothorax reevesii. The sequence goes on along the minus strand of CM056581.1, from coordinate 98,538,915 downwards.
GACCTAGAAGAAGCGCACGAGCTCGCAAGCGATGGTCACCCGGCACTAATTTGCCTTAATCATCTTCTGCTCAGGCGCGAGCTGGAATATTGAAATTGCTGCCATTAAAGATGTGAACATTTGTGTCGTCAAATATTCGTCCTACAATCCAATTAATTTCAAGATGTAGCCCGTGGCCGGTTGATGATTTGCTATAGTTTTCACGAGTTGGACCGACGCCGACTTGCATTAGAACTTTGGGCGTCAGCGGTCGGCGTGTTTGCCGGCTGTAATACTAGAGTCGCGACAGCACAAGGTTACACGACGGGCTCGTGCGTAGGGGAAGACATCGTAATTGGCGTAATTGATTGGCAACATGTAGAGCTTTACGTAAATATTGCCTCGATACATTTTCCCTACAGTGATATTTCATCTGTTTTTAAGGTTTCATAGTGTTAGGAGGAATATATCCGCGCTTTGAGGGTTGAAGTGCCGTTTGAGCCGCGGCGTAATGCCCCTTCGCGTCAAAAAAACAGTTTCTGTTCTCTGATCAGAGCGCACGAAGCGGGGGAGCGTTACGTGTTTACTGTAATCTTAACCCCTGACGTTACTCAAGATGGCGTGACGCTAGTCAGCTACATTTCTGCGAAAGGGTTAACATTTGCAAACTTACGTTGGACAGCTAGTTATGTTTCTGAAGTCATGGATGCTAATGGTTGTCGTTGTTGGGTGTTATGGGGAGGAAGTTAGGAGGGACCCGGGGAACCTGTCTGACTGGAAGAAGAATGTTTGTCCTTTTTCTTGGCGTCACTTTTTCAAACACCGTTTTCCTTCGCCCGAAACTTAAATACGAGCTTATCGTTTGTAGTTAACCCTTCGCACGTCTTTAACGAGTGTTGCCATTTATGTTGGTCGTTCATACTTTGAGACGGAAATGGAAGCAAGTAACCGCGAACGGGCCTTTTTCTTAATGACCACTCCCTCTCGCGGGGTGTGGGGCCCTCCAGGGTCAGCCTTGGAACGCATTCAGGTCCCTTATCTTGAAGTTTCATCACGGGTTGTTGTGTTGACCTGTCTGTAATGTGAACAGGGGGTTAATTGTCAGTCTGCTGCTGTTCAACAAACTACCTAGCAATTCCATTGGAGGCAAACTGAATTCTTGTAAATGAATAAATAAATTCCGGCTTGTGAGTCCCTGTACCATAACCAGTAATATGCATGTATAATATTAATTGTTGGGGGAAAGAAGGAAAACTATACTGATGTTTATATTGTTTTCTTTTCTTGAAAATGAACTGCCATAACTGCCAGATTGTTTCCAAAAATCATGCCCGCTTTATAGGCTGCAGCGTGGATTTATTATGGGTAGTAGCGCTGACTGATTGCCTCCAAAACGTCTTTGAGGTATTGGTGGTCTGTCTGTATTTTTGAGTTTAGTTGTCTCATGTTGAGCAGTTGATCATAACTGGGTGACTCAATGTGGAAACGGGTAGCCGATATGAGGGCTCCTATTAGCGGCCGTGTTGACTTGCGCTGCTGATACTTAAAAAGCTGAGGCGGCTGATTCAGTGCATACTGTCCTGTCTTTTTTTTTCTTTTTCTTTTTTTTTTTCCCCCCTTCAGCAGTTCGCGACAGTGTCAGGACTAAATTCTTGCCTGTATTTTTTGAGCGAATGTTACAGTTCTACAATTGCACAGGTTTAGATCGGCCAGTTTGAAATGTTAGTTTTCCTAAGTTCTTTTAAAGGTCCCCTATTATGCCACCAGGCGTACAGCTAAGTGGCCATTATGAGCCAGTCAAAAATCTCCCCTTCATGACATCACAAAGGGGAGTGACCACCCAGAATAATGAAATCTGATTGACTGCTTGGCTGAAGTTGATCAGTTCTTCTTGCCTCTGGTTGGTAACTTCCCTATGTGATGTCAAGAGGGGATAGATGTGGAAATGGCTTGTAATAATTAATTGGCTGTGCACTGGGTGACTTAATAGGGGACCTTTAACTTTGCAAGAATCTTACAGCCAACCTCCTGTCTCAGAAAAATGGATAGGAGGATTTGCGCATGGCAACGTTCTATCAGAGGTACAAATGACGTGCTGAACTGTTCAGATCTGTCTTTGGCGACTCTGAAAAGGTCATCAAAAACAGCACCGAGAGCGCTAATCATTTCACTCCATTTCCCAATCTCGATGTGAATTACATCAGCCATTAAATGAACTGTATTAGCTGCGATTTATAGCATTGTCTTATACGGCATAAAATGATTTATATCGTCAAACCAAAGGCAGTGTTCCCTATAGCTTGCGGAATGCCCCAGCCGTAAATTACAGTTCATAGTCCCACTTGATGACACCCAACACCTAATTGAAAGTCATAAATGGACCTGGCTTTACGCTGCTCTCCTTCTGGGTGCTTTGGCTCCTGAAAATTGAGAGTGCGATGAAACTATCGTCGAGGAGCATGTCTCCTCATTGGGATGCAACATTGCGTGCCTGAATCTTTTACCGCCGGAGTGTATGCGCTTAAGACGAGAAGGAAATGATAGTTTTTACCCTTGATGGGCGTGGTAAAAGATCAGTTGTCATCCTCTGAATTCACCATTTCTTGCACTGAATTCGTTGATTTAGGTAGGAAGGTAATAAAAGACTTGTAAAACTACTGGTATTGTGTGTAAACACTTCAAAGACAAGCATAGAATTGCGTGACATTTGGCTTTCACCGTTATGGTTCCGAGTCTAATCATGATTTTTTTTTTTTTTTTTTTTTTTTTCAAGCATTGAGGGTAAGAAAGTGCTCCAGAATGCTTTAAATATTCTGGCTCTGAGTCTCCATGAGCTATGGAGACGCACTCCCACCCTCATGACTGCCTGTTAAGAGAGCAGAGAGTGTCTGTGACTACGTTTCCCAGGGGGCAATAGGGAACTTGTGTAAGAAGTCTGAAAAGTTGCGACAGTTAAACATTTGCAGGAATGCTAAGAATGTGATGTTTGGGAGAGTGATGGGAAGTGTGGGCCCAGTAGCTCACAGATGTGAGTATTGTGCAGGGAATATCTACAAACCCCAATTCCAATGAAGTTAAGACGTTGTGTAAAATGTGAATAAAAACCGAATGCAATGATTTGCAAATCCTTTTCGACCTATATTCAACTGGTACCCTACAAGATATTTAATTTTCAAACTGATAAACTTTATTGGTTTTTTTGGAAATATTCATGCATTTTGAATTTTATGCCTGCAACACGTTCCAATAAAGCTGGGACAGGGGCATGTTTACCTCTGTTACATCATCTTTCCTTTAAACAACACTCAATAAGCCTTTGGGAACTGAGGACACTAATTGTGGAGGCTTTGAAGGTGGAATTCTTTCCCATTCTTTCTTGATGTACAACTTCAGTTGCTCAATAGTCCAGAGTCTTCATTGTCGTATTTTGTGCTTAATTCGCCACACATTTTCAATGGGAGACAGGTCTGGACTGCAGGCAGACCAGTCTATTACCCACACTCTTTTACTATGAAGCCACACTGTTGTAACGAATGCAGAATGTGGCTTGGCGTTGTCTTGCTGAAATAAGCAGAGATGTCCCTGAAAAAGATGTTGCATGGATGGCAACATGTGGCTCCAAATCCTGTATGTACCTTTCGGCATTAATGGTACTTTTGCAGATGTGCAAGTTACCCATGATATGCAGGGTTCTCGCCAGAAATGTTTGACAGCATAGTGGGGTGGGACATCACCCAAACCGGACGGGGATTTGGGGGCCGCGGAGGCCCTGAAGGGGTTCCAGGGGCAGAGCCTTGGTGAGGGACCTGGAGGGGCAAAGCTCCCCGGAAGCTCTGGCAATTTATGGTTTTTTGAGGCCTTATTTGACAGTCTAGATGGCCCAATTTAAGGATGTGTGTGTATATATACTCACCTAGAATACAAATCTTGCATGTAAAATCTCTTGAAATAATACCTGGGACCACTGTAGTTAAAGGTAAACTTCCAATGGCTTTGGTTCTGTTGGGAACTCAGGGGTTATAATGCAGGGCTCAAGTCTCGCGCAATGAGCATCATTTTCACTAATTTCAGTGGGATGTCATGCACTTACACTACGCACAGTATTCCCAACTCAAAAAGATTAAAACAAAAACAATTTCAAGCAGTAGGCCTGTATTGCCCGCAGCGCTGCTATAACTATGGAAATTGTCAGGAATCAAACATGTCTATCCTGGAGTGCCACCTGCCAGCCAATTAAAAAAAGGATAGAGGCTATACAATAGCCAATCAGATAATAGCACTATCGTATCTGGGTAAGATTTGGGGCAAAAACCAATGAAGGGAAAAAAAAAATAATAATTCCAGGATAATGGTATTTTTTATGTGATCCATCTACCATAACATATACTGAAAGTGGCATTAATCATTCTCCGACGTTGGAAAACGGGAGTCAAGCACCCCCAATTCTTTCCTAAACAATCTCATATCACAATGTGCACGTGGTTGTTTCTGTGAAATGAAATATCAAACCAAAGGCTATTTGTTTGCAGCGAAGACGGCCGTAGAGAAACAAGTTCTTTAGGAAAATGTGTGCATATTTTACTGGAAAATGTATCAAACTTGGCGAGCACGCAGCTTGAAGGACAGCGTAGCGGGCCAAGACACGGCATATTCTTTCAGGTAACAGCGTAGCAGGCCCCTACGCTGATGAGAACACTGCCATGGGCACTAACACATCCGGACACGACATTCATGATTTCCAAAAAAATTTGAACTGTGGACTCGTCAGACCATAGCACACTTTCCCAGTTCGCGTCTGTCCATCTCTGATGAGCTCGGGCCAAGAGAAGCCGGCGGCGTTTCTGGGTGTTGTTGATGTATGGCTTTCGCTTTGCATGGTAGAGTTTTGACTTGCACTTGTAGATGTAGCAACAAACTGTTAACTGACAATGGTTTTCCGAAGTGTTCCTGAGCTCACATGGTAATATCCTGTACAGAATGATGTTGATTTTTAATGAAGTGCCGCCTGAGGGACCAACTGTCACGGGCATTCAATGTTTATCTGCCTTGTCACTTACGTGTAGAGATTTTTCTGGATTCTCTTAGTCTTTTGATGGCATTATGGACTGTAGATGATTAAAATCTCTAAATTCCTTGTAATTGCAAATTGAGAAACTTAAACTGTTGGACTATTTGCTCACGCAGTTCACAAAGTGGTGAACCTCGCCCCATCCTTGCTTGTGAGCGACTGAGCCTTTCGAAGATGCCCCTTTTATACCAAATCATGTCAGTCACCTGTTTCCAATTAACCTGTTCACCTGTGGAATGTTCCAAACGGGTGTTTTTTGAGCATTCATAAACTTTCAGTCTTTTTGTTGCCCCTGTCCCAGCTTTTTTGGAATGTGTTGCAGGCATCAAATTCAAAATGAGTGAATATTTCCAAAAAAAAACAAAGTTTCAGATTGAACATTAAATATCGTGTCTTTGTAGTGTACTCAATTGAATATTGGTCAAAAAGGATTTGCAAATCATTGTATTCTGTTTTTATTCATGTTTTACACAATGTCCCAACTTCAGTGGAATTGGGGTTTTTTATTTATAATTGGGAGGGAAATATGACTGTTTTAATTATAAAGTACTATGCAGAAGTCTTGGGCACCCTAGGTTTTTAAATTTAAATTTAATGTTGGACGTTTATTTTTTTTGTCCATATTAGTCCTGCTGTAGATAAAAAAGTACCTTTTGAAGCATCAAACATTAATTGGAAAAAAAAATGTAATTTTTAATGAAATACAGTTGACACAAATGATACACCATGACAGAGCCCTGATCTCAACCTCTTCAAGACTGTGGGAATACCTGGGGAGACAGACGCCAACTGTTAGCCTGCAGAGGAACTGTCCAGTGTGCTTATAGCAGGGCCGGGAACCTTCTCCATGCGGAGCCACTGTGGGTGCAGCTCTCATACCAACCAACCTGCTGCACACCTGATTCTACTGATCGACCTCTGGAGTCTTGTGAAGGACCTTGATTAGTAGAATCAGGTGTGTAATTTCCTGGTTAGAATGAGAGCCTGCACCCACACCGGCCCTTTCTGGAATAGGTTCCATATCCCCGGCTCAGAGCAGCCAAACGCCCAAATTTCTTATAAAACTACAAAACTGGGACAGTCTTCCAAGTTTGTAGGCAATTAGTCACATTAAATATTGATCTTAGTTAGTTTTAAACAGTTCACGGCACTTTATAGTGCGTTTTGGGAGAGCCTTTGCCTCACAGGATTGTGTTAAAAGTACTTACAAGTGCTTCACGGCGCTGTATATGTCGCATGAGTCATTTTATGGTGTGAAATCACAGCAGGAAGACGGAACAGAAACCACAATTACTGACAATTTACTGCTGCGCTCTCTGTGGCTATCAGTTAAAGATTAGAATCACTGCGTTTGCTGGCCAAACTAATGCTGTTGCTCATAGAAATGTGATTTGAGTTGTGCATTACCACTCATAAAAAAAAATGTAATTTTAATTAATTAACCTTTTTTTCTTTTTTTTTCTTTTTTTATTTTAATGCCGTGGTGACCGTAATTGGTAGACTGCCTGCCACGTAAAGCCTGGCATTGCTGGAATGTGAATATTATTCGTTGAGTATTGGAGCATCTTTTGAATGAATGTCGATGTTTGTTTTCAGTTCAAAGCTTTTTTTCGGTCTCTGCTGTCTGTTTCTGATTCTTGCTGTTTGATCGCAGTTGCAGAAAGTGGGACTCTGAGTCACCGATTCTGTGGAGCAAATCCACTGGCCTTTGGTTCATTTATTTATTTATTTTCTTGTAATTTGTTTGTCTAATGAGTTTAAAAAGACTGTTTTGAGAGCGCTGCGCTGCGTGCTGTGTCTTGGATGACCGACTGGATTCTGCAATTGGGGAGAGCGGAGAGGGGAGGGCAAACTGATCAGCGGGGCGAGCGGATCACGGACATTGTTCCCTGTTGAACTGTAGTCCAGGAGTTGGTGTCTGGCACACTGCCAAGGTGTCCCGCCATCCGCTCCGCATTTAAATTTCAGAGCGATCGGACCCATCTTGGTGGAGAGCGACGAAAAAACAAGATTTTTTCCCCTCTGAGTAAAAAAAAAAAAAAAAAAAAAAACGAGCCAGTATTTTCTGTCTTCAAGGTTTATGTTTATTAGTCGAGGACTGAAAATGTATAGCATCTCAAAGACCTATATGTAGGCTAACTATCAGAGAGTTTCTTCTTTCATGCTAGCCTGTGTACGATGCTCGCCGGCAGAATATGGAGGGAGGCTGTTGGGTCAAACGGATCGCTGCAGTGCGGGTCAAACGGATCGCTGTCCAATAATGAAGGACAAGAACTGAAGGCGGTGGTTTAAGTTCAGGAAGTAGTGGAGCTGTGAATAAAGCCCATAAAGCCAGTAGATGGCAGTCTGTCATAAATTGGTTTAAACGGGTTACCAGACTAATCTATTCCCATGTTTACATAACCATTTATTTATTAATATTTTGTCATTTCCCCTTAATGACAAGAGAAAATATCTTGTGGAAAGGGCTGATAAGAACAGAAAACATTATCTGAAACAACTCACCTCAACTAAAGCAGCTAGATGACTTGCCTTGCTGTTAATTGAAGGTGGGACGTGCGGTAACTGCCAGTGAAGGCGAGCAAAATGTAGAATGTAGCCTAGTAACATGATGGCTAAACTGGTATGATATGAATTCAACATCTTCATTTGCTCAAAGGACTCAACCGACGCTTCACTGAGCGTTATATGCAAATAATAAGTTCTTAGTAGTTTTGTGGTTGATTTTTGCAGCCGATCCGTTCGACCCCACAGACGGGGGCGAACGGATCAACGCGCAGCTGCATTTTCCGGTCCAATTAAGTCGTACTTGTTCATCCAATCTTTGCAGACTTGGTTTGGATTTGTAGAGGACACATGCATGTTGTTCACAAAAAAAAAATGGTTACCTTAAAAAAAGCGTCTCTGTGCAGAGAGGGAAATGCGAAAAAAGGATTTGTTTGCCCCCGTTCTTCCCTACAGGAAGGATTCACTCGTATTGGGAGGATTTGCTTGCACAAGGAGGATTGTGTCACACAGGAAAGATTTGTTTGTACGGAGAAGATTGCCTCATGCAGGAAGTATTTGCTGGTAAATTAAGAATTTGCATGTTGGCTTGCGTTGTGCAGGGCAGATTTATATTCGATCATACAGGGAGGATTTGGGTTCATTTGTTTAGGGAGGTTTCAAACTTGCTCGCATCCGGAGAATTCAGATTCCTCCATATTGGGAGGATTCACATTAGATTGCATAGGGAGGATTTTAATTTGCTCACTCAAGGAGGATTCGTCTTTACTCCCACGGGTGGATTTATTTGCACAGGGACGATTGATTGCATTTAGGGAGGATTCAGATTTGCATACAGAGGGAGGATTTGGATTTTCTTGTGCAGGGAGGATTCAGATTCGCTGGTACAGGGAAGATCTGGATTTGCTCGCTCAGGGAGGATTCAGACTCAATGGCTCTGGGTGGATTCGCTTATACAAGGTGTACTTGCTTATACAGAAAGGATTTTGATTTGGTAGAGAAGGGAGGATTTGGATTCATTCGCGCAGGGAGGATTCAGATTTGCTCCTATTGGGAGCATTTGGTTTTTTTTTTTTTTTGGTCTTACAGATTCAGATTGGCTCACTCGAGGATTGTGATTTGCTCGGTTGGGAATTATTCAGATGTACTTCCTTGTACAGGGAGGATTCAGTATTGCTTGTTGCTCAGATCCTGGGGTGTAACTGGGTCACAATGAATACGTGCTACAGAGATTGGGATAAACAGATGCGGCCTGGTGCTAAATTAGGCCGCCCGCCCCCCATCCTCTGCAACGAAGTGGGTCGATCTCTTAAATGTTCAGGTCCACTCAGTGTATTATCATTTGGACGTAACGTCTGTTCATTGATGTGAATGCAGAGTCCAGTGCTGCTTGTATATCGATGTAGATGTCCGCAAATTAGATCTGACAGTTTCCTCTTCAACCTTCTATTCATTGCGCTCAGCTCTTAATACTGCACAGTATAACATCGACTGATCGCTGGTGGGCACGGGAGGCATCGCTCGCTGTGTAACAATTTGCTCTCAACATTTTACTATGTGGAGTATTAGCGACCAAACTAATGCTGTCGCTGAAGAGCTGCTCATTGACTGCGCCGGAAATTTGCACCACGCATTTTATCACTTGGTGGGCATTGCTGGCAGTGACCTGCTGTTTGTGCGAAATGCTTTAGTTTGGAGAGGCGAGCGAAATGCTGCCAAGCCGAGGGTGGGTGTGTGACAGTTGATGGGGGTGTGCGGCTCTGTTCAGTGCTTTCGAAACCATTGGCGATGGTCTGTGAATTCACAGACTGTCCCTCCTATCATCCCCCAGTCACGCCTCTGTACTGCAGGACTGAGTCCATTACACAGGCCACTCCAGTACCCATAATGCCGAGCTCCTGAATACGGTGTCCTCACTGGTCATTTCACAAAGTCTGTGACTGGGTTTGCTGTCACTTGCACTATGTAAAACCCAAGAATGATCCAGTCTACTTTACAGTCCATGTTCCAGTTGTGTGAGGGTTTCTGGGCTTGAGCTACTCTGTGGAGTTATCCAGAAGTCTCGCTTATCTCGCTTTCTGAAACCAGCCTCTGATGTTTTTGAGTGGAAGGCAAGAAATAATCACTGTCTTCTGCAGACATGAACTAAGATTGGGTGTACTTGTGTTAAATGGCCACAGGGCGCAGTGTTCATTTTTTTCTGGTGTGGTGTGAATGGTCAGCCACAGCTGGCTGCAACATGGCTGTGTCCAACTCCGCAGTCTGGTGTACTGCTTAGTATTGCTTCCTTAGTGGATACTGAAAGCGTGCTAAATATATCCTGTACTGTTTCGTAGCTTTAATGTGGTTGTGCCATATGGTGTCCTACCCCATGCTCACGTTATTGCTGCTGAAAGTTACCTGTTATAAATCATATTCATAGGACCAAAATGGTGTCCTACTTCTCAGAAAGTGTCACTCGGGGATTGACATTGAGAGAAACTGTCGCTGAACAGCTCGGTCATCCAGTGTACTTGACACAGGTACTCAGAAGTATTGAAAGACACTGATTCAGACACAGTCTAAAACTGGAGCCTTCATGAGTCTCCTGGGCTGTGTCCATTTGAAATGTCTTAATTGCCTACTATTGAGTATGTACGTTGTGTACTACTTTCATGGCCAACAGCGGTTGAGTATGTAGCCTTGTTCTCCCATACTTGCAGCAGCATCTGAAACTCTACCAGCCTGACTTTTCCTGCTCCTGTTCATTTCCCATACTGAAGAAGTGAGGTTTCAGAAGTGATTAGTGTTCTGAAGTTCACTGGTGGTGACTGAAGGAAGTATTGGTATCCTGGAAAATAAACCAAACTCTTCGGAGACGCTCCAAAAAACCTGCTCTTAATATTTAATCTTAATCTAGCCTCTGATGTTCAGAATGGTTGCCAAAGTGCTGCGACTGTGGCACTTTCTTTTGTCTCTTAGGCAGGAGTTTTGCCATACTCCACTCCATCAGTTAGTGTTTTTGGGCACTGGGATTTCATGCATGGGGCGGAGTCCAAAAAAAGAAGAGGAAGAAAGAAGGCACCAGGACTTGTATCTTTGGATTCTGCTGGGCATGCATGCGTATCCTCTTTGGCCTAGTGCAGCTAAAATTGTTATGACTCGTGATTGGCTGGCTTGGAGCATGTGACCCTGGGCTGTGGTGCGGCATGAGGAATTCGCTCTGGCATTCCAGTGCGAGTCACTTGCGGTGTCTCTAGCCGTCCAGCCACCACAAGATGTTCTGTTCTGTTCTGTTCAGCTCAGTTCTGTTCAGTTCTTGATCTCCCAGACCAGATGTGATGGCGCCCCTGAGGTCTGCCACCTGTATGTAATCAGTGGTTTACAACAGTGATATTTTGAACGGGTTTCTACATCAGGCTTATGAGTCATTAACGCTTTTCTGTGCTGAAGATCGGGGGCGGCTGTGATGTTCAGTCGGCTCCAGACTCTGCCTTTCTCTCTTTACTCATGTTTAATTATGATTCTGTTAATGTCTGCTCCAGTGTTGGAGTGTTTCAGAGGGGACTTGCATCCCCAACTTCCACATGCAGCCAAACGCCTCTGCAGGACCCATCTGCCCAGCTCTGCTGACCGCCCATTGCATCTCGCTCATCTGTCGATGCTCTGTAAGGCTGGGAGTTATCCCACCTACCATAACCCAGCCTCCCCGGGTCACTCTAATCACTGCCTCCCGATTGCGACCAGCCCCGGTCAGCGCTCACACGCTGGGGAAGGATTCACGGACTCTTAGATGGACATTTTGTATGAAGGGATAATTCGCTACCTGGGTGCGCTGTGTGACGGCCCATATTTCTGTCTGTGATCCGTTCCTCACTCTTCGGGTCCTGGGAGGGGCTGCCCGCTGTCAGAGGCAGTGAGCAGTGTGACCCAGAGGCTGGGTTACTGTTGGGAGGATGTTCCCCAGCCTTATCCAGCAGTCCCACTGGGGCTGTGCTTTCTCCCTGTGGACCAGGGAAATGAGGCCTGGGATTTAATTGGGGAAAATGGCGTACTGAGCTCTGCAAGACACAAAGAGCGTTAGAATCTCAATACAATTTCTTGCCATGCCTTTGAAGTGTCATATAAATGTGTACAATTTTAAAATTTGAATTTTAATTGATTATGATAATGAACAGGCATTACTGCATCCTTATCAAGAGAAAATGTAGCATGTTGTTTTTGTAGCAGTGAAACTCTGGGTAGTAATGTTCATCCAAGTGTTAATGTTAAGCCTTTATTTTCAATGAGCTGTAGTCTACCCCATCTGGAGAATAATGTGCGTGAATCCTCCTTTACATCAAACACCGCTGCTTTTATTACTGCATTTTTATCTTCATCCAAGGCCTGCCTGTGCCTCTTTATATTAGACTTTATCTGTGTAAAGTGTGTTTGTTTTCGGATAAGTGCTTTCTATTTGCCTGGGTGGTGATACAGATTAATCCTAAGAGTGCTGAAATAAATAAAAAAAAATTATCTTGTGTTGTTGAAAACCTATCGTGTAGCGACCTGATTGAAAGAGCTCCCCTGTTTTAACAAGTCGCCGCTCGATAGGTTTTCAGCAGCTTTGATTTCAATATCTCACAGCATTGAGCAACAATGTCTGCATTTGGTGCGCTAAGGATTAGCAGAACATATTGTGTGTATTCTGTCTGACCTGAGACTGTTTAGAAAGTAACTTTTTTCTGCTCAATATTGATATGAAGAAATAACGTGACTTAACATTCATGTGGCTCATGCCCCAGGGGCTTTTGCCAAATAAGCGCCCGCCTGCTTCAGGACAGAAGTGACGCAGAACTCGGTTAAAGCTCACGATGTGTTTGAGAAGATAAAAGGCGTTAATGCTGCAAAGGCTTATTGAACAACGTGCAAACTGGGGAATCGAAGGAGGTTAACTGGTTCTGGTGTCTTAGTCTTTAAAGGTCAGCAGCATCCATGGGTTTCAAATCAAGGTGATTTTACTCATGGACCCTTATTGGAAACCACACCAGTTGTGTGTAACTGATGCCTTCGTTCAGCTGGGATCTATTTAAAACATTATTATAGCTAAAGAAGCTAATATCGCACTTCTATGTTGGCTTGAGTTATTTTAAGACCTGTATAGCAGGCCCACCACAAACTGAAAAATCAGCATTCAAAGGGTTAGTATTACTTCTAATGTGAACTGCGCTAGAATCACTAGGCATCTTTCTGCAGTCTTGCATCTCGTGGATGGCCTTCTGAGTTTCCAGAATGGCTAAAGATGAGCGATGCGTGGCTACCAAGTCTGATAATGCAGTTATTTGTGTACACGTTCAAAATCATCATAATCATGTGATACTGTTGTATACAGTAAGGTGTCGATGCGACACATGATCTGTTGGCGGAAATGGATGGCAGTCAATGTCCTCTGGTGCAGTAAAAGTCGTTGATCCGGTTTTGGCCGCAATGGATTTACCTCCTGGTGTATGGCTGAGCTTTAAACTCTCGTACATTACCACGGAAACCAGCTCTGAGCATCTTGTCAGTGCCCTGCATTTACTGTAATAAACTTAGTTTATTGTGTGTGTGCGTGTGTGTGCGCGTGTGTGTGTGTGTTCACTCCACACAGGTTCGGTCTGATTCATGACCTGTGTGAGATTAAGCATGGAGATTGGAGAACTGGAAACAGCTGGAGATTTATGGGCTCACATGACTACTGCATGTGCTGTTCAAAATGCTGCCGCGGTTCGCATTTAAAATAGACCAGGAATAGCGACCGTTAGCGTTATCTCTGGGACCCCTCCAACATTCTAACAAGCCTGCATTTGTAATGGAGAAAGTCCAGTGCCTGACACGAGCCTAATGTGGCTGTGCTGATCTCCCTGAGGCCTCCTCTCCCTCTACGTCCTTCCGCCTCTGTGGCTCCTCTACTTCAACGGGCCTCGATACGAGTGATTTTACATACTTGTATAACTTTTTCAGGTCAGGGACCTAACCTTGTGCCATAAAACAGTTTTGTAACAGCTGTTGTGCAAATCTCATTGAGAAGATTATAGTTCTGAGTTGTGGTTCAAAGTGGGTCAAAATCATGAGGACAGAAATTGAGCACATGCTGTTTTCAGTGTGAGGAACTGGATTAGGGAGTTTTTTTTTGTGTACTCGATGAGTGAGCAATGTGTGGACATCTGCCCAAAGGATCTGATTGCAGATCTTCCTGATTTATTCACTACACAATCGAGAATATGAAATTAAAATGTCATTTTAATTCTGTTTGTAGTGCGAGCTCTGAGCCGATGTGAAATTGAAGTGAGGAGAGATGATTGGACTGAACTTGCAGAATCGGCACTTCCGTCTGATCAGGCTCATAAACATCCGACCAATCACTGTCTAGAGTTTCCCCCAGGCAGTGCAGCGGAGGTGCTGGATTGGAGAAAATCAATAAACCCTCAGACTTCCATCTCAGTGCAGTGCAGCACAGTGGTAATCTAAAACAGGCTCACTTTTACCCGGGTCAGCCGTGGGCTAATTCCATGCCAGCAAAAAACCTTGGCACTACATGGCAAGCGGCCCTTTGACAATGTTATAGCACTGACAGAATGTTCCAGTAACGCTGTGGGAACATTCAGTGTCAGCTGGAGTCTTTGTGGCTTGGCTGGTCTCTGAGCCGGAGTCTGCTGCGGTCTCCTGTGTTTAATATCCTTCTATTACAAGGATCCCAGCCACTGAACGGCCCTGATGGTTGTTGATACCGCATTTCGCTATTCGAGTCACGATTTGAAATTCATCGGCTCGAGAACCTGGGAACAGAACTGGGGAACATCATCCCCTGTGTGTGAGTTTGACCCTGGGCACAGCACAGGGGCTCTTTCCCTGAAGGGCGGGGTGACCATCACTGATGTGATTGATCTGATTGAGCCGCTGATTGGGTTTTAGTGCAGATCATGTGACCTGTATGTGGAGAGGACCCAGCTGTTTCTCTGCTCCATCAGTGCGAACAGTTCACCACAGAGGAGGAGACGCGGTGTATTATTCACTCCTGTCCGAATCTGCTTTACACTGCGGCCCTGCAGCGCGTACGGAGGGTCTGGCTGACTGAAGTACTGGATCATTTTGTCAGGAACGGCAGAAAATTCCAAATGACATTTTCACTTTATTGGAGACGATGTGGTAAATATGAGCCCCAGGAAAGAGCCCGTTGTGGTTTTAACTGTGCAGTGACTGTGATGTAACCTCAATATTTATGTGTCTTCAGGAGCATTTTGAGAAATCTTAGAGGATTAACTGCCTTTGGTCCTCTGCAGCCTTCACACGCAAACTTTTCTGTTTTATTTTAAAGCCAACTCTTGAAGTCACTTGTGTAGAACATGTCCAGTATTAATATTAAATAAGAAATGAAGAGGGGGACAAATTCATGCATGCACCCAGACTCACAGCAGAAGTTATGTCAATCCCACCCACACAACTTTGGTCACCGATTGGTGCATTTGATGATGGAGTGGGTTGAATTTGGGGGGGGGGGGGGGGGGTGTCATATGTGCCGCACAGGTGCAGACATGTCTATTTGTCCTCAAGACGTCTGAAATTTTGTCAGGGGTGTAAAAAAATCAATTTAACTTGATGTGTTAACAAATATGATCTGGGGGGGGGGGGAAAAATTGAATTGAAGAATGAAGTTCGTAAAAAAAAAAAAAAAAAAACTTTTTCATAGGGAGCACTGAATGAAATGTCGTACAGATCACACTTCTGTCTTTTCAATGCGATGTAAGACTTCAAATGTTCTTTGTTATCATTGCGATTTACATGATGTAAAATAAAATAGTGAGTGACTGCTGTGGTGGTTGACTTTTGTTCTATTGCTTCAAATTGATGAGAAGAAAACTAAGTTGCTTAGTGAAATGTTTTATTGTCGCTCCGCATTACCTCCAGCATGGAGGCAATGTCATTTCAAAGTCCTATCTCTAAAAAAAAAAAAAAAAACTCCATTTAGATGTGTTATTTTAGCTCGCCGGGACGAGTAACGTCTGGAGAGCTATTGTCGTACCCCCGGCGTCCGCGTCCGCGTCAGCGTCCGTCCGCGTGCAGAAAAACTTTAACCTTGCCCCGGCGAGCTTTGTTGTCTTTCCGACAACTTTTGTTATAGAATTTTTTTTTTTAATATATATATGTGAAACTATTGAGACGTTTGGTCAACTTGATTGAAACTTCAACCAATTAACCAAATGATAGAAGCTACAACAAGGACGAACTGAAATGCAACTGTTAAAGTGTAGCAGATATTGAATGAAGTGGCTAACAAATCGCACTTGCATTCTCACGATAATTCATTCTAAGCAATAAAACGACAAACAATAGCTTGACCCTTTTATCGTAGCTACGGAGTTCATTTCCACCTGTCGCTGCAACTGATGCTACGCTTGAAATCGTATTTCTATTGCAAAGGTGTCCATGACGGGGCCCTGTCCAGCACCTCTCGTGACATTGCTGGCCCTACATGTCGGCGAGGTGGTGACATCAAATACCTGTTCTGCAATATCTCGCTATTGTTTTCATCTTTCGATTTGTTTTAATTTTAATGCAAGTCATTCATGTACTAGAATTCCTTGGAGGGCTTTCTCTGATCAGTGGTGGTAGTTGGAACATTAGCGGAATGTTCCGTTATAAACTTGTCACGCACTTGAGACCTCACATCTCTGAAGGTGTAGTTCGGTTAGCCCAGGGGTGTCAAACTGACTCGTAAACGGGCCAAGAGGCTGCAGGTCTTCAATCCTACCAAGCAGAAGCTCACCTGTAAGCACTGATTTAATCAACTGATCTAGGCCTGCACGACTGATTAGTTGTATCAGGTGCGCTTCTGCCTTGTTGGAATGAAAACCTGCAGCCTCTTGGCCCGTTTACGGGTGAGTTTGACACCCCTGGGTTAACCCCTCGTTTGCCACATGACGGGTATAGCTATGCCTCTCTCAAACGCACTCCGTTAGTACACACTGACTGGATTGACTGTTGCAGTATACAGCTGATGGAAGCATCCTGCATTCTCCGATCCAAAATCCAGAGGTCACATGACCTCAGGAGGTCCGGTGTTGATATAAATGTTCGTAAATATTCTCCTGTAAAATTGTGTTCTCTTCATTGATTTAGAAAGCACTTTGTGCTTTTATTGATCGCCCAGTAAATGTGTTTTCGCTCATTAAATTAAAACCTATTGAAATCCTCTCATTTCCCTGAGTAATTAATGAGCGCTTAAGATGATTAGAGGGTATGTACGATGGCGGTCTTGTGTGTGATTACTGATGAGGCGCATGTAGTTATGAAACCAGTTACCCTAAATAACAAGCGATCATTGTAAGCACTGGGCACTAAGAAGCATCTTATGAAAGGTCTGAAAAGATTAGTTTTCTGTAAGCTTCAGATTTAAAACCGATGATTGAAAGGCACCCTGTCTGTAATGAATGAAGGCGTTGAAAACCTGCTTGGTTGCGAACGACTGTTCCCATGATTAGAGCTCAGAAAGAACAGGAATCAATTTAAGGTTTTTTCTCTCTTTTTTCCCCTCCACATGGTAGCATCTCTGCAGTCTGCTTTTAGACACAGGCATAAGTATTTGGACAGAGACCCAGCTGTTGCTTGTTAGCTGTAGACACTCCAGCCGATGGGATTTGAAAATAAGGAATATGAGACAAGAACAATGACTGACGCACTGAAGCTTGTAGGGATCTGTGTCCATATCCTGTGAAATGTGTAGGAATTGCTGTTTCTAACTCGCTGTCCCAGAAATGTCTGCTAATTGCAGCAGTGTGAGATTCTATCTGTTTTCTTGGCTCAACCTGGAACCGGATACAATACAGCTCAATATAGTCCCTCCAGTGTTCTCCTGCGAGTTAACAGTTAACCAGGGTCATGGGTCAAAGGTCAGGGGTTGCCTTATCCCAGGGCTGGCATGAGATACAGTGGAGTTTAATTGGCTGATTGCGCCACAGTGGGAAAGGAACCCTGCTCTCCTCACTAGGCAAACGTGCGATCAGGTGCATAAGTATTGGGACGGGGGCACAATTTCAGATGGCTGTAGCTACTGTACTGTTCACTTCATACGGATCTGAATGGTGCGGATTAAGTGCAGTTTAATTGGCGGCTGCTTACACCCATATGGAGTTGGCTGTGTTGGATTATACAGCCTATATTAGGCTGATTTCTTGATGCTTCCAGAGCTCCCATAATGAAGCAATCTGTTGTAAGTCTCAATGCAGGAGGTCCCAATTGTAACTCAATTGCAGACCCCCCCCTTGCGCCTGGGGAATGCCGGGTTTGTCCCAATGTCCTACTTCTCCTTTTAAAGCACCGATGTAAAGGACGGGGGACAGTCTCTCCACAGAGTGCAGAGATGTGTATGGAAAATCACACTGACTTTAATAAAGGAGGTTTATTGCCCAGTGGCCTGGAAGCCATTTTGAATTCTGCACGATGTGTGTGTGTGTGTGTGGGTGTGGGTGTGTGTGTGTGTGTGTGTGTGTGTGTGGGTGTGTGTGTGTGTGTGTGTGTGTGTGTGTGTGTGTGTGTGTGTGTGTGTGTGTGTGTGTGTGTGTGTGTGTGTGTGTGTGTGTGTGTGTGTGTGTGTGGTCCCCCCTCCCCCCAGGACTGCCAGGCTAACCCTCCTTTAAGAGCAGGCCTTTGCTCTGGGGTCCAAAGGCTGTAGGCTGCTCTGTGCGAGAGAGCCGGGCTTCTTAAGCATTAAATTCCCCCTGTAAGGCATTAGAAATCTGGAGCTGCGCTGTACGGATCTTCATGGGTCGTCGCACTGCATGACCTTCCTGCTTTACACCCACATCACAGCTCTCCATCTGAGGAAAATGGATTGGATCCTGAATGCCAGTCGTGCAAAAGCCATAATTCTTTATACCAGTGCGGGACTTGTTTTCCTGTCGTAATGCGTGCTGTGCTGGCTGGCCCTGGGGCATCGTGGGAAATGCAGTCATTCGGAAATTGCGCTGTGAGCCGGTCGGGCCTGTTTAAAGTGGGACAGCTGCCTCGCACAGGGCCCGAAGGTCCGATTCAGAGCAGGCCCAACCGGCTTGAGGCGCGCTGTCCTAATGACTGCATTTCCCACAATGCCCCGGGAGTCATCTCTGCGCTCAGCAGATAGCGGCACGGTCTCCTCTGCTGTTTTCAAGCTTTGAGTCTGTAATGGCGCTCCCAGGGCCTGATGAGTGGGCGGCGCTGTATGCAGTGTTTACCTCCTCTGCTCAGGGACTAGGGCAGCTGTTTCCATCTCTGCACTGCATCTGATGTGTGTGTGCCTGACGGTACTTTAGAGGTCCGGAGGATGACGACGGGGGCTGGGCTGGCCTCAAACGTCCCATCTTCTGTTTCCTAAGCACTTTTCTTTTACCTCGATGGAAAACATCATGAGGTAAAGGAAAAGTGTCATGGGAAGATAACCGCACTTATCAGAGAATTTGAATGCTGTTACACTCGGTATTGTGATCATGCGTCTCTCACCTGTAGTGTGTTTGCTCTCAGTGAATTCAAACACACTCATGGCTGCCACAGAAGTACTTCTGAGTGAGTTTCTATGAGTTGGGAGCTTCCCATAAGCAAAAAACAATCTTCAGACGCAGCCTCTGACTGACTCGGGCGTGCAGTGGTGAGCCACAGGGCTACGGCTACATCAGCTTCTACACACAGAACAGTGTGCTAAATGGCGACTGTGTTGTGCGCATTTGATCCTCATGCTATGTAAACAGACTGATGTATTGAGTTGCGTATCATGTGACTGGGGAGCCATGATGCGTAATGTGGACGCGACGCTGCTTGCATTCACTGTTCTTCTGTGGAGAGGTGCTGCATTACGCTGTGTGAAGTGTAAATATTCAGTGTTAATGCACAGTTGTGTGTGTGTGTGTGTGTGTAAATGTGTTATGAGAAGGTTTGTATGAATTTGCGTTAGCGGTTGATGGCGGTTTAATCTTTAGCTGCGTAACGCCTTGAAAAAGGCTTATCTATAGAGGGGAGGGAGAGCCGCCGAGATTAATTATGACTGGCCCAGCATTTCTGCGAGCACATGATGGGATTTTTATGTAAATGTAATTTTGGAATCCTGTTCGTTCCGCGGACTAATTTATTAGATCTTTAAAATGGATCTATCCCTTTGAAGTAGACTTTCCCTCAAAACTCCGAATATGTAACGCTGTGGATATTTTTGGACTGAAGCGAATGGGGCCTCCCCTTTATTTTGGGATTCTTATGCTCATAGTTAAGCTGACTACTAATTAACCGGTAATAAGAGCTTCTATCAACTGTTTGCACTGCAGTGTCATGGTTCAGTATCGAGGCCAAAGAGTTTCGAATTGTCGTTTATATCTTGCGGTGTCAAGAACATAAATGTATTATTATAAATTTTTGTTAATTCCCCAATCTGAGGGGTTTCACTCAATGTTCCCTTTGTAAAAGTCAGGAAAGAAGAGGCTGCAGAAGTTCTGTCATGTTCCAAACTGTGCTACCGTGCTGCTTTGAATGTAGAACCGTACATGATGAAGGCATGCAAAATATGACCTGGTGTAACCTGTGCTTCCAGTGCTGGCCTGGGGTTTGCGTCTCAGCGCCAGCCTGTTAATCCACTGAGGGACGCCGTAAAATCCCCGAGGTGTGACTCTGTGTGGCTGAGACAACCGGGCGGACCTGAGTCGCTTGTTCCGGAAAACTGTGAATCCATTGAGGAAATGCGTGCGAAAAAAGGCTCGACGCAGCGATGTTTGGTTTCTCTGTGCTGCAGTCATGATTGGGCGCGGTGCGTTTGGTGGCTTAGAGATGACATCAGCCGGTTTCCAGTTGACTCATTGTAAATGGCGTTTTGGTTTCAAGTAGAGATACTTGATAAAATGGTAGCTGAATTAGCTGATTTCAGCTTATAGGAGTGCTGTCGGTTAGGGCGAAACCCCAAAGATGACTGCGGTGATGATGTAATCAGCAGGCACCCGTGAAAAGCAGAACCTCGCTTGTGTTCGAGCTGCAGTGTGGTACAGGGAGACATCAGCGCTACAGAGTGGACCATAATTACTCACAGTGACACAAATCTACTTTTAATTCCAGATCATTGTATTTCAGAACTGTAAGGGAGGTTTAAGTTGATTCAATTCAAGTCAGCAAAGCTTTATTGGCAAGACTATAATATTGCCAAAGCTACTAGCAATGAAAAGCGGGCAACTAACGATGAAACACAGGCCATATCATTAAAATGAGTGAGTGATGTCAGAGTTCATTTATGGTGAATTATATTCAAATCCTTTGAACAAAGTTGGGAGTCACAGACCCTTCTATTTAGTGTCCAGATAATTATAGACTAGAGTTTCCCTAGTGCGTGCCTGTGATGTCATAGCCAAAGGCTGTCGCTCCCATAATGCACCTCTGTGCTCATCTACTGTCGATAGAGGAATGGGCATAAACTCATTTCAGTTTTACTGAGTCATTGAGGTGGAGATGTGTATCTGATGAGGTTAGGAGAGGATTAAGTTGTCAATGAGCGTGGAAATGCATGGGGTGGATCTGAATTACTGCCGCCCGGGGCGCTGAGACCTGGGCAAACAGAGGCAGGGATGTGTGTTTGGGAGAGGGAGGTGTTCGGCGTCAGGTCTTTTTCCTTTTAATATACTGCATTTTAGGGGTTTTCACCCTCACTGGACGGGTTGGTGTCGATGGGGAGAGCTAAGAGTGAGCGAGGGGGAGGCCATCATGATATCATGGCCAGTAAGGAGCGTGCGTGCATAGTGCTTCACCTGGTGCACCCCCCCCCCCCCCTCAAAATCTTGTTCTAAAGAACGTATAGCATGCAGTGGAATATATCTGTCATCTGCTAGGGCTTCCAGATGATTCTTCGGCGAGGCTATCTCCTTTTGCAGATGATACTGACTGATTGGCATAATTAAGCATTTAGTGTCTCCTTTTTGGAGTGATAATGGGTCCCTCTGTTGCCCTCTCGAAGGTGCCCATCTTTGGCGCACATGTGACCACCTGTGGTCAGCCGGGTCAGATTTCATTTAAGCTGTGGTGGTTATTTCTATGGATTTTTTTTTTTAAATACATTTTTGTTGTTACTCTGGTAAAATCTGCACTGAGCCGAGCTGTTAAACTCCACCCACTTTCATAGATTCTAGCCAATCCAGTGAAAGTGGGTGAAGGGTGAGGCGGGGACTGAAAGCAGCAGTTCAGTACCTGGAGGAGATGGAGGGATGTGATTGGCTTTAGAGAGGGGAGCGTATCAAATGCGATAACACCATTACTGCTGCTGCTGAAATCTGAGTGCCCTTCTGTGTCTGTAAGGTCTGTGGTCCCCTGTGCTTTGGCCCCTGAGGGTCATGAGTCCTCACACTTCACCCTACAGAAATACCTGCCCTGCTGTGTGTGTGCAGTAAGCACTGCATTTCCTGCCCTCTGTGGAGGGGGAGTTTAAACTGCCTGCCCTATTGAGTGCATTATTGATGAGTGTGTTAGAAAGAGTATGAATAACTGAGCGAGTGAATGATAAGACAAGCCTTTGTTCAGTCACTACCATGTCAATGATTGAGATGGTGAATGAAGTTGAATGAGTGATGGTGAGAGTGATTGTGTGAGCGAATAAGTAAATGTGTGAATAATCGGCGCTCGCCGCCCTCTCCTGCAGTCCTCTGTGATGGCAGCCATCAGGAAGAAGCTGGTGATCGTGGGAGATGGAGCGTGTGGGAAGACCTGCCTCCTCATCGTCTTCAGTAAAGACCAGTTCCCCGAGGTCTACGTGCCCACCGTCTTCGAGAACTACATCGCCGATATTGAGGTGGACGGCAAGCAGGTGAGTATGGAGGCCTGCTGTCGGGGATAAGCATTGCATTGGCCGAGGATCAGGCGTGGAACAGCCAGGGATTAGTGAGAGATCAGTCGGGATTGATGAGCAACAGCCAGAGATCAGCAATGGAACAATAGCGCGCTTCTCACTTCACAAACTTCCCCAGAGACACACATGACATCCATCCCTCCTGCTAACATCCCAAAGCTGGGAGAGGATTTTTATGTGACACTGCATCTGGACTTAACTCTCATCACCTGATTTCACCCTGAAATGAAGTGTTTGCAGTCTTAGTTCACATCTGCACCTTTAGTCTGGCAATTGGATATAATTTCCCAAAACACTGACTAGCCAGAAATGGTATATCATTTATACCTATACGTCGCCCTATCCTGCGGACTCCAATTGGGATCCCAGTGTATTGGGACTGTAACTGCATTTTAAATGGCTGCGATTGAGGTTACCGAAGGGCGTATCTATGGTTCACTCTGGTTTCCTGTTTGTGTCGGCGTTGGCGTCAGGCTTTCGTGTGCGGACAAGATCTCGATTACCGCTTGGCACAATGGTTTCATACTTTCGCCATAGGTTTATACTAATGTCTAGTTTGCATCCACTGTTATGTTCACGTGGGTCAAAGGTCACAGGATTAATGCCCCTACTTGGGGTGACCTCTTTTATTTACACTGCAAGAAAACAACTTTCTCTAGTTCGAATATAAATTTAAATGACCATTTGCTGCAGGATCAATATTTGTGTACATGAAATTATTAATTGGCTAGCTTCGTCAATATTCTATCCTCTGTGCAGCCAATACGGCAAACTGCCTGTATGATCTGGCCAGCTGAATTGACAATAGAAGTTGACGTTACTCCAGGCCGATGCATTAACTCTGTTTGTCTTATGATAGTGTAGCGTGTTGAAAACTATTAACTGCTATGTAGCATCTATAAGCAACCAGGCAGACCTTAGTTTCAAGTCATATCTAGACATTGAAGTGGCCTAACTCACTACTAATCGTTGTTAGCTCGGGTCTCAGGAGTTTGTTTCAAATGCGAATACCGGGCTAATGCTTTGGCGAGGAATACTGGCTACTTACAGTAATCCAGTTTGCAAGATCTTATGGGCTGAATGAATGGCTAATTCACAAATAAAATGCTTAAATTGCTTTAAAATCATGCTGTGGTGCTTTTAATGATTTAATTGCGCACGTAATCATTTCATTGTACTTGTACATAATTATTTATTGTATTTTCTGTCATTTTCACATAATTATTTTATCTTTTTCAATATTTATGTATTTATGATTGTCAGAACTTACCCTTTTTTATATATATATATGGGTGTAAATATCTTCTAATTTAATGGCAGTTTCTACTAAAACTAGCATATAATCATAAATTCCTGCAGAAGGGTGCCAGAAATGCTATGCATGTCCATTTATAACGATACAAGGAGGATTTGAAGCTACAAGCTCCTGGGTTTTGGTTCAAAGATGGTAGACTATAGTGCTGTCGGTCAAAGGTGTTGTACAGACCATGGTGAACAGTGCAGTGTAAAACCAGGAGAGCTGGCTGGTCTGGTTTGAGTGTAGAAGCCGGTCTCATCTCACCCAAAATCCGCTCCTCCTTCAGTGAGTCAGACTGCTGTGCAAAGTGAAAGTGTTAAAATGTAGGAAGACTGGAATGTAACGCAGCTCAGTCAGCGAAGACGCGTAGCCGCCCTCGCTCAAGGTTGCAGACTTGAGGGCACTGATCACGGGGGAAACCCATTTCCTTTTCAGAGTGAACAAATCGTTAATAAAGAAAATGTGCAGTTTAACCAGAAGGGCATATAAAATGGCGTTGTGCAGTCATTGTTCAGTATCTATCGTACGTATAGCGCAAAGTGATGTGACGAGTATTTGGGCTCTGTTCAAATCCATAAGAGTGGAAATTTGCCGCTTGACAAAGTACAGCGAGTCCAGTTTTACTGGAGCTGTGAACTGGCCCCTCTTGCAGCTGACGGGCAGATTCTCTTTGGTCACCACCTATAGGATTGGTGCGTGTCAAAACAGGAAATGTCCTTGTGTTCAGACTTCCTGTATGGACTTTGGACCATGGGATTTTCTCTTCAATATTGTCTTGTAAAGCAGCGGTCGCTTCCTGTTATGGGGCGGAGAGAGGAAGTGCTCGTCTGGCCAAGAGGAAGCGCAGAGTCTCCAACAGCTGGCCATCAGGGAGGCTGGGTCATGGGGCTTCCCAGAATTCCCTTGGGGGGGTTTTTTTTTTTTTTTTCTTCTTCTTTTTTTCCTTCTCATCATGGAATTTTTTTATTTGTCACATTTCCCAGAAATGTTTTTTTTTTTTCCTAAACTGTGAAAGGCTGGGATGTAGAATAAATAGACTGATTCCCAGGATCCAGGACGCAGAGATAAGATCTGCAGACGAAGGCCACGCCCTTCTTTCATTCTCTCTCCTGCCTGCCCTCCTTCATTCTCTCTCCCGCTTTATTTTACTCTCTGCCTCTCGTTTCTCTTTCTCTCTCTCTGTCTCGCCCCCCCTCTCTCCCCCACACATTCCCAGAGCAGTACGCCGTTTAAATTTAGCCCATATTTTTGGTGCTTTTCTTCCCGGACGATAAGCGTCTTGTCCAGCGGGACAGGCTCGTGCTCATTACTCGGGGCAGGAATCGGCCACCTCCCTCTGCACCTCCCTCCCGCCTGATGCTATTTCGGGAAAACTGAAGAAAAGTCTCTTCCCGTTGAGCCACGGCTGGAGTGTGTGTGTGTGTGTGTGTGTGTGTGTGTGTGTGTGTGTGTGTGTGTGTGTGTGCGTGTGTGTGTGTGTGTGTACTGTATGCACTGTATGCACTGTATGCGTGTGCTGTTTGCAGTTTTCTCTTCCCATACTTCCCTCATTTTTCTACCTGTGGCTGCCCTACCTAGACCAGATCTTAACCGTGTCTACGTGCTGTGTGTGCGGAAGTGCGCATGTGAGTGTGCTGTGATTTGTGTGTGTGAACACAATTTGGCGGTATAAATATGTCCCATGTTTTGGCTGTGATTTGGCGATATGAGTGTGTTGCATGTTTCTGCTGTAAGTTGGCGGTATGAGCGTGTTGCATGTTTCGTGCTGTAAGTTGGCGGTATGAGCGTGTTGCATGTTTCGTGCTGTAAGTTGGCGGTATGAGCGTGTTGCATGTTTCGTGCTGTAAGTTGGCGGTATGAGCGTGTTGCATGTTTCATGCTGTAAGTTGGCGGTATGAGCGTGTTGCATGTTTCGTGCTGTAAGTTGGCGGTATGAGCGTGTTGCATGTTTCGTGCTGTAAGTTGGCGGTATGAGCGTGTTGCATGTTGCGTGCTGTAAGTTGGCGGTATGAGTGTGTTGCATGTTGTGTGCTGTAAGTTGGCGGTATGAGTGTGTTGCATGTTGCGTGCTGAAAGTTGGCGGTATGATTGTGTTGTGTGTTTCGTGCTGTAAGTTGGCAGTTTTCTCTGCCTGTTGCAGGTGGAGTTGGCACTTTGGGACACCGCGGGCCAGGAGGACTACGACCGGCTCCGCCCCCTCTCGTACCCGGACACTGACGTCATCCTCATGTGCTATTCCATCGACAGCCCTGACAGCTTAGGTAAAGCCCTGACCACTTCCTCTTCCTGTGCGGAACAAAACTGTCCGTGTGCGACTGTGGGCTTCTGCTCATAACCTGGGGTTTCGAAGGGTTCCTCACGTTCAAAACATAATGGAGTGACAATGATTGGCTATTAATCCCTAAAATGCTCCTTCCTGCTGTAAAGGGTTAGTGAATGTGTGTGTTCTGTGAGACTAAAGGCCTCATCTACACTCTCCCCACCAACACTTCTGTGGGCCAAAAGCAACACTAATATTTCTGACTGACACACAATTTATAGCCTCCTGTTCATTCTTTATGCAGCGATCTCTCCTCCCATTTCGTGCGACGGCGTGTAAAAGGTAGTTAATGACGTTTTTTTTGGGTAAGAGATCTGATCGAAATCCCACGAGCGAGCCTGTGGCTTTCTGACAGCCACCATTTTAAAAGGTGTTTGCTATTCTACAACCTCGACGCAAAGAACTGAATGAGTTACATTAATAACGGAGGCCGTCTTATCAGAGTCTGCCATGGTAAGGCTGTTTCTGACTCAGGGGTGGGAATGTAATGCAGTTATAAGATCAGTCTGCCAAACGCCCTGCCATACACTCCGCTATCGACTGCATTTTGCTGCCTTCAGCTGGGTTTTTGAGCAAAACGGCACTTAGCTGAATCCTACAGTTTACCTTCCAAGGCATCATGTAAAGCCATCATCTTCAAACCATTTCTAATCTTTATGGTCCTTGCTTCTTCAGCCTTTTTGACCCTTTCAAAAAATTATAAATGGAATTATCTTGTGCTTTTGAAAACCTACCATGTTTTGACTTGTTTATAAAGGCTCCCCTGCAGGAGCAGCTCCCCTAACCCTCCCCTGCAGGAGCTCTTTTAAACAAGTCACCACATGATGGACTTTCAACAGCTTTGACTTTATCTTGCATCATTTATCAACGCTATTTGCACGTAGTGCTCCGAGGGGTTAATATCAGCAGTGAAACAGTATAAATGCGCTGACGGAACCCTGCTGATCACATACACCCAGGAGTTGCTCATTTTGAGTCCTGACTCCCAGTCTAAGGAACATGCATTGGCTTTGTTTTGGTTCACCATCTTCAGTTCGGCTGAACTGTAGCGGGGCTGAAACGGTCTCGCAGTGCTGACGTTTCTGCACTCGTTATCCCTGGTGGCTCAATAAAACTGGCTTTAAGAGGTTCGTTTATCTTTAATTGTTCACAGCTATTTAATTAGCTGTAAACGAGCGGGCCAGTCAATCTCGGCAGCGCTGAAAGCCCAAGGCGCAGCTTCCCGGTGAGATGATTACGGCTTCGATCCCTCCGGCGCGTGTTCATTAGAGGACTGACATCGCCGTCTGAGATGAACAGGAGCTCAAGCGGCTCCTCTGCGCTAAACTGCAGGCGTTTATTTTACCGCTCAAACTACAGACCATCTGGGATCAGCCGTGCTGATTTTCATAAAGCAGTCCTCATAATGCGTTCAGTGAGTGTGCACTCAAACCACACCCTGCTCAGTGTGAGTGTACTCAAACCACACCCTGCTCAGTGTGAGTGTACTGTGACCACACCCTGCTCAGTGAGTGTGTGCTGTGACCACGCCCTGCTCAGTGAGTGTGTACTCTGACCTCGCCCTGCTCAGTGAGTGTGTACTCTGATCACGCCCTGCTCAGTGAGTGTGTACTCTGATCACGCCCTGCTCAGTGAGTGTGTACTCTGATCACGCCCTGCTCAGTGAGTGTGTACTCTGATCACGCCCTGCTCAGTGAGTGTACTCTGATCACGCCCTGCTCAGTGTGAGTGTGTACTCTGACCACGCCCTGCTCAGTGTGAGTGTGTACTGTGACCACGCCCTGCTCAGTGTGAGTGTGTACTGTGACCACGCCCTGCTCAGTGTGAGTGTGTACTGTGACCTCGCCCTGCTCAGTGAGTGTGTACTCTGACCACGCCCTGCTCAGTGTGAGTGTGTACTCTGACCACGCCCTGCTCAGTGAGTGTGTATTGTGACCACGCCCTGCTCAGTGAGTGTGTACTCTGACCACGTCCATCTTCAAACTCCACCTTCATTTTTATCCCAGCTACTCTCCTGTGGTTTTTAAAGGTTTGAATGCCATCATGTTCAGAAGAATCGTCCACTAACGGGAATGCAGACAGACTGACATGTAAAATAATGCCGGGAAAATAAATACTTTCATAGCAGTTGTAAAGCGGTTTCAGGACTGGTCTTGTTGAAGTACGCCCTGATGGCGCCCTCGCACACATACTCAAAACAATACCAGCATCACTATCGCTGCAGGTAAACGCAGATGGCGAAGACTCACATTTTTCAGTCTCGGTTGAGTTGCGTAAAGTCATGGTGGTTTGCCGCATGCTTTCTGCCTACAGAGAACATTCCGGAGAAGTGGACGCCCGAGGTGAAGCACTTCTGCCCCAACGTTCCCATCATCCTGGTGGGTAATAAGAAGGACCTGCGTAACGACGAACACACGCGCCGGGAACTCGCCAAGATGAAACAGGTCTGCCACCAAACACCCTGCCCCTCACCCCTCCCCAACTGATCTCAAATCAGCTACTCCAGCCATACAGTTACTGTGTGTCATGGACCTGAATGAGGGAGCTAGTCTTATTGGATCTATTTCTGTGGTCACATTGTAGGGAGATAATTTGGTAACAGAAATACTGCCAATATCTGTGGTCCCCTGGTACCGGGAAAGAGGCCCCTGAATGGGCCCTTGATAAATGCATACCAGAGCAAAGTAGGCTGCTGTTTACAGCTGAGCTCATGCTGATTGGACAAAGAAAAAGGAATGGAGGGGACAACCAATGAATGAGCTGCAGGGAATTTTGGAGGGAAATTCAAATGGTAACAATTTTTAGGGGGTTATAGGAGATGGCAGGTACAGATGGGGGATGGGGGGGGGGAGCTTCCCTCCTCTACATTATCTCCTTTTTTTACTGATCTGCCTCTAGCCCAGTCGTATATTATTATTATTATTATGATTATTATTATTATTATTATTAAGATTCCTGACTGATGCTGAACTGTGGTCAGAGCCTGAAGTACTGTAAGGGGTGTGGCTCTTTTCCCAAACTTTAGGCTCGTAGTCTGAAAATATCTGCTTTCTTTAAGTTTACTCTTTGATTTACTCTGTATATTTTCTCAGTGGCAACTTGTCCAGTATACTGCCTTTAGAGCGTTCGGTCCATTTAACTGGCCTGGTGTACCAAGGGCAGAAGGTTACTGTAGATGGGATCGCTCAGGTTGTTTGTTTGTGTGCGTGTGCGTGTGCGTGTGCGTGTGCGTGTGCGTGTGCGTGTGCGTGTGCGTGTGCGTGTGCGTGTACACCCAACAGGATCCCGTGAGGCCGGAGGAGGGCCGGGAAATGGCCAATAAGATCTGTGCGTTTGGCTACCTGGAGTGCTCTGCCAAGACCAAGGACGGCGTGCGGGAGGTGTTCGAGATGGCCACCAGGGCGGCGCTACAGGTCAAGAAGCGCAAGAGAAGGCGCAATTGCCTGCTTCTCTGAGTAGGACGGCAGAGCCGTCCGATAACTGCGACAAAAAGAGGATTTATCCTGACAAAAACGCCATCTTCGTCCTGTATCTAACATTTCACGCTAATGACGAGCGAGGAATTTGCAGAGAGGATTAAAACGGCAGAAGGAAAAAACGAAGACGCCAACACGCATTATTAATCACAGAGAGACTGGGCTTACCACACGGGTTTCGGAACTGACATTTTTAACCAGAAATTTTTTTTCCTCTTTTTTTCTCCCTTTTTTTGGCTCTATGGGTCTTTTTTATGTTGTTTTTCACCAGCGTATATTCCTATTTGTACAATGATAAGATAATAAATGTCTGTATGTGTACACTAATATAACCTGGTGTCCCATCACCTCACCAGAGGAGCGGTGATTTTTCCTGGTCTCATGTTTCGGATAGAATGATGTAACCCTCTATTGATTCCACAATTAAAACAATGCAATAGGAATAAGTTAGGAATACCCTTTGTGGCCGACTGTAGCTGCATTAACTCCTACATTGAGCACCGTAATTCATTGGACTGTGATGCGTTTCTGTCCCTTTGGTTCTGTTGGCCAAGCCAGTCACTGGATCTGATTCCAACTGAACATGTGTTTTACATACTGAAGAGGAGTCTGATGGCTAAAAGTCCCCAAAACAAGCAGGAAGTCAAGATGGCTGCAGTACAGGCCTGGCAGAGCATCATTAGGGAAGATATCCACCTTCTGGTGATGTCCATGCGACTTCAAGCCGTTACTGCTTGCAAAGGATATGTGATTGTGTTAAGAATTACTATTCTACAGTGTTTAACTTCCCAATATTTTCTGATGTGCCCAAAAATGTACAAAATTCTTTAAATGACTCATTGATTTTAAACACCTCCAAATTCGAGTGAACAGTCTGTATTTAAACCTGTGAGTTTGAGAAGATACATTGCCAAAAGGTTGGAGTACAGAACCAAAATATTAAATGTGTCATTGTCCAGTGAATTATGTGGCTCATTGTATGTTTATATTTATCTTCATTAAAGTTGGGATTATTTGTCTGCCCTCCTTCAAAATTGAATAGTTGGGTACTTTTCACTCCTGGCAGATGACACACACCCCACCCCCCAGAGTGAGGTGTTAATATTTCACACTAGTCGATGTTACCATCGCTCTTGTGCCTTTGTGACATGATGCTGTGGCTCTTCAAACAGTTTTTATCCCATCAGAGGTCCTGCATGAGGTGGACTGTCAGGTTTGTACTTATTGGGCCAGTCTTCAGGCCGGTGACCAGAAGGGAGATCGGGCGGTAATTGGCTCATTGGGGTCTGGTCCTGCCCCTTGATTTGTCTGCTCATTTTGTTCTTCCAGTGAATAGTACCTCCTTTGAAATGAATATCATTTTGCCATCCCCATCCTGACCAAGCCCATGAACACACTCACACACACACCTGTTATTTCTGCCACATGAATCTGAAGCTTCACCTGCCTGCAGATAAAGGGATCTTTATCACTGGCATTTGTTACCTCTGTCCGAGGGATCCCTGTGCATATTTGTTATGCCCATGTGATTTTAAGCTGTTAATTTATTTTGCTTACTCTGTGGAGAGAGACCACATGTTCAGAGGACCATTTAAGCCACACGGTTGGAAATGGCTACATGTCATGAATAAATTTCCATACTAACCGTGTCATAGATGGGGAAAATGGCTGCATAGCAATGGAAGAAATGTAACATCAAAATTAAGAATCACAAGGCCCTTAACTGAAGTTGGGAACACATGGTCACTAAAACTAGTCATTTATTAGACAGTTAATGAATTCATTTGAAAGTCCTTAAAACACTTGTATTCATCACTGTAATTAGGAGCTCATTGATTACCCCAGTCTTTAATTTGATCTATTTATTTTTCTATGTTGCTGGCAAGAGGGTTTTGCTCTTCATGGCAAACATTGATATTACGGTCAGGATGCGGCTGAACACATTTGAAGAGTCTGAGAACCACTGCACTCGCAGTTCAGCAGACCTCCATGACTTTGGAGATAAAGTGTTCCTAAATGATCTTAAGTAGCAGAGGGAAAGTGGTGTCCCCTCTCAATGGGGTGGACGCTCAGGAAGTGGAAAAATTCCAGAGGAAGTTCTTTGGTGCCTGTCCTGACCTCTCAGGGAGGTGTCCTGGGTCTGTGCTCTGCCCTCCAAGGTCCAATGAGAGTTTTCATGACTAGACAGGCAGAGTAGTCATAACGGGGACTGACCTGCTCCTTAGTGTCCGCTCACAATTCGTACCCATCTACCCAGCAAGGCTGTCATCAAATCACTGTTCTCCAGGGCCAAAACAGTTAGTTGTCCACCCTCCCTTCGCCTCGGAGTTGGGTCATTGAGTCTGGATTGTGCAAATAGTCATTTGCTAAATTAACTCAAAAGGGAAAAGAACAGACTTGATTCAAAGACGCAATTTTGATGATCTAAGATCGGGCCATTCTCGGCTCGTCAATAAATGCACTCTGGTTGAGGTCAACAGCCTGCCAGCTCTGTTCTTGAAGATCTACCATCTTGGAGGCTTTCACTCCAAACTCATCAAAGCACACCTCATTCGACTGCTTCAGAAACAAGACTGCCCAGCCTTGTTTCTGGAGATCTACCATCCTGTAGGTCTTTACTCCAACCCTGATGAAGCACACTTCCAGAGCAGTTGAACTGAGGCTATGATGGGTCATTTTCTGGAACTGAACCAGGACTGAGAACTGGATGCTAAATGGTGCCTGTGAAGGATGAGATGAAAGTTTGTTGGGCAGTTTAGGTGGAGGGAGGTCCTGGTGAACTGAAAGTCCTTGAGAGCAGTGATGTTAAGACCAGGTGGAGGTACTCCAGTTGTGAATGGCATTTATCTCCAGGGCAACAGGACGAGAAGAATCTTCAGCATTCATGAGCTTTTAGCATGAACGGCTCCAAGCAGTCCTCCCTCACTGCAATTTCCCGGAATATCAACGTCACAATCACCACTTGGGGGTTGAAAACCCAGGTTCAAGAAAGTGAAGTCCTCTCCGGTATATTCCTTTGACCACAAAAATGTGATAAATCGTGTAGCTGAGATCAGCAGTAGAACAAAAGCATCTGAGTATCTTCACTGTCTCCCTACTGGATTTTAATCTTCTGTTCCCAGTCAGACTGTTTAACGAAAGGCAGGGTTTACCTGCCAAAACGGCTCATAGTCGTAGTTTTTTGGACACGGAATCAAAGGACCAGTCTTGTAATTTATCTACATTTTAGTTAGAATCCACATCAGATCCTGTCTATTATTTACCCTCCTCTCTGCCTGAACTAGAGATCCTTAACAAGCTGCTGTTCTACCCACGGAGTACTTTCTCCAAACTTTTTAATCAGTTTTACATTTTAGGAATTATCCTTGACTGCCAAATTGAAATGTTAAATGGGGCTCTCATTTTTACTTGCACATACATGATGCTTCTAAGTAATTGCAGATCAATTTATATACATTATATAAATGTGTCCGCGGTAAAATCCTTAATCTTGCCCACCGCTCTTCCGATTGGTTTCCTGGTCTTTTGAGGCTCGCCATAGGCATGTCCAGGCATGGTGTAGGTCAGTCACTTCCAGATGCAAACCACAAAATTTGCCGACAGTCAGGTAGTGCACTGACAGACTGCCTTAGTACAGAATTTTCCCATGATTGACGCACTTGAGTGTGCTTGCAGGTTTACACTCCTCTGGTGTGATTTGGTTTTTCCTCCACATTTGTCAAAAGACACCCAATGAGACGAGTCCAATGACACTTCAGAGCATTCCACAATCTTTTGATTCTTTTTTTAACCTGGTAACTTGAGCAGCATTCACCGAAAATCTATGCTTATGGCAGTAGTGTGTTGCGCATGGCAAGCTTTCGAATTCTGAGCTCTCCATCGAAATTCAACTGGAACTCGCTTCAAATACTATTGACACTCGTGGGCCCCCATTAGCTGTGAATCCCCCGCAGCTCTATTATTAACAGACTCCGTAACCTAGATCTTCGCGCCAAATGATCGCCTGAATTTTTTTCCCCCCATTTTCTTCTCCTTGACATAAAATATTATCTACGCAAAGGATCCTCAAATCTGGACCTCGAATCCAACTCCAGCCCAGGTTTTCTGTTATCCCAGGCAAGTAAATGAACAGTTAGTGCCTCTGATTGGCCAGACTGTGTTAACACCTGACTCCCAGGTAAAGGGAGGGTGGAATGCCAGCAGTTAGCGGACCTCGTGGGCTGTGATTTGAGGACCAGGGATCAACACTTTTGAACCCCTTGGGTAATTTATCCTCGGCTATTTGACCCATCCTAGTTATTAAGAGGCGGTGGACAACCACAGTGCAGCGCTCAGGGACCAACTGCAGTTCTAAAGCCAGTGTTTCAGACTGACGCACTGGCAGGAGGGGTCCTATAGAGCTCGTCTTATGGGGGAAGATCCCGGGGAAAAGTCAAACGAACACGGCGAGAACATACAAGCTCGTCACAGAGGGATCCTGATTCGATCCATGGAATGTCCTTACTGGTGCAAACCACTGTGCCACATGGCACCAAATATATTCAGATCGGTCCAGAGCTTCGCCCGCGTTTTGTGGTCTAAACTTCTAGAGCTGGGTCCTCCAAGGGTCTGAAAGCAAAGTTCTCGCCATGTTTTTGTTCCAAACCAAGCCTGCCCAACATTACTTATTCTACCCTCTAGCTGCGTAACCGCTAATTAGCGAATCCTGGTGGCAGGAAGAGAATGAGCAGGACTTTGAATTTCTGAACCTAGATTTCACACCTCTGCTAAATCCACATCACACAAGGGATGCCAAGTGTGGCTGGCAATCATACATGGTGCAAAAACTAAGCAGGCGCAGTTCACCGAGCAAAAAAATCTATAAAACTGCCAGTAGAAGTTAGGAGCTGAATTTTTGAGTCTTGAGATGACTTCATTTAGTTCATGGATTTGTGTGTTAGGTTTATGTGAGTGCACAGAGCGACTTGGGTCTCAGTTTTGATCGAACAATTTAAGTACATCATCTCTGTACAGCTATCCGCAACAGCACAGCAGGAGCAGCCAACTTTGAGACAAGAATTGCCCTGTTAACATTTACTGGCGCGCTTCTGGGAGTGCCGGCGATAATTTTTTGCTCTCCCGTCTTGAGAAAGGAGAATTAGAAGATGATGGGGCACGTTTTATCAGAAATAATAGCTTTTTTTAAGCAAAGGTCGAAATGAACCTCGTAAATACGTGTATGTTGGTTCATACTTAAGATTACCATCACAAAGATTACCGTCACAAATACAGTAGCAGTCGCATGTTTACTTCACATTAAAGAAAAAAAAAAAAAACTTGGCAGAAACTAACGAGTCAGCGACCGTAAGGATATAACACTGAGCTTGTATGCTTTTACAGTGCCAAGGAGAACTTATATTGTTAAGTTAAACGAGAAATGTGACAAGCCCACGGTGGTACAAAATCACAACAACATCGCCGCATCCTCAACTTTCTGTACCATGTAGCGCCCATTCTAGGATGGTCAAAAGACCCAACTGCAATGCATTAAATGGCCTTACTGATAGTCAATCGAAATCCCTTTAATGTATTGACCGTTTGGCTACCTTTCGTGTTGCTTTGTATTCGCCAATTTGTCACCGTCTGCATGGATGATTTTTCTCTCTCTCGTGCCTGGCAGTCTACCACTGCTTTCATCTTTCAGGAAAGCATTGTTATGGGTCGAGTCAATCCACCCCCCCCCAAAATTATTTTCATAATTCATACAATCAAGATTTATATGGAAGCTGATGGTAACAATGCTTTGTAAGGACCAGTGTTGTGAATGTTTGAATCAAGTGAACATGACCACTGTTAATAAACTATTTTTGAAATGGGCTTCTTC
Organism: Gymnothorax reevesii; assembly: GCA_029721435.1. Classification (NCBI taxonomy): domain Eukaryota; kingdom Metazoa; phylum Chordata; class Actinopteri; order Anguilliformes; family Muraenidae; genus Gymnothorax; species Gymnothorax reevesii. The sequence goes on along the minus strand of CM056581.1, from coordinate 98,503,571 downwards.
TTTCTCATGATTGGAGCTAGATGCATGAAAAGGGCTAACTAGTCAAAAAAGTTGCTAACTCGCAATAGCTATAGCTGGTGAAAGTCAAGCCAATCCATGCAGCAGACCTCGTGCTCCCTTACAAAATGTGATTTATTGGACCATAAAACTACGCGTAATAATCACAGACCGCCTTACCATGTTTTAACCGTTCAATTGAAATGGGCCCCACCCTCCTGGGGTCCTCAACCGCCAAGCAAGAATTAACACCCTAAACCTTCATAAAGACCCAATTAAGCCTCCCATGAAGGCATCATAGTGTACCCCCGGCTGGTGCTTCGAAAGCCCCCTTACTGGGGCCCCTTCTCGAAGTTGTGGCGAATGAGAAAACATGGCTCCCCAGCCTAATTCAGTGACAGTCAATACCACAGCAATATGGTAGTTACAGAAAGGCTCTTTTCCCTATCTGGGCTCCTTTTCTTCAAGTTCAAATTGTTGTAATTCTAACGTAAACTCCTTGCATTAATGAATGAATATTCTAATTATTGGGTAGACATTAGTTCAAACAGGCCGATCAGGAGCGACGATCTGAGCATGCAAAGGAAAGGGATTTCGGACCTCCGCGATGTTTGCCCAGTGGCAGTTGCGCAGTGGCTACCTCGCTAGCATAATGTAGTTGGCTAGATTCAGTCTATGCACGGTTGGAGTCGCTGGGTTTCTGTCAAATATATTAGTTGCATGAAGACTGAGCTGGCGAAGAAGAGTAGTATTGTCTACAAATGATGGGTGTTACAGAGCTATGGTTACTAATACTCTGGAAATTTGAGAAATACAGTTGTTATGTAAGCAAATGTTGCAAGTGCCTTGGACTTCAGTGCATAGCATTAATGTTACACACATAGACTGTATAAAAAGATGGACGAAGCTACCGTGACGTCCCCCATTGGTTTCAGCATACCATAAAGGAAGCCTCGATTTTGGCAATTTGAATGGTGCCATGTTGTCATTTTGAAACCGTATTTGATTTCTATTGGACGAGAGTGGGTATTAAAGATCCGGGGAGGACCATGCCTCTGGTTCTGACCGTATAGGACGAGGACCAGAGGTTAGCCACACCCTTAAAGCATATTCTGGCCTTATCCCTTAGTCTATAAGGGACCATATTTACAAAAATTAACATCATTATATACCGAAGGAGACTTTAAACTTGCTATAGCTGCCATTAAATAATGCTAAAAAATCATTATTTAAATGAAAAATCAGGTGGGAAAATACGGTCATTTTCTCAGACTTCTATATAGAATTGAACTTCTTTCTGCAACCACCGACGTCGCCATCTGCTGGCCATTAAATAGAATTCCATTCTACGGTACTTCCACGTGAACGTCATTTTTCAGACCAGGGTGCTGCGTCCATCTTTTTAAACAGTCTATGGTTACGCAGTAATGCTCGTGTTAACTAAACGTACTCTTTCTTTCACATGGCATCGCAATTGAATTAAAACTAAGCTGAACGTGCTCGAAAAAATATTGATAGTTTTGTACATACTCATGGCTATAGCAAAGGCAGCCTCATTAACTGACAAAGCGGAGGGATATTGCGTCACGCAGTGTTGAGTTAAATTTAGGTCAAGCAACACAAGTCATACAGTGCTTCTAAACCTTGTCCACTCAAGTGACATTTAATTATATTGGTGGGATGTCAAAGTTTTAATTTCATCCAATACTGCATCAGTGCTGCATAAAATAATCCGTAGGACAATCAAGTAACCCATCCCCTATGAAGAAAAAAAAGTTCAGTGACACAAAATGTACACGAAGACCTCTGCAGTTTGCAATGCAGCTAGCTTTGTTGGGCTGAGTTGCACATTTCAGTTTTTGTGCAATTTGTCGCATTTACGCTATGTATGTAAATGTTCTTTTATGGCCAGAATTTTAGTGAATCACAAACAAACATCAAGTTTCAACCACAAAATTCAAAATTCACTGAATAAGCGAGGGCTGGATAGGCCAAGATGCAAGACATCATCCAGAAAAATTATGAGGCCAACAAACCCGGTTAGACAGTGAGAGGAAGAATAAAGATACAAGGACAGTGATAAAAATATTTTAAAAAGAAATAGGTATAAGTTTTATATCCAAATGATACTAGTGTTTTGCTTCATTGTCATTGTCTTTTTGAAACCGGAAAGGATTCTTACTCCGAAACATATTGAGAGTTCACCAGCATTCTGGTCATGACACTGGTTGTAGCCGGTTTTATTTTTACATGGCCATTTACATTTTTACAAGTTAACACACGACCTGAGTCAGCAAAACCGCATTAAAAAAAGTTCTAAGGCGTATCAAGGTGCCAGACACTGATTCAGGGGAAAGAAATGCATATATACAGTTTTGTGAGCTGCAGGCAAAGCGGATAGGAAAATGCTTGATAACTTTTGCAATGAACAACAATCCAAGCCAAGGTGAAAAGGACAGTAATTCAACTGATTGATTCTTGCAACTGAACAAATTACCATGTAGCTGCTAATTAAGAAACCTACATAGGAATGTGTTTGGAGAAGTACTGCGCTTTGAAACCTTTATATGACTTCGTTTTCTTGAGAACTGTTCATTGTATCGCCCTCGAAATTTGGCGGCTCGCAATCTAAAACAACAAATTAGTCTGGCCTACGGGAATTGATTGGATTTTTTCTATGCGAAGCTGATGCTGAAGGTGCACATAATGCATTCAAGAATTTTAGCTGAAGACCGAAAATAAGCCATTTTTGATGCAAACAAACTTGAACTTTTTTGGACTCATGTTTTTTAGGGCCCCACATCAGCTTTTGAAACGGGCCCCAGATGCTTAAGGCTGCCGCTGGTAATCATTAAGCAACTATCAAAGCTGGGGTCGTTAATCCTTCATAGTGTAACCCATCCAAAATCAACTTCAGTGAAGAACGGTCACTGTGAAACTCAAGGAAAAATGAGACAAAGGCTGGAGTTTCCGTGCAATACAGAAATTAAATCTTTTTTTAAAGTTTAATTTCAAATAGTTGACAGTCTTTACTAACTCAAATCCCCCCCCCCCCAACCCCATATCAAACGCATCTGAAAAAAAGACTGTGAATTCAGCTCATTTCTTTCAATGTCGGGTCCCGAACACATACACTTGATTAGCAAAAAATGCACGTTGAAAAATTCCAAGTTTAACACTTCATGTAACTGTACTTTCAAGTCTCATTCCAAATGCAGTGATAAGCTGGACTGAACTGCAATGCAAAAAGGGTCATATATAGATTGTTAAAAAGCTCTCCACTCACTCACGCCTTGCCCATAAAAGTTATCACATGTATATGTTAACGCCAGCACTGTAAAGCCACTGACTGCGAGAGGCCACCTTTCGCAAGGTTATGTTTTTGCGTAAACACATACAGCCTTCTGCACGAGTCCTGTGCACAAGAATTTTAAACCCTTGGCAGTACAGCAATGATTATTACTGGCCAATGAGCAATTAAAACAGGTTTAAAATTAATCCAATCCAGTGGCTTTCTGACTACCTTCACATTCTTTATGGAATTAATAATTATGCTGGATTTTCCATTGAACTCATGAGATGAAGGCAAAGATAGATCTTATTTGGTTAACTACGCCTATACAAGTCCTTCTATTGAAATGTGCACGCTTCAACCATGCACGAAGGAGAATTTTGGCAAACCCAGCAGGACTGAGTTTTAACTTTCAAATTAAGTTCGATAAAAAACTGTCGTCAAAGATATTCTACTTCTGTGCAACAATGCCAGATCTAGGAGTGTCCTCTATGCTGGGATAGCCAGTAATAATTCGGCACTTCACCGAATTATGAGTACTTCATTCCAGAAACCAATATCCGCATAAGGTGCCTCGAGGACGTCGGAAATGATTGTCATCACTTAACTCATGGACTGCGTCCACAAACAAGGCACTGGCCAGGAGGGCATTTACGCATAATGATTACACAACCAAAAAATATAAATTAAAAACTTAAGAAGCCCAATTCCACAGAAAAAAACATATTCCTGGAATGAGACCGAAGTCATTAGAGCGAAGATTTTCCACACAAACTCACAACAGTCCAGGAATAAACTTTGTGTTTGTGAAATCAGCCTGTAAGACAAGACAAAATATGAAGAGCAAAGAGCTAAAAGTACTTAAGTCACAATCTCGCAATCTATGGTTGGGAAACGTCTTGAATGCTGACCCAAGTTCGTTTTCTTAAAAATGGGCACGATGTGACTTAAGTCCCTTTCACACTGGGGTCTTCATACCTGACTAAGAAAAACACCACCAGGGTTGCGGGTAATTTTACTGAACAAATAAAGGCACTTCAACCAAAATCTACCGCAGTGTGCAGCAGGCCGGACGTGGGGACTGAATGTGGACCCGGGTTCTAAAGCACTTCAAATCTGGAGCGTTCGCTCCCAAATGTGTAAGTGCTGGAAAATTCAACATCTCCTATTGGGGCGCATTGCTGTGCTCCTAAACTGAATATTTTAGGACATCCTGCGCCTCCAAAATTGAAAATGTAGAAACTTGTGCACTTCTTAAAAAAATGTAATTGTAAAGGTCTGGCCGAAACTGGTCCTGCGAGTGGGGGAAACGGGGGATGTGTGTGTTCTGCGTGTGTTCTGAAGCAGGAGCTGCGACTGCAGCCTGTAGTGGACCGGCTCACTAATCCACTACATGGCAGCAGTTGAGTCCCATCTTCGGCGATCTCTCCCAAAAACTTGCTAACTCCGTTAGCATAGCTCTGGTTCAAACTATGTAAGAAACCAACATAGTTAGCAACTTTACTTTGGGGAATCGCGCCCCCGGTCATTGGGGAGAGGAGGAGGGAGTTCGGCAGGGGTCCCAGTTCACAGATCACTCCTCCACTCCGGATCCACGTACTGCTGGAGCAGGCTCTCCTCCTGTTCCACTGTGGCACAGAACACAGACACATTCAACTTACACTCACCAACTTACACTCACACCGGCACAATAACACCAGCTGTGAAAATCCAGGAGTTTGCCAGTGTTATTATATAAGATGCGGATTATAAATGACAGCAGCAACCCTTTAAAGCAGGGCTATTAATCCATGTCCAGAGAGGGCCGGTGTGGGTGCAGCTTTCATTCCATCCGAGCGCTTACACACCTGATACTACTAACCAACCCCAAGAGTCTTGGGTAAAGAGGCTGGTTAGTAGCATCAGGTGTGTAAGTGATTGAATGGAATGTAAGCTGCACCCACACTGGCCCTTACAGGATAATGTTGAATCGCCCTCCTTTAAAGCATGAGAACTGAACACTCTGACACCAATGTAACTATCGCATCATGATTGATAACTGAAAGCCGTGGAGTTCCGAGGACTAGAACAGTGGCAAAACGGCGCGATCCAAACAAGTGCACTCCTCAGAGTAAGAGAGAGAGAGGCCACATGGATAAACGCACAACGAACCGGATGCCCAGCACGTGGGCACACACGGGGACCCGAGCAGGGCTCTTACCTTCAGTCTCCTCCTCAATCCTGAGAGCAGCCAATCGGGCGACGACATCGTTCTCCCCCTCGGCGTCTGCGTATTCAAACCCAGTGTAGCCCCCTTCCTCCGTGCAGTACCTAATGAATCTGAGCAAGGTAAGATACACACTAAAATCAGGAGGACTGCGAGAAGACAAGGCAAAGGATTTATTAAAGCCAGAGGGCGTTTCACAAGGGAGAATTGCCTAGTTGGCTGGATAACCAAATTGTGAGGCACAAAATATTATGACAAATGTGGAACATGAACTGAAATAGAGCTGTTCTGGGTTTAACCCAGCGCAGTTTTCCTCCCTACTTCGCAACTCCGTTTAACCGAATACGCCCATTGGAACAGCAGCACTGAGGACAAGAAAACACACAGAAAAGAAACAGTACCATCTGGTGGCCATAAGCATGCATTGCAACTACAAGGGATCGACTCACTGTTCCCAGATGGGGTCCTTGTTGAGAATGACAGGGTTTCCCACTACGAGCAGGAGTGCCTTGGCTCTGGTTACAGCCACATTAAACCTCTGTAGGGAACACGATTCAGGTCTCAGTTAGGACAGCTCGCACCTATTGGCTACATGGACTGACACATGATCCCGGACACAGTGAATCAAGCTACAACGAATGAGGAATGATGTCATAAAGCACTAACAGACAAACAGCCATGATTTTTCAAAAAACAGAAATCTGAATTTAATCTAGAGATTTTTCCACATTAGCGTTACTAAAACTCGCTGAAAGTAGTTTTTATTTTGATGAACTCTCCCATGGTATTTGGAAAAAGAAATTCAGTAAAACAGTGTTTTTTTAAAAAATAGGAAACACATATTTTCAACTGATTATAAAATTGGAAATATATAAGAAAATCTAGGTTAAAGGAGTGCTGCAATTTTTTCAGATCGTCATGGAAAAGGAGGGCAGTGATGTAGTCATGTGGGCGTGTACCTTCTCATTGGACAGGAAGCCAATGCTGAAGTCTTTGTCCATCTTCACATAGTTGATGCTGCTGCGAACGGCCGACACCATGATCACTCTCCGCTCCTGACCCTGAAACTCTTCCACCGAGCCCACCTGCAATACACACCCACACCTGTAATGCACACCTATACCCGTTACACAGACCTACACCTGCAATCCACCTACGCCTGTAATGCACACCTATACCTGTTATACAGACCTATACCTGCAATCCACCTACACCTGTAATGCACACCTATACCTGCAATACACAGCTTAACCTGTAATGCACACCTATACCTGTTATACAGCCAACAACATGCAATACACAGCTACACCTGTAATGCACAGCTAAACCTGTTATACAGATCTATACCTGCAATACACACCTACACCTGTAATGCACACCTATACCTGTTATACAGACCTATACCTGTAATACAAACCTTCACCTGTAATGCACACCTATACCTGATATACAGACCTATGCCTGTAATACAAACCTTCACCTGTAATGCACACCTATACCTGATATACAGAGCTACACCTGCAATGCACGCCTACACCTGTAATGCACACCTATACCTGTTATACAGACCTGTGCCTGCAATACACACCTACACCTGTAATGCACACCTATGACTGTTATACAGACCAGTACCTGCAATACACCCCTACAGCTATAATGCACACCTATACCTGTTATACAGAGCTAGACCAGCAATACACAACTACACGCGTATGCCTGTATTACACTCCTACACCTGTAACATGCAAATAAACCTGTAATACACATGTACTACTGTAACATACAACTGCACCTGTAATACATAGCTAACATGTAATACACCACTATATCGATAAAACACATCTATACCCGTAGGACAAAGACTGCACCGGTGACACACAGCCACACCAATGCCTGAAAACTCCACACACAAGGGCCCCAGGCTGAGGCTCAAACCCGCAAACCCTTCTGTTTGTGGGGCGACAGAGCCGAGCGGCGCACTGTTCCAGCACGCAGCCCCTCAGCCACAGTAACATCACTATGACTACTGGGTAAACAAAAGCAAAAGGGCTCTAAACGCCAAAATTAAAAATAAAAACATTAAGACCAGATGCTGAAAGGGTTGAGAAAAGTAAAAGCATAAAAGAGGTAGAGGCGGGGGCGGGGCCAGACCTTCAGCTCGGAGATGTCCTTCAGCTGGCGCAGCTCCTTCATACTTCTGATGGCTCTCTGGATTTTCTCAACCTAAAACAGAGGAAACTAGATTTATTCAGTCAGCATGGCTTACAGGATCCCCCCGCATGTATATCAGTACATTCATACTGAAATCATCAGACCCACAATAACAGTAGGTACAGGCAGTACCACAGTCAATAGACTTTCCACCAAGAAAAAGAATTTTCAAAATCGGATGAGTAGGTTATGAGATCTAGGTCTGGACGTACAGACGCACGCACACACGCACACAAGGACGGACAAAGCAAATCCAGTATACCCCCCTAAACTTCGTCGCGGGGGGTATAACCAGGACAGGATGGATTGGTGGATGGATAGATGGATGGATTGATGGATAACTGAGAGGAATGTAATCAGTGGACAACAGTAGGGCACTTCTGTTCCATTCTCCCAATAGCCAAAATTCATAGTCTGCCCCGGTGGTGATGTACAGGACAGGGTACAGAGTCCAGGAAATTAACAGGAGAACTACAATGGGCTCCAGGAATGTTCACAGCAAATTGTACCCTATCCCCATGGGAACAGTACCACTTACTGCATTTTAGAACAAGAGGCCCATGGGCATTAACGGTCACCTGAGTTATATAAAAGCTGATGTCAATGAACCAAATATATCCAAAAGTATCATTTTCCGATATAAAGTATAGTAAACTTCAGCCCCTCCCAGGGGCAAACATAGAGCCTGGGGGCCATGAGATCAACCATTTAAGCTCAAGACCCTTCCATCTGTGAAGGGTTTCCAGCATCTCTGGGTCTGGAGAAGAGGATTGTTGAAATTTCAGCCAATTTGACTTCTTTTAGCCCCACCCCTCAGAGCCCCCGGGGGTGGGCACCATTTAAGTCACAATTTCGGTGCATATTTGACCAAGGAAGGCTCCTGCAAAATTTTATTGGAATTGGATCAGCGGTTTCTGAGAAGAAGTCGAAAATGTATTGGCCAGTTTTAGCCCCACCCCTCAGAGCACCTGGGGTTGGGCCCCACGTAACTCACAATTTTGGCGCATATTTGACCAAGGAAGGTTCCTGCAAAATTGTATTGAAAGCGGATCAGCGCCACAAAATAGTCTGTCAAAAGCACAAGGTGATTAAATTTACATTTTTTAAAAATTGTGGCACAGGCGCTGTAGCTCACCTGGACATATGTAACCTTGGAAAGATATCAAATATTAGTTTTTACATATTTTATTTTCTAAAGAGACAATGCGAAAGGGCCAAAGTGACACATTTACACAGTTCCCCTGCGACAGACATCACATGTGTAACTGAGGTTATATAATACACAGCACTGGAGACGACACCGGTGAGAGGAGCAGTCAGGTGGGCGTGTATCTGACCCCTCGCTTTCCCCGGATCTTGATTCACACTCTCGTCCAATCAGAATCCCATCCAGTTTCAAAATGGCAAGATGGTGCCGGTCAGTTCTCGACAAAAGAGGCCTCCTTTTTAGACTCCTGAAACCAATGGGTGACGTCACGCTTGCTTTTGCCATCTTTTATATACAGTCCATGGTTTAAAGTTATATCAGAATAAAGTAAGTGTGGTCAGAGACCAACAGTCACTTCTCAAAATCTGTCAGATATGTTTTCAGGGTCGCTGCCAACAATGAACCAAAATTCAGCTCAATACCTCCAAAACATGACCGTGCAAATCAGATCAGAAAGTTATAAATATAGTTTGGCGCAATCATTGGTAGGAACATGCATGCCATGCAGCGGTTTCAGAGGAGATGATGTCTAAAGTTATAACAGGGTCATTCCATATGAACTCAACCAAAGTACAAGAATATTCCACGATAACTGACTCAGATTTGGCTCAAATACATTTTGTAAATAAACTACTACCCAGGGTAATTTGGGTCCATGCTTTCAGAATCTCGTCAAAATGCGTCTCTCTCTTTTCACTTTCAAGGTATTGGCCTCTCAAACATGGCACTTTTTCTAGGAGGAAATAAAAAATTCAGTTTTCAAGGGCCCCCTATGAGGCCAGGATTTTTTCCAGAGGCTAAATTGTGCTGGATTCCTTGTATTTAAGGACATGACATTTTCATTTCTGCGTATAAAAAGTTTCATATTTGAGGGGCCAATATATTGAAAATGAAAAGAGATAGATTAATTTTGATAAAAGATTTTGAAAGCCTGGACCCAAATTACCCCAGGTAGCAATCTTCAGCCCATATTTATGATTTGTTCCAAAAATATTGGCCTCCAAAGTCCCCATAAATTAACGTTTGCAATTTGCGCAGGCATAGCCCTCGATTTTTTGGGGGGCCATGTCATGGAAACCCCTAGGAGGACTCAGAAATGTTGCGTGTGTTCATTATGAATATAGAAGTACTCCCAAAATAAATTTGAGCCAAATCTGAGTTAATGACCCGGGGACCTCTGGTTGACTTCATATAGAATAACCAAACAGAAAAAAAAAAAATGAGTGTGGCCATAACGGCCATATTCAAAATCAAATCAGAAAGCTTTATATGAAGTTTGGTGATGTCACTGGTAGGAAGATGCATGCCAAGTTTCATCTTCATTGCTGCAGTGGATCCAGAGGGGATGATGTCCAAAAGTATACCAGAAAAAAGTGGGTGTGGCCATGGTGGTCATATTTGAAATGGATCAGAAAGTTTTAAATTTGGTTTGGTGATCTCATTGGGAGGAACAAGCATGCCAAGTTTCACCTTTATAGCTGCAGTGGTTTCAGAGGAGAAGACTTATGAAATTATAACAGAAAAAACTGAGTGTGGCCAGGGATCAAAGGTCAAACCAAAGACAAGTTTGCAAATTTCATAAAACCCATCAGATTTGTTTCTGGGCCTCTTGGTAGCTACCACTGTACCGAATTACAGCATAATAGATGCAAAAATGACCGTCCAATGGGCCCATATGGCATTTTCAATATGGCCGCCATGGCAGTCATATTTGAAATTGGATCAGAAAGTCCTAGATAAACTTTGGTGTCCTCATTGGTAGGAACATGCTTGCCAAGTTTCACCGTCATAGCTGCAGCGGTTTCAGAGGAGAAGATGTTTACAGGCGACAAACGACGGATGACAAACATCCAGGCCATGACATAAGCACACTGGACCTTTGGTCCAGGTGAGCTAAAAATTTATTTTAGCGCTCTAAGGGTTAATGCACCATGACATTCACAGAAAAGTTGATCTGATTCCCATTAAAATAGTTTGACTCATTACATTTGGATATGTAGTTTCACCGAAAAGTAATAAGGCCATTAACATCGATAAGGTTCCGCCCTCTACGTATCAGAAATTTTTACAGTAGTTTCCAGAGGATTCCCTTTAAGACAGCAAAAGTTATTGCACTTATGAAAAATTTAAATCCTGGTCTGGTGGTGGCACTACAGTAAAGTTCATAGGGTGACCGAAATCGATAACAGCCCTTTGCCATCATAGACTCTATAAAAAGATGGACGAAGCTACCATGACGTCACCCATTGGTTTCAGCATACCAAAAAGGAAGCCTTGATTTTGGCAATTTGAATTGCGCCATGTTGTCATTTTGAAACCGGATGTGATTCCTATTGGACCAGAGTGTGTGTATTGAAGATCTGGGGAGGGCTGTAGCTTTGGATCTGACCGTATCGGACAAGGATCAGAGGATAGCCATGTCCCTAAAGCATATTCTGGCTTTATCCTTTATTCTAGTCTATACGGGACCATAATTTACAAAAATGACCATCATGATATATCGAAGGAGACTTGAAACCTGCTTTAGCTACCATAAAATAAAGTGAAAAATCATTATTTATATGAAAAATCAGGTGGGAAAGTAGGGTCATTTTCTCACAGACTTCCATAGCATTGACCTTCTTTCTGCAACCACCGACTAAATAGAATGCCATTTTACAGTACTTCCGCATGGGCTTCATTTTTTAGACCAGGGTGCTGCGTCAATCTTTTTATACAGTCTATGTTTGCTATGCACCAGAGACAATAACAATAAGTGTGGTACGACTCCCTGCAGGTGTGAGTTATTGCCATTGGAAATGTAAAGTTTGACCTTGTGGTGGAAGTAGAGTGCAAGACAGGTCACAGGGTCACACAAGACAAGAAGGTGCATCCTCTGTGCACCATTGGTGAACACAGAAAGGTTCAAGAGATGCCTATAAAACTGCTCGAGTTATCGTGCCAACATGCAGGACCTGCAGCGACAGCAGCCGAGGGGAATACATATCTTCTCTGAACACTCCTTTCCTCCTATAGCTGAAACTCAGAGGCTTTCGGCTGTATAATCCTACCTGCTTCCTGTAGGGGGCGATGATGCCGATGTCCTTGGGTGACAGGAGGGCCAGGCCCTTCTTGCCCTGAGTCTGCAGAAGCTTCCGGAGATAGTCCATGAGAGTCTGGATTTCAGCCACGTTGAAGAAGGACGGGCTGTTACCCTCACGCTCATCCTTCCCCATCACCCCGTGGAAGATGAGGGGGAACCCCTGTGGAGCAAACGCATTCCGTCACCCCCAAACCTGACCAGTGTTACCCCCAAACCTGACCAGTGTCATCCCCAAACCTGACCAGTGTCATCCCCAAACCTGACCAGTGTCACTCCCAAACCTGACCAGTGTTACCCCCAAACCTGACCAGTGTTACCCCCAAACCTGACCAGTGTTACCCCCAAACCTGAACAGTGTCACCCCCAAACCTGACCAGTGTTAACACCAAACCTGACCAGTGTCAACCCCAAACCTGAACAGTGTTACCACCAAACCTGACCAGAGTCACCCCCCAACCTGACCAGTGTCACCCCCAAACCTGACCAGTGTCACCCCCAAACCTGACCAGTGTTACCCCCAAACCTGACCAGTGTTACCACCAAACCTGACCAGTGTTACCCCCAAACCTGACCAGCGTCACCCCCAAACCTGACCAGCGTCCCCCCCACACCTGACCAGTGTCACCCCCAAACCTGACCAGTGTTACCCCCAAACCTGACCAGTGTCACCCCCAAACCTGACCAGTGTCACCCCCAAACCTGACCAGTGTCACCCCCAAACCTGACCAGTGTCAACCCCAAACCTGACCAGTGTCAACCCCAAACCTGAACAGTGTTACCACCAAACCTGACCAGAGTCACCCCCCAACCTGACCAGTGTCACCCCCAAACCTGACCAGTGTCACCCCCAAACCTGACCAGTGTTACCCCCAAACCTGACCAGTGTTACCACCAAACCTGACCAGCGTTACCCCCAAACCTGACCAGCGTCACCCCCAAACCTGACCAGCGTCCCCCCCACACCTGACCAGTGTCACCCCCAAACCTGACCAGTGTCACCCCCAAACCTGACCAGTGTCACCCCCAAACCTGACCAGTGTTACCCCCAAACCTGACCAGTGTTACCCCCAAACCTGACCAGTGTCACCCCCAAACCTGTACAGTGTTACCCCCAAACCTGAACAGTGTCACCCCCAAACCTGACCAGTGTTACCCCCAAACCTGACCAGTGTTACCCCCAAACCTGACCAGTGTCAACCCCAAACCTGAACAGTGTTACCACCAAACCTGACCAGAGTCACCCCCAAACCTGTACAGTGTTACCCCCAAACCTGAACAGTGTCACCCCCAAACCTGACCAGTGTCAATCCCAAACCTGACCAGTGTTACCCCCAAACCTGACCAGTGTCAACCCCAAACCTGAACAGTGTTACCACCAAACCTGACCAGCGTCACCCCCAAACCTGACCAGTGTCACCCCCAAACCTGACCAGTGTTACCCCCAAACCTGACCAGTGTTACCACCAAACCTGACCAGTGTTACCCCCAAACCTGACCAGCGTCACCCCCAAACCTGACCAGCGTCACCCCCAAACCTGACCAGTGTCACCCCCAAACCTGACCAGCGTCACCCCCAAACCTGACCAGCGTCACCCCCAAACCTGACCAGTGTCACCCCCAAACCTGACCAGTGTTACCCTCAAACCTGACCAGTGTTACCCTCAAACCTGACCAGTGTTACCCCCAAACCTGACCAGTGTTACCCCCAAACCTGACCAGTGTTACCACCAAACCTGACCAGTGTTACCACCAAACCTGACCAGTGTTACCACCAAACCTGATCAGTTTCACCCCCAAACCTGACCAGTGTTACCCCCAAAACTGACTAGTGTTACCCAAAAATCTATTGGTATCTAGTATCATCTCCATTGTAGTATGGCTAACCAGTTTATGCTGTGTTCAGACACTGCTCTAAAATGCATACCCTACAGCTGAGAGATAGTGCTCACAGATCACGTACTAAGCTAATAAGAGCCTAGGCCGAGACAAAATTCAAAACCATTTAATACAAAGCCCAATTCCAATGAAGTTGGGATGTTGTATAAAACCTGAATGAAAACAGAATGCAATGATTAGCAAATCTCATAAACCCACATTTTATTCACAATAGAGCGTAGATATCATATCAGATGTTGAAAGTGAGACATTTTACCATTTCATTAAAAATATTAGCTCATTTTGAAGTGGATGGCAGCAACAGGTCTTAAAAAAATTTAGGACAAGGGCAACAAAAGGCTGGAAAAGTAAGTGGTACTAATAAAAAAATCAGCTGGAGAAGCATTTTGCAATTAATTAGGTTGATTGGCAACAGGTCAGTAACATGACTGGGTATAAAAAGAGTATATTGAGAGGCAGAGTCTCTCAGAAGAAAAGATGGGCAGAGGTTCACCAATCTGTGAAAAACTGCATCTAAAAATTGTGAAACAATTTCAGAAAAATGTTACTCAATGTAAAAGTGCGAAGACTTTGAATGTCCCAACAACTACAGTACGTAACATCAGTAAACGATTTGGAAAATCTGGACAAAATCTGCGCAAAAGGGACAAGGCCGAAGGTCAATATTGGATGCTCATGGTCTTTGGGCCCTCAGGGTGTCCTGCATTAAAATCGGGCATGATTCTGCCCTGGAATACACTGCATGGGCTCAGGAACACTTCCAGAAATCATTGTCTGTGAACACAGTTCGCTGTGCAATTCACAAATGCTGTAAAAGCTGTATCATAACACGATCCAGAAATGCTGCTGTCATCTCTGGGCCAAAGCTCATTTAAAATGGACTGAGGCAAAATGTAAAACTGTTCTGCAGTCAGATGAATCAAACATTTGAAATTCTTTTTGGAAACCATGGACACCGTGTCGTGCGAACCAAAGAGGAGAGGAACCATCCAGCTTGTTATCAGTGAACAGTTCAAAGGCCTGCCTCTCTGATGGTACGGGGTTGCATTAGCACCTATGGCTTGGGCAGCTTACAGATCTGGAATGGAAATATCAATGCTGAAAAGTGTACAGGGGGCCGCCAAGCCAATGTTGACATGGAGATTAAAAAAAAAATTTCAAGTATGTAATATGATTGGTCATTATAAGTGGAAAACTCATTGTAATATATTGCTAAACTGTAAAAATGTAAATAATTATGTATATATGTATAATATATTGAAATAAATACATTGAAACTAATTAATACTATTGTTGTCATTCCGTGACAATTTGCCTCTTGTAATTCCGTGACATTGACTTTTTGAAATTTCTTGCCCATAAAGCAGGGTTGAAGTCAATATTTGTTTCTATAACTTACAGTATTAACAACAAGTATTTGACACTAAGGTGTCTTTGTCCCCCGCCACAAAATGTGAAATCGTGTCAAAATGAACAATTTCTCGGTGTGACCTTGAGGATGGCGCGAAGGTCACCGAAATGGACTGGCGCTGGGGTATCACCCTAATACATGTTGACATAAGATTTGAAGTAAATCCGTCGATTCGTTCTTGAGATATGTTGCTGACAAGGCTATCAGTGTGAAAATCCACAATCTCTCGGTGTGACCTTGAGAATGGCGCGAAGGTCACCGAAATGGACTGGCGCTGGGGTATCACCCTAATACATGTTGACACAAGATTTGAAGTAAATCCGTGGATTCGTTCTTGAGATGTGTCGCTGACAAGGCTATCAGTGTGAAAATCCACAATCTCTCGGTGTGACCTTGAGAATGGCGCGAAGGTCACCGAAATGGACTGGCGCCGGGGTATCACCCCAATATATGTTAACATGGAATTTGAAGTAAATCCGTCGATTCGTTCTTGAGATATCTCGCTGACAAGGCTATCTGTGTGAAAATGCACATCTCTCGGTGTGACCTTGAGAATGGTGCGAAGGTCACCAAAATCGACTGGCGCCGGGGCCTCACCATCATACATGTTGACATGAAATTTGAAGAAAATCCGACAATTCGTTCTTGAGATATCGCGCTGACAAGGCCAAAAGTGTGAAAATCGACAATCTCTCGGTGTGACCTTGAGAATGGTGCGAAGGTCACCAAAATCGACTGGCGCCGGGGCATCACCATCATACATGTTGACATCAAATTTGAAGAAAATCCGACAATTCGTTCTTGAGATATCGCGCTGACAAGGATTCGGGACGTACGGACGGACGTACGGACGGTCGTGAATACTATGTCCCCCGCTAATGAATGTTGCCACCAAATATGAAATCAATCCGAGTCAGAATCTATCATACCTCGGTGTGACCTTGAAAATGTCGCGAAGGTCACCAAATTCGACTGGCGCCGGGACATTACCCTAATACATGTTGACACCAAATTGGAAAAAAATCCGATGCTTACTTCTTGAGATATCGCGCAGACAAACATTTCAGTGTCAGAATCTATCATACCTCGGTGTGACCTTGAAAATGTCGCGAAGGTCACCAAATTCGACTGGCGCCAGGACATTACCCTAATACATGTTGACACCAAATTTGAAAAGAATCCGAGGCTTCCTTCTTGAGATATCGCGCAGACAAGCATTTCAGTGTCAGAATCTATCATACCTCGGTGTGACCTTGAAAATGTCGCGAAGGTCACCAAATTCGACTGGCGCCGGGACATTACCCTAATACATGTTGACACCAAATTTGAAAAGAATCCGAGGCTTCCTTCTTGAGATATCGCGCAGACAAGCATTTCAGTGTCAGAATCTATCATACCTCGGTGTGACCTTGAAAATGTCGCGTTCCGCGCGGCGGGGGACAAAAAAACACCTTAAATATGAACAAATTGAAGTTTCATAACTTAACTATGATAGGAACATCACTTTCTGGATAGTGAAACACAACATTAAAAAACCACGTCAATTTTGTGTAATTCCGTGACGGAGTAGTCTTCGCTTGTTTCTTCTATGAAAATTTCTCAAAAAATATATTTTCACTTGACAATATTAAAGAACAAGTTAATACCTCCAATATAACATATCATACTTGATTTTACCTTATTTAGTTGTAGAGTTACAACCCAAAATATAATGGGACTGTAATTCCGTGACAGCATGGCGGCCCCCTACAGAGGTTTTACGACAACATATTGTCCCATCCAAACTCCGTCTCTTTTAGGGAAGATCTTGCCTATTTCAGCAAAACAATGCTAAACCTCATACTGCATCCATCCCAACAGCATGGCGTCACAGGAGAAGAGCCCGGATGCTGAAATGGCCTGCCTGCCGTCCAGACCTTCCACCAATAGAAAACTTTTGGCGCATTATAAAATGGAAAATCTGGCAAAGAAGACCCAGTACTTTTGAGCAGCAACAATCCTACACCAGACAAAAGTAGGACAACATTTCTCTCCCAAAATTCCAGCAACTGGTCTCCTCACTTCCCAGGCGTTTCCAGACTGTTGTTAAAAGAAGAGGGGATATACACAATGGCAAACACAGCCCTGTCCCAACTTTTTTGAGATGTGTTGCTGCCATCCAATTCAAAATGAGCTAATATTTTTCATGAAATGGTAAAATGTCTCACTTTCAACATCTGATATGTTGTTCATGTTCCATTGTGAATAAAATATGGGTTTGAGATTTGCACATCATCTTATTCCGTTTTTATTTATGTTTTACACAACTTCCCAACTTCACTGGAATTGGGGTTGTAAATGAACATGACTAAGCTTAATCCATCTCTGTGAAACTGGCCCAGAAACAGCTGCCCACACTTGGTTTCGCGAATGACACAACCGAAGAAGTGGGACAACCTTGTCTGAATGCAAGCATGCCAACTGGAGATAAATTTGACAAATTTGACAATCTGATAAGAAACAAAAACTCGTATGTCTATGATAATAACATCAACATTGCAAAATACAAATACATTCTTGGAAAAAAAAGATAGGCATTCATACAAGCAAAATTAAACATTTTTTATGCTCTCCTGTAAAGTTTATCATTCTAAGGATACAAGGTTTTATCAGCAGGCCGACGATACTAAACTCCAGCCAAAACAAAATTATAATAACTGCTGGTTGAGAAAACAGCGTCTGGTCATAGTAAAACCCAGAGGAATGCCTCACTGTTGGCACACAAGTTTGGGCCTGTAGTGTTCATCAGACCACATTTCCCACAATGCTACAGTGGGTTTTGGAGGCAATAATTATCAGAGACAAACAGACTGGTTAATTGCAAGGATTTTGGCTGCCTGCACACAGCACTAGGAGGCAGGAGATGTTATTTCTACCTGTAAGTAAGGTTTGCCATGGGTCAAGGCTGCCCAACGCTGGTCCTAGAGACATACAGTCCTGTGAGCTTCCATTTCAACCCATATCTTGGCCCAAATTTTTGTAAATTATTGCCAAAAAAAAGAATTAATTAAAAAAAAAAAATTTTTTTTTAAATTGCAAATCACAGCTGTACAAGAGCCATCACTGTCCATCTCCAGGACCATGTTTGGCAGCACTGCCATAACTCTTCACCTGTGGCTGGAGAACATTTCAATTTCATACAGCATGAGGGCCAAATCAGTAGCAGCCCGTAAATCTTCACTCGTGTACGGCCAAGGAGCCAAGCAGCATTACAGCAATCGGTACTAACAGCAGTACTAAAATAAATCTATCGCAGAACACTTTTACACCATACATGTCACTGCAGGTCCACCAGGCCTGTAAGGAAAGCCCTGTAAAGAGATATTTTGGCTCAGAAACCATTCACACACATACACCATTCCTATAAAACAAGAACAGCAAGGAGCCATTTTGGCTCTAATGGAGTCAGCACAATTCCATTTGGCCTGGAAACCAAGCTCTGCAGTGAGCCATTTTGGCTCTCGTGCAGTCTGCTAAGCTCTAACTGGCCTAGGAGTCAGGCCAGCCAATGAGCCATCTTGGCTCTCCTACAGTCAGCACAACTCCATTTGGCTTGGAAACCAAGCCCCGCAGCGCGCCATTTTGGCTCTCACACCGTGAGCACAGCTCCATTAAGCCTGGAAAACAAGCTCCGCAGTGAGCCATTTTGGCTCTAATAAGGACTGGTGCATTGTTAGAGGAGAGCGCAGCACTGCTGTGCATCTCACTTGTTTCGGCAGGTGCTCCCAGGTGCAGTAGGAATTGCGCAGCTCCTTGTTGCCAAACACCTGCAGCTCTCCATCGTAGAAGAGCTCGTTGGGAATCTTGAGGATCGCTGGGTGTGACCTGCAGAAGAGAGGGGAGAGCAGACTCCAGTCTTCGCTCTCAGTGAACAGGACCAGTTCAGAGAATCGCATTCATTTAAGCAGACAGAGCCAACCCTGAACCATTACATTTTCACTCAAACGACCCCCTTCTCATTCAACAGCTAAAGCAGAACTGCCCAACCCTGTTCCTGGAGATCTTCCACCCAGTTAAGTTTCACTCCAACCCTAAAAACGCAAGCCTCATAGCAGTGGTTGACCCAGACATTATTGAGCCGTTTCATACATCAAAGCCACACACATCCGGGGGCAAAAAAGCTCTCATTTCCAAACAGAGTAAAACTCTCTCAAAACCGACTCATAACAAACCCAAAAGCTTCATAATCTATGTGCGAAGTGTAAATTCCCTGAGCTAAACCAGTCCAAACTTAACGCTCCAAAATGCAGCTGGTTATAATGAGGGACTCACTGATTGGCTACGGCACCAGAGGTCACAGACCAATCATGGTTAAAAACTGCAAAATAAGTTAACAGAATTTTATTCTTATATTTAAAAATGATTAATTCTTATGAATAATTCTTCTATGGAGAAGAAATGAAATTAATTCTTAAAAATTCATTTCTAGCGATATTTCACTCAAAAAGGTTAAAAAAAAAAATTCCCAAGGATGTAATGTGAAGATTTGGGGGACGAAAGTTCAGGTCGAGTCCACAACAACATAAAACAAGCCGACTTGTGAGTGGGGGGGGAAAAAAAAAAAAAATTCTATTTTATATGTCAAGGAGGACCAAAACTCTTCTTCTGCAGTAGAGGAGCAGGGAGCACCTGTAGTTCCGCAGCAGTTTGGTGACGAACCGCTGGTTAAACCGACCGCTCTTCTCATCCTTCTGGTAAAGAGGATTATCGCGCATCAGTCGCTCCAGCAGGGATAGACCTGAAGAAGACAGACAGATCCCGATCCCGGTTCAAACTCACAACCTCCCCAACGATTTCCTGACGTCAGCGGCCATCCACCCCTCTCCAAATTCACAGATTAACCGTTAAAGTGCTAAACACTGCAATAGTCACAAATAATGCATAATGACCTTTTGGAGAGATCGGGAGAGTAAAAATGTAGCAGTTTAAGGGTTAACAAAAGCGCATATTACTCATGACATGCCATTTTTTTTTAAATCAGTATGACACACCATCATTTAATCACTGCAAACACTGCCATATTTAATAATAATAGCCACCGCAGTTATTATTTCTTATGATAAGTCTAACCCTAATCTTCACCAAATCTACTCCGAGTTCCAGTCAGTTGCTTAAAGTGACCACAGCCAGACATTTAAATAAACCAATCAGCGATTCACTTCCCCTCTCACACTTCCTCCGTTTCCGAATTCCAAGACTCACAAGAGGAATACAGATGTCATTACTGACATAGAAAATACATTTATGAATGCCTAAATTGCAGTTGTAGTCATGTAATCAAAAACATAATGTCAATCAACCACTCATCAAATGTACAACCATACATGCTGTTAAATGCATCATTCATCAGAACTGCCCCATATACAGAACCTAATATGTAATCATGGTGGAATTGTACTAATGATCAAAATATCCAGTATGAGACCACTGGCTGGAAATACATGTCAGCGTTGTGTCAGCATCCGAACGTGCATTTAGAACCACATATAAACTGTATAAGAGGCCTTTGGTGTGGGACGGTGGGTTGTTGTGAGAAATGTGAAGGCGATCAGCACAAGAAAAGCACGGATGGCCTTGTCTGAGTGAAGGTTCAGACAAACATTATTTTTACTTCTGAAAAGTTGTTTTCTTCCCTCCGATAAGCTGGCCTGCTCCTGGCACAAACTCACTGCTTTCCCAGGCTAATCACTGGCCACCTGAGGCACGTCATGGGGCCCTGTTTGCCGGGAGTATAAAGCTTGCAGCACTCCAGAGAGATGCGTGACCTTCGAATCTGCTTCTGTGGTTGTGCCTGACTCACAAGTGCGTGTGATCTAATAAATCTTTTCTTAAAAGACACTCTCTGGAATGCAAAATCATTGAATTTCCATCACAACGCCAAAAACAAAAAAAGAATCTGGTAAAACTGATCCTACATACCAAAACAAAATTATTCCCACAGAAAAGCAGAATACTCTAGACATGGGTCATTTGGAGTGAATCATCCATTAACCGTCTCTGGGGTTAAGTATCACAGTATAGCACCACATCCTAACTGCACTTGAGTGTCCATCCAGTGCTGCGAAGCACTCCATCGCAGCCTCTCCTTATCCTCACGGAGACCATTATGTGCCCGTCAAGTCAAAAGATAAACAAACCGGCTGTGTGCTCCAGGTCGGACTCTCCGAGACCAGCGACAGTAATAAATACAGAGGGAACCGTCAAAGCTCGAGTTTGGATGAGGTGTCACGTTCCGTATATAATGTTTACTGCCAGCAAGACAACATGGTAATGCCCGTCTCGCTGTCAAATATAAACATGGTAATGCCCCCCTCTCTGTGAAATATAAGTAAGGTAATGCCCCCCTCACTGTGAAATATAAACATGGTAATGCCCCCTCACTGTGAATTATAAACATGGTAATGCCCCTCTCTCTGTCGGAAATACAAACATGGTATACCCTCCATGTGAAATCTGTACTGGCTGCAGGTTCGAGGGGCAGACACTCACCCAGTCCATGCTGTATGGCCAGAGGAGAGCGTAGGACGGGCCCCAGCTGTTTAGGGTCTCCAGCCAAAACCAGCCGCCCTGTCTGAGCATCAAGGAGTCCTGTGGAACACAAGGGCAGGGCGCTTCAGCACCTCTCACAGGGGCACAGGGTCAGGGTCACTCACGCATCCTCCCGCCAAATCACCAAATATCGCCTCTGCCCCCCCCCCTCTTGAGCACTCACAGGAGTGTTTGCCATCTTCATCATCCCTCCCATCAGGACACACTGATTCCATGTATTGAAAATTCCAACACAATATGGATTGACCAGCCCTTCAGCACAGGACCAGTGAATGAGGAAATAACATTTGAACTGGGAGACAAGTTACGTACAGTACCAGTCAAAAGTTTGGAAATGCTTTGCTACTGTCACAGCGCTCTGTTTTTAGAGAAATTTAAATGGCTTGACTTCTCTATACAATCTCAAATGGAATCTTGTAAACAGTCAGAAGTTAAAGGAGAATATTTTACTTATTTGAATAGTGTCCAAAATTTTGGAATCCTCAAAGAAGCCGTATTTTGCAAAGTGAACAGACAAATAAACCCCTTCAATTTTCCAACAGCCGAATTAAAGTGAAACGATTTTGGGACTTATTGGGCGAAAAGGTTGATGAAAAGCCACCTCAAGTGCAGCAGGTCTTTGGGAAGTTAGACAGCCGTCCAGCTGCAAATTCATCATAGTCATACTGCCCTTGTTAAAAAAAAAAAAAAAAATTGCGAGAATGCTCTGCAAATATGACAACAAATGCTGCCTAGTTTGATGGATTTAAGAATTAGATCTTTTTTTGCAAAAAAAAAATTTAATATATTTAAAATATTTTGTGTAAAAAAAAAATGTTGGTTCGTCCAAACTTTTGACAGGTACTGTACATGCCAGAACAGGTGTCTCCAATCCTCCTCCTGGAGATCACTCCAACCAAAGCAAAGCACACCTCATTTCCCAGCCTGATATCTTGAGGTGCTGATCAGCTGAATCAGGTGTCCTAACTCAGGGCTGCAGTAAAAATTCATGTGATGGTAGCTCTCCAGGAACGAGGCTGGAGACCACTGTCCTTGATCATTTATCTGATTGGTTATCGTGCACGCTCATGTTCCCGGTCATTCCTGTCTCCTTCTTGACTTTCAGTGCCAGGCCAGTATGCATTGGAGATGCAACTAAACACCTCTCACTGACAAATGCATGGAGCCGATCACATCAGCCAAGACCTTTTAAAGGAAGGATGAGTGCTTTTATCTTAGGAAGAAAAATTCCCCCTGGAAGGTGCACAGTAGAGACTTTTAAAAGAGAGTTCATGTCTGCACTGAGTTTTTGCCGAGTGTTAAGTAAGTCCGCCTCAGTAATATCATTACACTCCCGAGAGAGGAAAAAACAACAGTTAAGGGAACTCATTCCTGTTTCAAGAAGATTAGTCAGACAGAAACCAATGCCTGAGCGAATATAATGCCCAGTGAATTACAACCATGAAATGCAATTTCTGTGCACAGTGACATAAAAACAACCCCTTCACTTCATTACGAAGTCTTAGGCCATAGTTTCATCAAATCCTTTTTCAATTTTTGAACCCAACTCAACCACAATAAATCTGTAACACATTCAAAAGAAGGACGCCTAATGCTCCATATTCCTGGGGAGTCACATGACCAGAGCTGATGGCTAATGTCGCGGTCATTCATCGCCATGTCAGAAGCTCTTCAATTAGATTCATAAAGCGTTAGCACTAGCCACAAAGTTCAGAAGGAATGAATGCTACGCTAGCAAATCCTCCATTCACTGTGAGCAGCTGAGCTAGCTGTCCTCGACCTAATACTGGCCAAAGAAATGTACAGAAGTCAACTGAGAACTCCATTGGAGGCAAGACTTCATGTATAATATAACAATTATAAAACTGCAAATGTATGGTGAATCATGAGGCAGGACAGCAAATATTTATACAGCTAAAAGATAAGATTTTCATGAAGTAGCGGGAGAATGCTTTTAAGAGACAAAACCAGAATGGATGGAATCTTAAGGTTCCATCTACGCTAGCACAACTGACAGCCATCATCTAACTGTCCGGAGCTGTTCCTGTCACTCAGCCCTGATTGACAGCTGAAACTCCGCCTTTTCCACACACACCCGCCAATCCGATGATGCACTCAGGCTCCACGGCATGCCCGGCCTCGTCCATGAATATGTGGCTGAAATGCCCCTCGGGAAGGCCTCCCGTCACCAGCCTGGGAAAGGGAAATAAAGGCAGGGGATTGGTGTTCCGTAGTGATGACACATTAAGGGGGTGGAGCTAGAGAGGGCCTTAATTACATTTCCCCTCCCACACTAGAAAAGGTTTTTCTCTCATAAGCGCGGCCTCCCCTTATGTAATCTTACATCATCCGCCGAATAAAGGTTAAATTGTCTGCAGTTAATTGGCTTCAATGTCCAAAAACGCTACAACACAAAAAACAAATCATGTCCCACTCACAATAAATAAATCATAGGATGTGTCTGTGTAAACACAAGATAGCCAATAACATGGATTGTGAAGCCTCTTCCCTCCCCATGCTAGGTTAGCATCATAAGCTAATCCCCCTTTAACACTGTGGAGTTAAGGACCCTGCACAAGGACCCAACAGCAACCAACTGCAGCTACACTGGACCTTCAGGGTCCGAGGCGAGCGCAGGCCCTCAGCCACTGGGCTACAGGATGCGAGGCCTAATTTAGCTCAGAGAGGAAGTCAGTGCCTACTTTCCCGCCGTAACCACTGTAGTGACCATGATCTTGTAGCACATCAGCGTTTCTTTGGCAGGAAACACAAAGCCCTCCTGGTGCTCGTCCAAGTTACAGCACTTCTGCAGAGAGGAGACACGAACGGCTTCACTGAGAAAACACAGGCCTCATCCAGCGAAACGCAAAGATAAAACCATCACACTGAGAATTTCTGATAGATATTCACATCAGAAGAGCCAGTGTTTCAGTGAAATCTGACCTCAATCAGACAGGTATTACAGACAAGATAGACCAATAAAATTCACATTTAGTCTTAAGAGAGCCGTGTCATGATCACAGTGAAAGCTCACAACTTTGAATGAAGTAAATTAGTTCAACTGCAAGTCAAAATCTAGCAGGTATCTTTCTTCTTCTATGTTTATTGGCTCACATTCTTCATATGCCTTGGCCAAAGCTTAAAATAGTGTCTTGAATCCTCAAATTTCCATAGAAAGCTCCTTAATATAAAAACCATAATGCTAGAGTAACTAAAATACATAAATACAATGCAAAACAGAGACAGATTGACAAGCATGGAATCAGAGTATAATTTGCAGTCAAGCAGATTCACGTTCTTAGGGGTGTTCGTCCTGAGCGTGTGCAGTAATCATGACAAAGCCCCTTTAAACTCCTGTTCCCCATTACCCTCCTCTTCAGGAACAAACATAAATCAGCCGATGAGAAAAAATATCTTGACAATCTTAAACTCAGGAGCAAAACCTAAAATAATTATCGGCAAGCACGAGGTAACCTAGAACAGGGTAATATTTACACCTTTGAGAGTTAAAAAATACACATTTCAATTAAAGAAAAAAAAAATTAGTCATAAACAAGAGGTTTAAAATCTCAAGATGAGATATACTCCCTCACGAGAAGGCTCTTGGGTACAGTTCGCGAGTCTCGGCTGCTGGCGTACAGGCGGTACAGGAGGTGGGGTCCCACGTGCTCCAGCAAGCGCTCACACAGCAGGTCGGTGGCGCTGTTAGAGGGGGCACATGCCAGGATGTGGGCGCTGGGGTCCGTTTTGTGAACCTGAGAGAGAGAGAGAGAGAGAGATGATAACTGAGCTCAGTTTGATCAGGGGGCTAAATGGCAGCCAAAGGCTTCTGCATCCTGATGTAAATATAGTTTTCCAGCAATTAACAGTGGCTCCCTCATTAATTATGCACTAACAGCCAAATCATCAGTTATCCGTGGAAATTTAGAGCACATTCTTGTTATATTAGCCCAGTCCCAGGGGATCATAAATGGGCTCCCCAGTACCCAACACCAAGCCAGAGGAACCCCTCCTCTCAGCACACAGAGAGACACACGGTCTGCTGAAAGAGATTATAATAATGGACAACTCAGTCGTACTGCATCAGTCGAACCCAAGCCCTGCCACCCAGCACAGAGCCCTCGTTACACCACTGACTGCAGACAGTGCAGCCAGTGCACTCAGCTCCTTCATCGGTTCATTTAATTTCTCCACCCCAGAGCCCAACGCAGACCCAAACGTCCCGCGCACTGATACACAATTACTGACTTCAGTTGAGGTGAATCCAATAATTTATCCGCCTCTGACAAGCGGTGAATATCACTTGTCCGAGTGGATAAATCATTACATTCACCAATAACTGTTTTATCATATGCCCCTTCTTGAATATATTAACTAAGAGAAGGGCTACAACTCGAACGTAAAGCTCCTCACGGGGACGAAGCGACACAAAATACGGACACGATCAGGTGCTCCAGCAGGGAATCCTAATCTTTTTTTAGCTCCAGGTCGTCGGATTGTTATATTTAACTCTCAAGCACTTTCGCACGGTGAATATCACCGTTTACAGTGACTGGCGGCACTCGCCAGGACCAATCAGGAGAGAACGAATCCCTACATCATATAATAATGTAATTTAACGCGCACTATCGCAGGAACGAGCCACGCTGGCAATGTTTTCAGTACAGCAGACGCCGACACAGGCAGGAGACCGGGGTAATCAGAGTGAGATCACCAAGCAGATCCGAGATTTTACAGTCTGTGTGAGACATTTGGCTGAAGCTAATCGCAGGCTTTAAATTCCACTCATACCATTACAGCATCACTCTGGAGGATACTTCCATCAAAAGCCACCAACAGTGAGTGCAAACTGAGGGTCATTCAAACAGGTACACGACACAGAATCGACGGTGCGCGAGAACTCTCCCTTATCCATGGCCATCATCCTCACGTCCAGTTCACTGACCTCCAACATGTTTTAACAGGAACACAGGCATTGCTAAAAAATCTCGATGCAACAGCAAGGGCGGGGAACTTAGGTTTTTGTGGCTAAGAGATTAGGAATTTGCTCCATGACACATTTACCTCTGTTAATGTCTTAAATATGCTCTAATAGCATCTCAGACACACAGTTCACGCAGTCTTTATTCCTTTGCCTGCACGGTAACAAAGACTGAACAGAGAGGAAAACTCTGCCACAGACGTAATGTAGAGCTACGAATGAACATGCTTATCCACTGAAAACCACCGATTCATGTTTTCATAAGATAGAGTTCTCTCTTCAGGGCTAGGGAGAGAGCATTCTGGGTAAATACTCCAATGGTCTGGGCATTGAATAGTATGCCCTTTTGCGGCCACAATCATTAAAAGGTGCCATAAATTTAGATGTCATGAGGTGCGACAGGAACAGGTTTGACAGTACAACAAATATCACCGTGAAGAAACTATTTCAAACGAGGGTAGCTGGTTTGATTGACAGGAAACGTGGATGCGCATTCCAAACTGCACTGGAGTTCAACGGACATGAGCGAAACGAACTTCGGGAGGGCCAACTGGCAGGGGATGATGTCATAATGATGTCACAGTGACAGGAAAATCGAGTAGATTCAAATCAAATTGCACTTTTTCACTAGCCATCTTTATAAGTTTAAAATAAGAGAGAAATGTACTGTGACCAGGAATTGGCCTCTTCTGGGCTGCTCGTTATTTTTTGTTTTATTCTCCTGCCGCTACCAAACACCATCAAACATGTCCTAAAACTTTCTCCAGACGAGAACAAAAGTGGAACCTGAGGCTCCAAACACCTATAAAAGGCAAGTTCCCACTTGAGCCTCGATCGCTGACACGTCCCTTGCTGCTGAAAGTCCAATAAAACTCTGGAATTAAAGGCTTAGACACAGCGTTAGCCTGAATTATGGCGCGTTCTTTATCCATGAAGGTCCGACGGATCTCATTATTTTCCCAGTTTCTACACGTGCAGGTGTGGCACAGTAATAAAGTTCCCTGGGTTTTCGCGGAGCAAACATCACTGGAGACAGACGGGCAGCTTCAGTGTTCAACACAGCAAATCACTTGATGCAAGAGGCTGCCCTACAGTCCGTCTCCGCCTTTCATAGTATTTCATATATAATTACAGATTTTAACCCTTAGAGTGCTGTATGCAACTATAGTTGGCCAGTGATGCAAGACATCAAAATCAGATGCTGTTGAAAACCTATCATGTGGTGACTTGTTTGAAAGAGCTCCCACAGGGGAGGGTTAGGGGAGCTGCTCCTGCTGGGGAGCTCCTTTAAACAAGTTGCCACATGATAGGTTTTCAACAGCCGAGGATAATTACATTTTTATTTCTTTGAAAATTTATTCAGCACTCTAGGGGTTGAGTGTCTAGAGGATGGTGAAATTTGGATACAGATGGCAGGTGTAACCACTTACAGGACTGGTGAAACGTAAGAGGGAACTCAGACTGCAAAGACTCTTATATGGCAGTTTTGTGTTCCTGCAGAATCCCAGTAAAAGCAGGTCCGTGTAGCGGATGTGGGGACTGGAATAAACAGTTACTCAGGGAGCAAACTTTACCCCTCAGAGCACCAACTGCAGCTATTGTTGCCCAATGGTGCAAGAAATCAAAATCAAACCTGCTGAAAACCTATCATGCGGCGACTGCTTCAAAAGAGCTCCCACAGGGGAGCTTGCTTAACTCCTTTGTGCAGAATATGTAATATTCATATTGTAATGTACAAAATGATGCCAATTTTTCCTGCTGTGCAGGAGCCTATTTAAGCTTTATAACTCAGTATGTGTGTCACAGAGACTCTGAAAAATTTCTCCAGTGAAGCAAGACATTTGGAAATTCAATTACAGAACTATTTAGGAATTATATTTCTGAATTTATGAACGCCGGCGTCTATATCTGTGCACAAGTCGCCACGACAGGTTTTCAACAGCACAAAATAATTACATTTATATTTATATAAGCGTTAAATTCAAACATGGAGCAATTAAATTAGAAGCCTGCCAAATAGGCTTACTGTACATCTAACTACTTCAAAAATTTCTAACTTCACCAGATGATAATAGAAACGTCAAATTTAATGCAGCTCTTGGACCGTTGTGAGAGGCCCTTAACTGCTCCAGGGGGTTGGGGTCTTGGCCCCTGCTGAATCTGATCAACTGTAAGTTGCTTTGGAAAACACAATCAGATAAGTGGCACCAATGCAGTGCGATTTCTGGAACTGAAGAGGAGGATCAGTACGGACCTGCTT
Source organism: Gymnothorax reevesii (assembly GCA_029721435.1). Taxonomy (NCBI): domain Eukaryota; kingdom Metazoa; phylum Chordata; class Actinopteri; order Anguilliformes; family Muraenidae; genus Gymnothorax; species Gymnothorax reevesii. Next base: position 98,474,440 of record CM056581.1, on the reverse strand, counting down.
GATGGCTTCCACCAGCGTGACCGTTTTCCCGGTGCCGGGTGGACCGAACACCAGGTACGGGGCGGGGCGCGAGAGGCCAGACACGATGTTCTGTACAGCGGAGCGCTGTTCCGGATTACTCTCCAGCTTCCTGTCATAAAAACTGGAGAGAGGAGAGCTCTCAATTCACTTTGAAAACAGGCCATCCGCAATGCCTTTTCACCACGGGCCATCTCAGGAGTAACACACAAACACGACATCTCAGTCGTCACTTCTGTACGCAGGAAAACGGGCGATCGCCAGCCTCTGGAGATAAATGGGGAACGTCAGGAGAGAATGTCGACTTTCAAGATCCTGGGCACGTGCGTATATCTCAGAGGACCTCACGTGGGCACACAACAAAAGCCATCATCACACTGAACGGTGCACTGAAATCACACAGCCAGTAATACTAATACTTTACACTGTGTGCAATAACTTTTTATTTATGCGCAATAGCTTCAGATTATTTGAAGTTTGCAGCATATGTTGTGCACTACTCGTGTGTGCGTACGTGTGCAGTGTGAGTTAGAGTATGAATGAATAGTATTTATCTTGTCCCCTCCTTTATCAATATTCGTTTTTTCATAATGTCCTCAATTTTATCTTGTGCATTGAATTTCGTCGTATTTATTTACAGGGACAATAAAAAGAATCTAAATCTAATGAACATCCTCAATAGATCAAGACATTCCTTTTGCTGAATATGGCATTTCTTAAGCCGCTTTCACGCCGGACACAAAACGGACTTTTCTCACGACAGATTACATTCAAAGTCAATGCAAAGACGCGAGTACGTACATTTGTGTCTTTGCATTGACTCTGAATGTAATTTGTCGAGCGAAAAATTCGTTTCGCGTCCGGTATGAAAACGGCATTAGTCTTCACTTTCTCACATCGCCGCCTCTCCTCTCCTCCTCTGATGGCGCTCGAGGCGAGAGAAGGAAACAACACAATAAAAAAAGACGAAAGTCTGTCGCCCGCAGCCTCGGGAGCATCTCCTGTACGTCTGGAAATTCCCTTCAGGGTACTCATCGCAGTAATCAGTTAATGAGATATTAATTGCAATTAGTAATAATTATAGTCTTTTCCTACTCATCTTAAACAAGATCTGCATCAAATCAGAAACAAGGAGGAAAATACCGCCATGCAAAGAGTAGAAAAACGCCCTCATGGCAGCTGATGTCAGGTTATTGGACTCAAAATTTTCCAATCATGTCTAAAATCAATGGGAAACCTCTTCATATCACCACTGACCCACAAAACAAACATGAAAAGAATTCAACAAACATTGTAGTCTTTCGAGTGAAAACAAAAATTTTGGATGGACCAACAGACAGATGTACGCCCATAAGGAGGTGTAGATCAATGAAAAATAAATAGATGAATAGCTGTTGGCCTTGGAGCCATTAGGAGGGAATCTCTGGCAGTCCGCAGATGGTGAAGGGAGCCTGGTGTTGACTGGTGCGGACTGAGACCTCTCCGATGTAACAGGAGGGACCTGGAGCTGAGTGTTTACAGAGCAGTATTTCACAGAGTCCATCAGGACATCAGCGCACCTGAGTTTGGCCTGAGGCGGCGGCGGAGGGGGCGCGTCCCGGGCCCCGGTGGGGAACAGCACCTCCCCCAGACCATGTCGGACCGCCAGCTCCACTGCCCGGTGCTGCAGCCTCAGAGGATAGCGGTTTATGGTGAACTCCACGTTAAACTTCATGTTGCTGATGAAACTCTTCACCAGCCTGCAGGGAACAGTTTCATTTATTGGTTTTGTGTGTTTTATGAGGGACTGCGGATGATATCAAACACATGTTGCCATTTGATGTACTGCATCAGGTTCGGCTTCAGCTAATTTTCCAACTGCAGTCCATTGGCAGTTTAGCATTAAAGCATTTAAATCCATAAACATTCAATTCACAATAAAAGGACAAATAATAACATTTCATGACACAATGTGAGAATAGAAAGAGGAAATTATGAAGGTTAAGAGAAGACAAATATGCAGGAGGTGATGTAAATATAGTGTGTTAAAATATCTTTGCTACACGATCAACAGTGGAGGAAGTAATGCGATGCAGTCCAGAAACGAATGCTAACTCAGTGGATATCAAGGGCAGTTATGTTCAGGAGCAACAATGGTAGTACAAGTGTTATATCTACACAAAGAACGCTTTCGGGACTATGATATGACGCTTTCGGGACTATGATATGACGCTTTCGGGACTATGAGTTCAGTCTAAGAATATACCCAATGTCGAGCAAGATCTATAGGTTACAAACTGCCAGCAATAATTCTCAAGGTACAACCCAATGAAAAGCACTGACTGCGATGTCTCCATCTGCCATAGCGTCATACGCCCCAAAAGTTGATCTTTGGCCTCCACATATACAGCACATGACCTTATGTGGCCTTTACCTTTGACCCTCATGGCCTTCAGAAACTAATTACTTCAGCTACCCTCTGTGGCCAGTTATCTTGCCAGATTCTGTGAAAATCCCACCACTTCTTCAGTAGATATAGCGAGGATGTTTGTAATGGGGGGTGAGACGTCGGACGCATGTTTGAACAGACAACCGTAACACCGTAAGCCTCCCACACACTGTGTATGGTGGAGGCATGTATGCAAAATATATTTAAGATGTTTCATTTTCAGGGGTGATTTTTTTTACTCCAGTTTAATTGAGGTCAACGCATAAAATGGACCGATTTTCAGCACAGAACTCTAAGAAGAGATCTAAACACCCTCATAAGTCAGCACCTAAACCTCTTACCTTCTTTCAATGCAATGTAAATACCGTGACTAGAGAACCCAACAAGTACGGAGCCTCTATCGCCCAACTGGAGACAGACTGATTAACTGAACAATTACTGAAGAGGCCTCTCACTTCTTGGAGAAGCCCAGTTTCACGCTCTCCAGCTCGACTCTGTGCACGTAGCCCGTGTACACAGTGATGGGCTGCTCCGTGTCTTCAGATTTGGTCACTCTCAGGTGGTCCCCACGTAGAACCGACGGCCTGTTCTCTGCCACGCCCGGAACCTGGAGGAACAGGGTGGAGAAGGACGAGTCAAGCCTTGCTACACAGTTCTAACCCATATCCAACGACTGGACCAATGAGGTCTTCATCTACCGCGATTATGGGAAGGCTTTAATGTCCAAGAGCCAATAAACAGAAGGCCTGCGCTGGTGCTTTTCTCACCCATAAACTGCGGACACCTCATTTCACAATGAAGGCTTACGACCAGGGTCAATTAGAAAACCTTGTCGATTGTAACAAAATACCGGAGCGGAATATCACTCCTCGTCTGACACTGGGTACCTTGCACCTTTGGAAGGCTGCACCAGAGATACTTTCTGACGCTTCGTTCAGAAACACGCTAAAGAAAGCAGACTCCTTCGATCCATTATTGCCCATAATCATCAACACAGTAACTCAAATTGGGCACAACCGAATACCGGCGCATTTACTGAGCAGGACATAAAAATGTGTACACAAAATTAGTATTATGCCTGAAATCTAAGTGAGGATCTAACTGAATGCGAATGATACCCGGATGTCCCCCGGGATTTGGCTAAATCCCACTGTATGCAACTGATGAACACGGCGCTATCCCATAATGCCACTGGCACCAAGATGACGAGCCGTTTTCATGATGACAGCGGCAGCCATAGCTCTTCGCAGAAAACGACACACGAAATAGACAATATGTGAAATTAACGGGAACGCATTGTTAAAATATCGAGAAATGGCGCCAATTCTGAGGTAAAGTTGTGCCTTTAAATTTTCGACGGGGGAAGGGTATCCTACACCGTAAGTAAACCAAGTCCAGAGATGGCGGTCATACCGTATGTCCAATTTTGTGCATACATTGCTGATATATACGCATCGCACCCACGACATCAACGGCTGAGCAGTAGGTATCAAAGTAAATTCTGTACAAACATTTGTAGTATGAGTATACACACACGCTCAATGACTAACATTTACATCATCCATTTCTATGGGTGTTACTGCTAATGCTATGAGTAACTTTTAGCGCCACCCATTCCAACAGGTGCTTTGACTAACGCTAATGCTACGATTAACTTTTAGCACCATCCATTTCTCGGGGTGTCACAGCTAAAGCTCATGCTACGAATAACTTTTCACACCATCCATTTCTATAAGCGTTGCGGCTAATGCTAGTGCTAACACACCTGCAGAATGAGGAGCTTCTTGTTGCTCTTGTCCTGGGTCATCGTGCTGTTGTGCATGTCGTACTTCCTGATGTCCACCTCCATCTGGAGCTCTTCCAGATGCAGCAGGAGCTGGAAGCGCTTGGCGTAGTGCTGGAAGCTCAGGGAGGACTCCAGCAAACTCCTGACAGAACACCGAGTAAAGAAAAGTCATCGATCCGAACGGTTACGGACCTCCCCTGATTTTTAGTCCCCGGTCTATTCGACCCCAAAGACTTTTTCTCCCCAAACTCTTTTCGTCTCCTAATAATACAGAAACATGCCACCGTTGTTGACAGACAGATGGAAGATGGACAGATCACCATTATAGAAGGGTTAGGGTTATAATGCTGGAAGAGGGAAAAGATTATTGGGGACAAACAATCCAGGGACGAAGAGACTGGGGAGAAAAAGTCCGAGAGCCCCATCCAAACATCTTCCATCTTGCTAACCCCAGGCCAGGATTACAAGGAGCTGCAGCCTATCCCAGCATCCACTGGGCCAGAGAAAGGAACACCCTTTGCACAGCACTGTAACACATAATGGTTTACCCATCATTCAGTCACCTCACACGCTGTCGAAACGGCCCAAAGAACCAGAAAAAAAAAAACGTCGGGGAACGAAGCTTCAAAATGTCCCCGTGTTCAGAGAATACAACCATAAGTGGAAAACACCGAGCGCCACCTCTGGAGCAACATGTAGCAGTTACGCCCTCTCTTGCATAAATATTGCGGGAACTCTGACAAGAAAAACTGGCTTTGATTCATCAACATTTCTCAGACGGGGACGGCATCTGGTTTCCAGACGTCCTGCCGAAATGACTGTCTGATCATTTAGTTGGCAATATCAGAGAGTACCTGAGTAGCAAATCTGAAGCCATTTTAGTGGACATGGCAAACAAATGTAAAATCTGATTAGGATAGAAAAAAATATATACTGACTAGCTACAGTAGATGGTATTTATTGTTCAAGTTAATAACTGACAATGGCATCTGAAAATAGACGTGGAACATGGGGGGAGGGGAGGTACAAAAAATGATTTCCTGAGAAGAAGATGACGCAAAGTAACGACAAAGGGGTTACTGGCCTACGGCCGGCAACCTAAAAATCACTAGAAAGGCGATCTGCAGTAAACGGCCTCCAAAGAATATCATCCTCAAGTCACGGACGATCAAATGTGGCCCTTGACAGATTTTTCACACCTGATTCTCAGGTATAGATGGGGCGAAATCTGTATATTTGGGCCATGAGGACTGTGATTTGCGGAACTGTGAGTAAAAATAACTATAAACCCACAATGAGATTGCATTACAAAGGTGCATTTTGTCGATACTGAAGGGGTACAACAGGCGCAGCGTAATCTGAAGATTGCGAATACTTACTTCGTGGAGGGAAGCTGCTGCCTCGCCGTGGCTGATAAATACTCAGCGTCCCCCTCGAATTGCGCCTTCGCCATCTCCTTCAGGTGAAAGGAGTATCTGTATTCCTTTAACTTCACCACCGGTTTCAACATCTGCGCCACAGTGCTGCACAAACAACCGCAAAGGACAAACCAATGTGGCATTTGACTGTTTTTATAGATGTAAAGAAACTATTCCCTCAAAGAAATGCACGGTCACATGAGCCAAAACCTTTTCTTGGATAAGAAAATTAAAATAGTTCTGCTGCCAGGCGAAAAGTAACATGTTTAGCATTTTTATGCCTCGGTGCGCATGCGTAAGCGAGGTATACGGTAGTTTGTTTGTGTGTCATTCAGCCATTCTGTCTGTTACCGGTATAGCTGCCACGCCGGTCAAAATCAAGACCTAGAATATGGCTCTATGGGTTAAATGCCATGATCTCTTGGATTAAAATTTGCCAGGTTTTTGAGGTAGAGCTTTGTTTTCGAGTTATAGCACTATTTGATTACCACTATGGCAGCTGCGAGCGATCAAGACTTTAGCGAAGAAAAAGCTCATCACAGTGGATCGCTTTACAACTTGTGAGTTCGATTTATATCACAGCAATAGCTACTGCTGATGGCAAAACTCGACAAACGGAGCATAATGTGATTCATACAGACACACATTGCGCACTGTGTTAAATACAGGACTGCGTGGATTTTTTAGCTTACTGCTGTATGAACTTTATAAAACATCACAAATGATTTCTCCCCGCACAGGGTAACAGTCTGCAAATGAACAATGCTTTCAGTTATTGCTGGGCTTCACTAAGCCCAACAACCACACTAAGTCTCGCTAAGTATCCTACGAAGCTGCTTATCAACTCGTTATGTCAACCGGCCACTGGAGGGTAAATACTTGAGAATAGCCATGTTTCCATCCACACGTTCTTATGCAAATTAAGTCATGTCAAATTAAAATTCCTTATGGAAACGGAGAAATTTGACTTCATTTTCAAGATATCAACATTAAGTTTATACGGTTGAGCTCATGGGATATTCTTCTTGATCGGTAAAAGGTTTATGAGATAACTGCTGATGGACACGTTAGTTGCCGAATAAATCAGCGACAGCTTCATGCCGGTGTTTCGATGCCATTGTTGCCTTCTGATAATGGTTTGCATGTTGCTAATAGCTGTCACATGAGCACTATTAACTTGTGCAGTTATCATTTGTTGGGAGACGCGATCCATTATTAATAACTAGTTAATTTTGTTGGCTACCACACTACTTCTGTTCACTCAAAGGTTCAGCGATTCAGTGTGAAAATGAACGGAAACAGCTTAAAACGTCAGAAATCCATTCGATACACCGCTTTGATTGCAAAGCAGCAAGTGACGTCATTACGCGCAAGTTTTTATTCGCTTTAATGCTGTTAGGTGGGAATGTATTTTCACCGCCTTTATTTGCATGAATATTTTCAGCAAAGTTCAGGTAATTCGATTGACAAGTGGATGGAAACATAGCTTATGCCAAGCATAGATGCACAGCTGGGACACTCTGACATGTCCACACAGACTTTTATAGCTTCATTGCGGGACTTACTTGGCACTGCTGTAAGCATCGAGGCACCAGCACCTTCAGTGCTTTCGTTAAATAACTGAATTCAGGCTGTAAGTGCATTTAGGATCGCATTGGTTAATTTGTACTCAGATGGTTCGGATTTAATCAGGCATAATTTGGCTGAGTGAAGTTGAGTATTGACATGGTTCAGTCACAACAGCAAAATAAACACCAAATTAAATTATTGTGAAGGGCATTTGACATTCCTCACAAACCAGGAATCATCACCTGGCTTTCTTACCTTTCAGGAGGACATCCCTCTTCCACCAGAGTGTCCACAGGTCTGTACGTGGCGGACTGGTAGGGCTTGTAGGGCGACACTGGGCCCAGCTCCACTGTTAGTTTCGTTGTGGTTGCAGCTTCCAGGAAACGCACAATGTAGAAGGGCTTGGCTTTGGCGATGGGGTCCGGTTTGAACTCAAACACCATGGTGGCCGGAAAGAAGCCCACGTGGAGGGAAATGAACTGAACTTCAACCTCGTAGTGCTCCCCTGCACAAGGCCATACAGAACCTTTCATGAACAACGACATCAGCAAAGGAGGCCCAACTGTAGCAAACCGAGTGGAGAATTTCAAGCTTCACACCAAGTTAACATCACTAAACCATAAACCTTCTTCATACCACAGTCAAAACTGAACATTTCGTCTTACTGTCCGTAAGGGCCATTCAATCTCAATGTGGACGTTCAATAAAGAGAAAAACAAGTGTCTGCCACAAACATGGCAATATCCCCACACATTAGGTCAACAACATTTAATATGCTTTATTATGACTTTTGCGGATATTTTTCATTGTAATTTCTGCAATTAGAATATGCAATGTTTAATTTTCCAATTTAAAAGTTGATGAAGTATTGACATGGCGATGTCACCTCCATCACCTCCAGGAAACATCAGAATTTTGGGGGTCGTCACAGGTAGCCAACATGAAAAGAATCCAGTCAACAGTGTTCTTAAGATATTGGAAATTATGCTTTGTGACCTTGAAATAAAGGTGAAGGTCACCAAAACAGCATGGTACCTTTCCCATACTGGGATGAACCTAGGTACCAAATACGAGAAGAATCTAGTCAATAGTTCTTAAGATATACAAATTTATAATTTGTGACCTTGAAATGAAGGTGAAGGTCACCAAAACAGCAAGGTACCTTTCCCCCCCCTGGGATGAACATAGGTACCAAATACGAGAAGAATCTAGTGAATAGATCTTAAGATATTCAAATTTATGGTTTGTGACTTTGAAATAAAGGTCCAGGTCACCAAAACAGCATGGCAACTTTCCCCCACTGGGGAAAAAAAAACCTTAATATACCTTTCAGCATTCATGGTGCTTTTTAAAACATGCAAGTGTCCCACACCATATGCACTAATGCATCCCCATACTATAAGAGAGGCTTTTGAACTGAACACTGATAACAGGAGGGGTGGTCTTTCTCCTCTTTAGCCCGGAGTACACGACGCCCATGATTTCCAACAAGAATGTCAAATTTGGACTCGCCTGAAATTATGTAAAGCTTTTTAATCTGCTGCTCGATAAACATGTTAATCGTAGGGTGATTCGTTGCTTGTTGTACATGTATACAAATCAATATTTAAATGCTAAATGGAACGGACGCTTATCTAATTATTTCTCTACATCAAATAGTGTTAAGCAAGGGGGTGTTTTGTCTCCAATATTATTTGGGGTTTATATCCATGAACTACAGTGTACACTGAAGATTTTGGATATGGCTGTAGAATTGGGCATGTATATTTCAGCGCTGCTGGCCATGCTGATGTTGTTGCTTTAATATCACCTTCCATCTCCCCCCTCAAGAAAATGCCTTCGGTCTCATTAGAGTATGCAGATGGCTTTGATATTAGTTTTAATCCACTCAAATGTCAAGTTTTATATTATGCTAATGAAGAAAGTATTATGAATTTTAACGGTATTGATCTCCATCCAGTCAGTAAGGGTTGTCATCTAGGCCATACTGTCGGCCCAAATGTAGACGATCGAGTAATGCTGGGAGCCTCTCATATGCTCAGACGTGATGTTAATTGCATTTTATATCATTTTAGTAACTGCACATATGATGTTAAATTTTAACTGTTTAATGCTTTTTGTAGTTCATTTTATGGATATCCCCTTTGGAATATTGCTGCAAACCATATATTTGATGTGCCATCTTTACTGTGGATTGTGTCATCTGTTACTATGCCTGATGTGCCTGCCTATAGTTCTGGTGCTTTTATACACGCTGCGATACATGACTGAGAAGAGTCAGATTTTTTTTATCTGTTGATGAGTTCAACTCATATTTAAATGTTTTATGTGTTGAATTATTTTGTTTTTATGCTCTCTGTATTGTACTGCTATTGTGTGGCTATGTTGTACATCAGTACGAATAAATAATAAATACGTGTTATGCACTGTCGATGATGAGACCTTCAAGGCCTTTGCAATTTGACGTTGAGGAACATTGTTTTTAAAGTATTCCACAATTTTTTTTACACAAGCCTTCACAAGTTGGAGAGCCTCTGGCCATCTTTACTTCTGAGAGACTCAGCCTCTCGAAGATTCCCTTTTACAGCCAATCATGTTACACCTCCTATGCTTGTTAACTTAATTACTTAACAAATGTTCTTTCAGCTGATTCTCTTATACACAAATTCCTTTTTCAGCCCTTTTTTTTCCCGTGTATCTACTTTTTTTAGACCTGCTGCAGCAAGAAAATTTGTAATAAGTTCATTTTGTGGAGACAGAACTGTAAAATGTCTCAGTTTCAACATTTGAAATGTTATCTATGTTCTATTGTAAATAACATACTGGCTCATCTGAAAGTCATGGCATTTTGATTTCATTCACAATTTACACTTTGTCCCAACTATTTTGGAATTGGGGCTGAATAAGAGAATCAGCTGAAAGAACATTTAGCAAATAATAAATTAAAAGTGCACTATGCAAGTTTGTTTGACATCACTTCTGTTGACATTCAAACTCAAACAAAACAGAGGTAGCTCACCCCCCCTCCCATGCTTCCGTAACGGTCATGAATGTGCATCGAAAGTAGGCCTGTGCGACGAGCCTTGTTGGTGATTGGCAGGAATGTGGTTTGTTATGTTATGAGGCACAGCCTGTGCCCCCTGTGTTTGTTTGCAGTTTGTGACACCTGTGCGATCTCCAGAGCCCGGGTTTTTTTAAAAGTGAATTTAGGGCCAGGCAGCTAGCAGACCGTGGTGAGATGTCGGCAAACTGAGACAAAAATATTACCGCGCAGAAAACAAACAAACTCACGTAGTGCACCTTTAACTGGCATCAGGTGTGTAACATGATTTGCTATAAAAGGGATGTCTTAGAGAGGCTGAGTCTCTCAAAAGTAAAGTTGGCCAGAGGCTCTCCAACCTGTGAAGGCTTGCGTTAAAAAAAATTGTGGAATACTTTAAAAACAACGTTCCTCAATGTCAAATTGCAAAGGCTTTGAAGGTCTCATCATCGACAGTGCATAACATCATCAAAAGATTCAGAGAAACTGGAAAAATCTCTGTGCTTAAGGGACAAGACTGAAGACCTTTACTGGATGCCCGTGATCTTCGGGCCCTCAGACGCCACTGCATCACTCACCGGCATGATTCTGTCATTGGCATTATTAAATGGGCCCAGGAATACTTCAAGAAGCCACTGTCTATAAACAGTCTGCTGTGCCATCCACAGATGCCACCTAAAACTCTATCATGCAAAAAGGAGGCCATTATTGAGCATGATCCAGAAGCCCCGCCATGTTCTGTGGGCCAAGGGTCATTTAAAATGGACTGTAGCAAAGTGGCAAAGTGTCCTGTGGTCAGACGAGTCCAAATTTGACATTCTTGTTGGAAATCATGGGCGTCGTGTCCTCCGGGCTAAAGAGGAGAAAGACCACCCCTCCTGTTATCAGCGTTCAGTTCAAAAGCCAGCATCTGTGATGGTATGAGGATGCAATAGTGCATATGGTGTGGGACACTTGCATGTTTTAAAAAGCACCATGAATGCTGAAAGGTATATAAAGGTTTTAGAGCAACAACGTCGTACAGACGACACCCATTTCAGGGAAGGCCTTGTGTATTTCAGCAGGATAATGCAAACCCACATACTGCAGCTATTACAACAGCTTTACAACACCTTTAGCAAGACCCTCAACCCCAAATTGCCCAGGGGTGCTTGGGCCCTTAGTACAATCCGGTAAAGGCATAACGTCAGCCTGCTAATAAAACCTTGTATCTTCAAAATGATGAACTTTATAGGAGAGCATAAAAAATGTTTAATTTTGCATGTAAAAGAATGCAGTTGAGCTGTGTTCGGGTAGGACTAATTTTTTTCCCAAGAATGTATCCAATCCATGAAACTTTGTATTTTGCAATGTCGTGGACATACAAGTTTTTGTTTCTTATCAAATTGGCGATACGAAGTTTCATTAGCAGGCCGACGATAAACTAAATGACTAAGGACATAAAGACAACCAAGTAGAGCGTAATGTTATAAGACGTTCCAGTAACATTACGAAAACACTCCTCACCCGGGCTGAGGAGGAGGGGACAAGCTCGCGTCACACGCTTCTCATCAGCCAATGAGAAGCAGCGAATGCGGTGCAGAGCCGTGTAGTACGTGAAGTTCAGCGCTGCGGTCCCCGTGTTCTGAATAAACATCTTCACCACGTAAACTTCCTGAAGCTGCTCCACGCTGAACCGAATCCGGCCGTCCTCCATTTTGTGATCTGACGTGATGACAACACCTTCCTTGTCCTCGATGAAGGCCGATCTGGGGAGGGGGGTGTGTAGGCAACACTGCATTAAGAGTTATTCAGCTGATGCCATTTATACAGAACTACTTACCATATATTAGACTAACAAGACAGATCTCCCCACAGAGCAATTTCAGGTTCAGGGCTTTACTGAAGGGCCAGTAATATTATTTTTACCACCACCAACTGATCCCCAACGATGCCCATTAGTCACTTTTAGTGTCAAATGAAAACGCGCACACTAAAAGGCCTAAATTATGCAGGATTTGAACCTGGCCCTGTAACTCCAGAACAAATGCGTTACCAAACAGCTACAGGTGAAATCCCACATAGCAGCGGTTAGCGATGTTATTTTAAATTTAAGGGCAAGAAACGGTGCTGTCACATTACCTGCTTAAATGAATGTCACTGGGCTCCACTAGCAAAGTAGCCTAGCAACACCTTGTAGACATTTATTATGGAGAGAATTCCTCCTAAATAAACTTCAAAACTCAAACACAGCAATTTTCATTCTGAGCTCTCAGAGAAGTGAAACCAACTAGAGAAGTCAGGATCGTTCTATGAGATGTTCATGAAAAAGATACCACCCCTGCACAACCTGTTCTTCTAATCATGACAATCAAGTACTGAAAACTGCTGATTCTCCCTCTACCTGGGAGTCGGGAGTCAATACTGTCAACATGTCAGTCTAATCAATGGGGCCAATTATTCCAGTAATGACCCGGCTGGAGAGAGAACCAGGGCCAAAGTTAGGTTTGCATTTGAGGACCAGATTAGAGTGTCTGAAACACACCGGTTCTCCCTGAGGCTTTGAAGAATTTTATTTGCCAGTCTCTTCTTAGCTTGCGATCCCGGCTCGACCGTGGGTTTCGATGCTGCGCTTGGAGGTGGGGCGGCACCAGCAGGGGGCAGTGTTGTTCCTCCATTTGCCACAGGCGGGGTCTTGACTGCCTTCTGTCGTTTGGGCCTCTTCCACTGGTCACCATAGACGACTCGCACCTGGGAAACAGGGCAGACCGGTGGAGGAACATGGCCGCTCCAGCAGAGGCAAGCAGATGGTCTCATTTCTGAACTAAAACGACAGGGAGACTCGATCCTAACAGGGTCAAAGTAAGTGACAGTCTGGATCAGAAACAACCATCAGCGTGAATCACCGTCCGCAGAGTCAAATGTAGTGATTTTTTTTCTTTCCTCAAAACTGCTTTCAATGCCAGGAGTTTAGTCATCAGAAGCAAATGGAAGATAAGGCTTCCTTATTGACCCAACATGTGAGATATACAACAGGGAGTCTTCTCACAAAGCAGGATTCCAAAGTTCACTGGACGACTGTACAAAACCTGAAAAGCTTTTTTTTTTTTTTTTAACTTCAGGGCATGTTCCAGATTAGGGAGAGCTCCTAGTTTAACTTCACACAGTTACCCGGCTAATTCCGTAATCCAGCTTTACAAACCAGGCTCCATGTGCAGCCAATATCAAACTCAACAATCTGTGACCCTGTTCCTGGAGTACTACCATCCTGTAGGTTTTCACTCCAACCAAAGCGAAGCACACCTAACTTCCCAGTTGGAGACGTTGATGAACTGCAAATTAACTGAATCAGGTGTGCGGAATTTGGATTGGAGTAAAAACCTATACCATGGTGGCTCTCCAGTAAAAGGGTTTGGGACCACTGATCTAATATGTTAAAACCAATCAAAAATTTTGCCTTCAGTGATACATCCTAATGATTGGCCCACAGGACCCATTTTGAATGTCTGACTGCTCATTTCTCCTTTAACTGCCAACTATCTATCTCAAGATGAACATATTAGATGATAACTTTATAATTGAACATCAACATGCAACCTAAAAGGAACCGTGTCCTTATTTAAAGGAAAAAGCATCACCAGAAAGTGACCTTAACCATTACACCAGTGACCTGTTCCACAGAGCAGAAGAGAGTTTGCAGGATAACTGCAGGCAGCTAAAGACCACAGGTTATAATGCACAGTTATCCAGTTAACTCTAATTCTTTATTTAAAATACAAGTAGGTTGTGTCCAACACCATCAGTGAGTGCAAGATTTTTCCTCTGTGCGTACAACCCCAAGATCTGATCATAAATCTTTCCTACCTGAGAATACATAGACGTTTCTTCTGATAAAAGACTTTGCATAACTGAGGACTACAAGAAAATCAAAATGTAAACACACGCTTGCTCAGTGCCCAGTGAGCAGCCAAAAGCTCTTTCTTATTCGGCACCCTGCCCAAGTCATGGAGTGGCGTTCTGAAAACCATCCATAATATCGACTCTTTAGGTAAGTTATGAACAGTGATTATGGACAGCTTCAATGAAAAGTGTTCGCTTCTTACATGCAAGATCTACTCAAAAAAAGGGGAAAAAAAACATTTTCCCGGTCATGCGAACATCACCGAGGGATGACACGCAGGCACGGGGTTATGACAAGGCGTTCCTCATAATCACTCCGGAAACTGTCGGCTGTTTGGTGTAAGACAAAACCAACAGAAAAAATTTGGGGGAATTGTTTGCCAAATCAGGAACACGCAGGCGGACTAGTTTCAGAATGGGCGGGGCAACGGACTCACACCAATACGGCTTTCATTACAGTCATGGAACTAAACTTACCTTCTTATTTAGGAAAACCTTCCCCCGTTTGACGTGGGCTTTATCGAAAGAAGACAGCGCGTACACGGCGTTGGAGAAACTCGGGTCCTTCACTCCGTTCCTGGGGAGTACAGCGCAGGTGCCATAACGTTATCCGGCCCAGGCACACGCGCAGCTGGCTTCCCAGCAGTTTCGTTTCCGCAGAAACAAAACCAGCAGCAGCCCGCTGACGTTACCGACTGACATCTAACATTTAACCGTCTGTTTCTGACGCTGCTTTCACACCCGACGCGAAACGAATTTTTCTGCACGACGGATTACATTCAAAGTCATTGCAGAGACGCAAATACGCGCGTTTTCGTGCGCATTCGCGACTTGGCATTGACTTTGAATGTTATCCGTCGCGCGAGACATTCATTTCGCGTCCAGTGTGAAAGCGACTAAAGCAGCTCTGTTTTACCGCTGCTCCTCAGCGTAGTACAGATCTATAAAATACACTCAAGCAGTAATCTGTGTCATGCCAATAATGATAAGTGAATGATGACAGTGAAAAGTTAATTGAGACATCAAGTGCAGTGAGAAGTCCTGAAACCGATCGATCCCTCTTGTGCATGACTTACAGAGACTATATCCAATAAATTCCAGCAACCGAGAAGGAAAACAAGCCAGCAGGGCGATGTGATAGTTAAATTACATTAGTTAACAAATGTTAACGACATAGCAAGCGAGCCGGATACCTGCTTTTTCTGAATTCCGAGTTATAAATGTCACGAAGTTCATCTCTGTTGGTTATGGTTTTCCTGTCTCCAAGGTGCTCAATGAAGTTGAGTCCAGCTTCGAGAGACGCTTTCAGTGAGGGCATGATGTCGAAATAAAATATGGCGTGATGAATAAAAGAATAAAGAGTACATGGAGTCAGAAAGTGTTTATGTAAGATCGCCTGCCCTTCCTCAGCGGAGGCAGACGGCAGCAGAGGGACAGAGCGCGACGTTAACATTAGCAGCGCAGGCAGCTCGTGTCTCCCAGGGCTGCGTGAACAGCCGCGCATCCAATGAGCGTCAACTACGTCACACCATAGATGCTCGAAAAGTCGCGGATTCTCAACTCCAGGCAGAGGCGTGTGAGTGCGGGAGGCGTCATTCAGCAACGCAGAGAGGGAGGCATCAACAGACCAGGACGCCGATAAGCCGAAACAGTATACCCACTTGCAGAAGAAGCGAATAACATCATTAAGCTCGCAACATAGGCACATATCAAGGTCGGCAAACATACCTTGGACGTGAGGGGAACCGTCGGTTCTTGTAGTTGACCTTTTGGATGTGGCAGGAATAGGACCTGAGCAGGTTTGACAGGGGCCAAATTATAAAGGCGTAATGATTGGGTTGGAGCATCTCAGAGGTGGCAGCTCTTGTGGGGTTACCGCCAGTCTGCATCAGAGAGTAATGACTGACTGAGGGAGTGTGATGCTCTGGTTAAAATGTTCTGTTGGGGTGAGCCTGGGTCCAGCTATTCATGTGGATTTCAGAAAAGTGGTAATGATGTCCAAACTCATCAGTGTATACTAGGAGTTCTAGCAGCACACCACAGCAGTTCAGTGTAATTTCAGTAACCTCACAATGAATGGCTTTCCCAAAACTGTCATCACTCAGTAAAATGAATGATCGTACTTCACAATGGTCCCCAAACTAACGCACATGGGGTTACAGGCAGGGTAATGGAGTTAACTGGGCAGGTGCAGAGAGAAACACTAGACAGGTGTCATTACTTCAGACCAAGTCCAGATTTTGGGGGATTCCATATTTTACAAGATGAACTCATCCAGACGACTCTAATCTTGCTTAATTATATATTCCCCAGTTAATTATACTATTTCTCAAAAGTTGGTCATTTAAGCAGTTTTATTCAATAAAAGTGTTTATAAAATAGCAAATTATAATGAAAAAAAACACCAACATGCATTTTTAGATGTGTTATTCAGTGCAAGTATTTTGGGGCAAATAAATATACATGTATATATTTATTTAGGTGATTTTTATCAGTGTCCACCATCGCTGCTTTGCAAATTTTAGGTATTTAGGGTTTAGTTTTACTATGGTATCATGTTCAATGGGGCAGAGTCTGCAAATTTTAAAATCCAGATGATTCAGATCAGCTCAGTGGGGCTTAAATTTGTTGATTGATCTTTGTATAATTTCCCCTCATGTTCTGCTCTGTCTGGAAAGTCCCTGAAGAGTTTGGATTTGTGATTTGGGTTCTCACTTCTGCCAAGAACGTCATGTAATTGGTCAAGTTTGTGAGTTTGTTTGAATCTAGGTTTGTTAGCAAGATTGCACACGCAAAAAAATGTAAAGATTGGCACGATAATTTTACAGGGGCTGGATCTTGGCCCAAACTTAGAGGTTTAGGAGAGATCTGGATCTGAATCCAGGATTTCCTTTTTTTTTTTGAGGGATTCTCACTATTGCAAGATTTTGAGTCATATCTGCACATATAAGTAACAACTTGAAATGAGATAAATCGGAGATTATCTCAGTGATGTCAAGAAATATCACAAACTGATTTGTAGCCAGATATCTTTATGGAACCTGGGACTGGACTTGTGCAAATGGAGTACGTACACACATACTTCTATTGTAAAGTAAGTGCTGGAGGAAGAGACCTCTCCAACCACCATAAAATTATTGCTGATAGCATCTAGACTCAGCAGAGGGTCAGCAGATTATGGTTCCCGCTATATAAATTAACAAAAATGCAGAAAACGTTTTGCATGGGTGTTGACAAGTGGAGGATTTTCTGCTTTGGTGAAGGTTTGTGATCTCTGCTTACTCTTGGTGTCAAGCAGTAATATATAATTTCATCCATTAGTAGATTTTGAATGTACTTAAAGATCACTCACTGCCAGGTTAGCCACTCTGTTAAGGCGCCACGTTTGTGGAGCAGTAATGACTATTACGGCGTGGGTTCGATACTCGATCGTACCATTGAGCAGTGGTCAGCAGCTTTTTCAGAACAGCACCCGATTGGCTTAAGTGCTGTAGGGATGTAAATTGGAAGGGACTGCTGGAAAGGGACATTTTAAAATGATTTCCTTGTTCCTTGCTCAAAGACCTCCTGTTGGCCAACTGGGCGCTCGTCAGCGAGATTCTAAGCTTGCGCATGTTCAGGTATCCTCCGCCCTCGTTCTGAACTTGTGATAGTTTTGACCAATGAGTGTAAAGATGGGGGGCTGACAGGCACATGCTTCGGAGGATATCTACGAACGGTCTCTCTCTCCTGAGCTGTCAACAGAGGGTTGCATACGAACAAGTCTTGTACATAGTTCTTTGACTGGGCATTCCAGATTCGGTCGGGATTGCAGATACCAAATTAAAAAAAAATTAAAAAAATCACTCACGAGTTCTTAATCAGTGGCATTTACCTGGGAATTTCCAGAATAATCCGTGACCAGCCAAGCACATAATTCAAAGTGAACTACATTACATTACAAGTTCTTAGCAGAAGCTCTTATCCAGAGTGACGTACAAAAGTGCACAAGAACAGTGCAAAAGTGCAGACCTCCTAGGAGACAAGTACAAGTGCTAACAGTCAGTGACAGAACATGATCCATTGTTACAGTGCAACAAAGGGGCAGAGTCAAGTGCAATAAAACGGCAATAAAATAAAAAAAAAAGTGCAATAAAAGGGCAACAGGTCAAGTGTAACAAAGGGGCAGGAAAATCAAGTAAACTGACAAAATAGGGTGCAAAAAAAATGAAGGGAAACCAAATCAAGGGGTAACAATCAGGAAGTAAGGTTAACAGAATTAAGTGCTACAAATCAAGGGATGTAGGGACAGGATTCAGGGCAGTGGAGCAGGGGAAAGCTGGAGCCTGAAGAGGTGGGTTTTCAGGCGGCGCTTGAAGGTGCTCAAGGAATCTGCTGTTCTGACCTCGATAGGTAGATCATTCCACCAACGAGGTACCAGGACAGACAGCAGCCTTGAGCTTTCTACTTCGGAGGTGGTGCAGATATGATGGGGACAGAATTACAAAGCCTTTTGGACTACAGTATCCTTTATTCTGATTTTGAAAGGGTCCATAAGTGGAATGGGTAAACCACACAAGACCGTGGTTGCCGAGTGGGCTGAGAAACACCTTTTTGAGCAGGATCTCAAGCCAACACAAACATATCATTCAAAACTTCTTCTGGCCTAATACTACCCTAATTATCTATATGCCTGCACATTCACATTACTTTATTGCGACTTTGTCACAGTACAGTAATTTCAATGTTCGGTGGTTAATTTTGATCGTCACCTTCAATGTTCCCATGATCGTCCAGCACACGATTGCAAATACTGGCTGTGCTCGAGGAGTTTTGATCATCTATATCCCTCTTGTACCTCTCATGACATTAATGTTTATGGTTGTGAGATTATGAATCATCTTAAACAATCACCTGTCAACTGGATGACTTGCACTGCAAGCCCATTCATAATTTATCTCTGCACGTGTCCACTTATGGGCAAAGTCCTTGTGGAAAAGGTGCAACAGACTGCAGCCACAGACATGTATCTAACAATGAGACGGATCTGACCCTTTCTACAATAACTTGCATCGCACTCCAGGGGCATGTGGTTGGTCTCATCCTACCATTTGACTGCGATGAGTAAACACTGACTTCACAATAAAAGCCCTAAATACAAAGACCTTCAATGGCTGCAGATGCAACACTAGATTTATTAATAATGATAATAATAATAATAATAATAATAGTAGCAGTGACACTTGACAAAGGGACTGTAATGATTTACAAAACCTTTGGTTTCCTCATTGGTGAAAAGCTGTCAAGATATGGCTTCATCTGGCAAGCAGTTTTGGAAATAATGGTTAAAGCCATTTGTGAAATTTATGGGTGCGGTCTGATAAAGGTCTAATCAAGATCAAAATTCAATGAACAGAAAAACCAAGAATAAATGTGTCGAGTCATCCTGGTTCATACTCACAAACCAAATTTTAGCGGAATCGCTGCAGAAATTGGATGGATCAAAATGCTATTTTCAAGATGGCTGTTGTAGTGGGAATACTGCAAAATGAATCACAACAATTTTTACAAACACTGATTTCCTCGTTGGTTGGAAATTCTAAGAAAAGTTTCAGCTAACTAGTCAAATTGTTTTGGAGAAGACCATTTTGAAAGTCATAAATAAAATATAGGGAGTACGGGGTCTGTTGTTTAAGGTTAATACCACATCCAGGTGTCGTACAAAAAAAAAAACCCTGAATTTGTATAGAGTCATGCAGCTTAGCAACCACACATCAAATTTAAACTGAATCACTTAAAAAAATTAATTAATTAAAAAAAAATGAAAAAATAAATAAATCTAGAAACGGACAAACTGGACAAACATTTCAAAATGGCTGCCGCGATGACCATATTGGTAACCCGATCGGCAAGATTGATATAAACTTTGTTGACCACATTGGCTGGAGTAGGTCTGTAAAGTTTCACCTTCATTGGCCCATCAGTTTTGGAGATGATGTTTCTGGATGAAAACAAATAATGAGGAATGACGGGCAACCAGGCTGAACATAAGCCTGATTTCATCTTAAGCAAATTAAATATACATACCTGTCACACCTTCACATCTCAGCACAGTGTCGTCTTCAGCTAAAATGAATGCTCTTTTGATGCAGTTTTTTTTTTTTTGGAGCATGCATTAACTGCAACCATTTCACTATATTCAGATTTGGCACCCATGAGGGCAGTAGGCACAAAACAATAAAAAAGGGTCCTGCTTTGCAAATCCTCCAAATCTGAACCAGGGTAAGTACAGAACCACTTAAGAGCCAGCAGCTCTTAAACACAAAGGCCTCTACTGCATGGGATCAGGGCCACTGTCCGTGCGCACAGTGAACATACTTTTTCATTACGTCCATAGTAACATTTGAGACTTGATATACTTCAGATAGATTCTCATCGCAACATGTTGATGGAGATGGACAAGAACTACAGTCAAGGTACCATTTTTGTCATATTAAACAAGCAATTAGCGAGATTTTTTTTCCGCTTTCAAAGATAAGCAAATCCATGCCCAATATTTAAAGAAATTATTTTATAGGTCAATGTTATTACACCCAAATATTACAGCAAGCTAATCTTTGGTGCAAATCCTTTATTCTTTTTGAATTATACATGTTTGTTCTTACATTACATCTTGTTTCAAAAAATGTTTTTGATAACCTTTTAGGACACAGGCTGGACTTAGATTGAGCGATGACTTCACTGACCCAAGGACGTCATCTGCACTTACACTTTACACCGGAAGGGGGCAGCAGGCCACATTTTTCATCGAAAGAACAGAGAACCTGTCGGCGCAACGGTATCGTGCCGTGATCAGCTGTATGTACCAGGTTT
Organism: Gymnothorax reevesii; assembly: GCA_029721435.1. Classification (NCBI taxonomy): domain Eukaryota; kingdom Metazoa; phylum Chordata; class Actinopteri; order Anguilliformes; family Muraenidae; genus Gymnothorax; species Gymnothorax reevesii. The sequence continues at coordinate 98,453,450 of CM056581.1, read as the reverse complement.
TAAAAATGCGCGTATTCCTGAGGGGGGCGTGGGCGGTAACCGTTTTTTGAGTAAGCGCGGTCAAACAGCTTAAGAGAAAGAAAAGCAAACTACACTACTCTCAAGGGGCCACAGCAAATCCATGACGGACAATTACATTAAAAAAAAAATCTGTATAAACATGAACATTTAGTAGGCAACCCAATTAAATTAGGAAGATCTTTGCCAAGGAAAAGAGTCTGATGCGGACATGTTTTAATATGATTTCTGTCAAACCCATTTGTTGGTTTATATACTGGAAGAGGGGGCGGGGAGAATGTCCTGCTACACAATATGCAACAGGCTTAATACAAAGGTGAATAAGAGTCAGTCGACCTCGTCTGAATATAGCTGATGAAAAGTGGACGAGTACCTGACCAAGTGAACAGCAACATTCGGTACATGGATATCAAAAGGCTACAAGATTGCGGCCAAGAATACACCAGATGACATGTGGGCTGGTCAGACTAATGGGGCAATAATACAGAATAAAAGAAACAAGAAAAAAATTTAATCAAATGGAGATTTCGGGGGCTGGCAAACTCTCCCAGCGATGCTGGGGTGAGATTTTTGGTTCAATCTGACGCCCGCGAATAGAACAAGCGGCGTTCGTCCCTCTATGCCACGGACTACGTTCCTGAAAGGCAGAGACACCCTTTTTAAATCACCGCAAAAAAGCAAAATTCAAATCTCGGCTCTCTTACAAATACCGACAGAAGAAAATGAATATGCGAGACAGTCAGCTCTGTTTCGTTAGCTTCTCAGTTTAGATTCCGTTAGCGCCGGCGCTACGCTAAGCGTTCTGCATCTCCTTGCCGATCTTGTAGCTGAGGATCTTGTTCCAGTCGATCTTGGTGCGGGTGACAGGAAGCTGCCGACGTAAGGCTTTGAACGTGGTGTCCGACATCGTCTGGTAGTTCTCGCTGATCGCGATCTAAGAGTAAAATGCACGTCAAACGAGTCAGTCTCTTTCACCCATTACATTCAATCAAATAATTACTGAATCTGTGTTCGTACACAATCTACCAAATGCTAGCGATGTTCACCCTTCAGATTATGCCACATTTTAACAAGATGAGAAGTTTTCTTTATTCCACCCAGTTCATTATATATGAATTGAAAATGAACCAAATACACTAATGTTGAGAACACAAACAGCCACACAGCTTAAATGTAAGACTAGCTGTTCAACAACTTGAATTACAATAGTAAACTCATGGGCAGCAGACAGAAGAATAACTGATTTTGAATGTGGATATGTGGTCTAGTCCAGTGTTGTGAAACTGTGCGTTATTTTAGTGCAGGGCCACCGAAAGCAAGGTCCTCGAGGGCTGAGAACTGCTGGTTTTCCAACCTCCCTTTACCTGGGGAGTCAGGTGTGATGACAGTCTGGCCAATCAGTGGCAAAAACTGATCACTTATTCGCTCGGATAGAGAGCAACCCAGGACCAGATCTGGGACAGTCCGGCTCTAAAGAATTACGAGACTAAAGGAGCGGGATGAGAGGAGAAGACCGCTTACGGAACGAAGCTCACCTGGTACTCGTTTTCTGCGTTCATAATGATCTTCACGAACTCCTTGGCCGTCTGGGTCTCGCTCTGGAGGAATAATAAGACAAACATCACACCCCTGGACAAACATCGCAGTGACACACTGCAACCCCGCCACAGGACAGCAGGATCACATCACGGCCCAAAGATTTCGCCGGGCTCTTCTCCGAGTAATCCTGTTTCCATCCACAATTTTAAGACATGAATTCCAGGTCGACTTCCTTTCCAACAAACTTCGGCAAATTTATAGAAATGTTCGCTAAAGGGCATTAACCAAGTCAAGAATTATTGCAATCAACATTGGTCTGTGACCAGTGGCGGAGCTAGTGGGGGGGGTGAAGACCTTTAGTCCTGGCTAGTTCTCGATCATTTTCCTTTATTGATGTCTTCTCCAATTATCGCAATTGGCAAATGAAGGACACGGTTTCTCTCCATGTGCTATCTAGCCAGGACTAAAAGGGACGTGTCTTCGCCCCCCTACTAGCTCCGCCACTGTCTGTGACATTAGCTACAACTGAACTCCAACGTCCCATGAATCAAGTTCTGATGATGAGTGAATCTGCCCAACTGAGACGAGAGATTCTTGTTCTTAGTTTTTCCTTTGTTCCCACGCTAGAACGGAATTAAACTACCCAGAAATAAACAGTTTCCAATCTTGCCATGCGTCAGAAATCATATGGTACTGGCCACATCTCAATTCTCCTCATTTCCTGGCTCCTCAATCCTCGCTCAAACTGGGAGTTGTTCCTGATTCGCCATCTTGCCAGCCGTCTCAAAGCTTATTTCTCCTGCAAGGGTGTGAGCTCTGAGGAGCCGCCAGTGAGGAAACAGAGCTGAGAGCCATGATGTCAGTCAGCCATTATAGACGCTGGCGGACGCCGGACTTTCGCCGTAATCAGAAACAGATTTCCCTTCATGTGGCACTTCAGAGGAAAGGACATCTCATTTCCCTAAAAACACATCTCCTCTTCTCTTCTCTTGTCTCCAGGCACGGTTTCCTTGTGCCGCTCCATGCATTCCCAAGTGAAAGCAAGCAAGACCCAAGGAAAAGACGACGGAGGCTCACTCTAACCGCTCCTTTACCCTCAGCCCTTACCCGCTGCGCACCAGACTCAGAACCAACCGAGGCTCGCAATCATTTAACGGACCAGTGTGTAAAATGGGGGGGAAACAGTGACATCCAGCGTTCAGATTCTAGACTGCAGCGCTCACTCACTCACGCTCACCCCTCCCGTCGGCAAAAAGACGGTGGTCTACGAGGACCAAAACACTTGTGCGGAAACGGAGTCTTCCACGATTGGGATTTACACACGCAAAATGCATTCTCTAGCTGGCCGTCCAGTCGGGCTGCCGTATCAACACGGTGGTACAAGATGGTGATGCCTCTAAAGCAAGTCCCTTGCTATATGTACATATAAACGCATAATTACAAGGCTACGAAAACCAAACAAATTTTATTTTATAGCGATTATACACTTATCTAAACATATTAATGGGTAGTTTATTCAGATTTTGCCAATAAACCATGCCAAATATTACACAGTGGTCCTTTATGCAATTCCACTGTCACACAAATTAGGGAAAAAAATATTCAGAGGTTTTCAAGTATGATCTGGAGGAAAACAAACGCAGGATGAAGCTCCCCCTCCTGAGTGCGAGATGCACAAATAACTGACCCATCATCCTACCTCTGCTTATGTATAACATCTGCCACTTCTGTAACCCCGCCCCCTGCACACTCACTTCCTGCTCTCACTGAATTCGCCTCCCCGATGGGGGCGGGGCACAAAACAAGGAAAGGGGACAAGGTTGGAAGGTCAGCTCAGTGAATTATGCCAATGGGACAGAACTCTGACACTCCTGACTTTGTTGAGGATTATATTTCAATACTTCTCATCATATTCATCAGTAGAACAAATGCCATGTTGAATAACCATAATCAACAATCATAATCAATAACCATATTAGGTAGGCAGCAGTCACGCGCACACACACACACACACACAGACACACACACTAATAACATAACACACACACATTCAAGTAGTTCACTTACGCATAGGGAGGGGATGAGCAGTGCACACGAACACCTGTAGTTCACACATACACAGGCAGCACACGTACACATGCACACGTACACACACACACACACACACACACACACACACACACACACACACACACACACACACACACACACACACACACACACACACACACACACACACACACACACACACACACACACACACACACACACACACACACACACAAGCAATCCAGTTCACACATGCATGAGCAGCTCACACACACACAAGCAGCAGCTTTTGTAGTTTTGATTAGTAAGCAGCTTCTGTTTAGTTGATTCAAAAAACATAATCAGATGATGTGTTTGATTTCTGTAGCTTTGATCAATATTTGTTCAGTAAAATCATTAATTGTTACTGAAAACAATCAATTGAATCATTTATCCATCTACATGTAACCAATTCATCTGGCTGTATTTTTCCTTTGTCTGTACTTTTCATCCCTTGTCTGTAATTTTCCGCTCCTTTGTAGTGATGCGCATGTGTATCTTTGCTTTGAATTCCTGAAGGATTAGCTAACAGAGTTTTGGGTTGCCTGTCCAATTGTAGCGCGAGAATGAGAATCCGGAAAGACCATATTTGGAAGATATTTCCTGTGATAAAGGTATAAAACCTGGGTGTGAAAAGTAAGAAACCAGTTCTTCTTGCGCAAAAAAAATTTGTCTTTACATTTATCAACATGCCACAATAAAGCCTAATTCTCTGAACAATCTGTCTCTCTCCAATTGCTTGAGGATGGGGGAACTTCATAATCAGAAAATATGTTTGAATGAAAACCACAACAACTTCAAGCTCTAAAAGCGCGGGGATTTCCAGGGAAATACTGACTGCAGAACAATGAGATCAGTCTGGTCATTACCTCCAGAGAGTAAAGGCTCAATCACAGCCCACACAAGCAAACTTCCTCCAATAGTGGAAAGTCAGAAAATTACAGAGCACCAGCAGCGCGGCGTCCCAGTGTAGAAATACAGACAGGTAAACTGACAGATGAGCCTACAGACAAACAGAGAGATGTATGGAGGCACAAGGACCGAGTGGCTGACAGACAGAGGGGCAGACACGCAGACAGAAGACAAATGGAGGCGGATGGCTGGACACACAAGTGTACTGAAAAAATCTGTAGTGCGAGGCTGGAACTCACAGAGACATTCAGGGATTCCTGTACATCCTTGTGGCTCACGAGCTGGACATTACCATCCTCATAATAATGTACCTAAAGACAGAGAGAGAGAGAGACTAAATATTCACATAATTCAATTCATGAGGCTTTATTCGCATGACTGCCAAATAAATTCAATGCTGCCAAAGCATATTAACACAAACAAGTGTCTGCCACTAACATGGCAATATCCCCCGCCGCCTCAATTTTGTGTGTCCGTACGGACGGGGCCCAATACTATATCCCCCGCTTCGCACTAATCGCGCGGCGGGGGATAACAATAGTAGAACATGGATAAGCTATATACAATAATTATACAAAGGAGCATGTGAAATGTGAGGGGCTACGGGCAATGCGTAAAATTACATCGTAAACATTGAACAGACAGGGTTATAACTTAAAGATTGCGGTGTGTTCACCTTCAAAGCATTGTCATGACAAATGAGAATCAAAGCCAAACACAGCCTCATGGAAAAGGCTCAAAAGACTCGAATCTTGACTCAGAGACTCGGAAAAGGCTCGTACGCTGTATGATCAGAGCAGCAGTCCAACTCAAAATGCCTATATGACTTCTGGCCCGGAAAAACCATTTTACAGCTCCGCTGCGCGAGATCAGCGTGGGTGTGCTGAGTGCAGCTGCAAAACTGTGTCCCTGCATATCTACCATCCTCGAGTTCTACCACAACCGTCAAAACCACACCTCATTCAGGTCTCGTGGATCTATTCAGCTGCAGACATGAGTGCTCTGCAAGATTTAGCGAAAAACCCTGCAAGAATGTGTATTGCCAGGAGCAGGGTTGAGCAGCTCTGGTCAACAGCAGCCAAACGGTGACGATCACTCACCTGGATCTTCAGAACTCCGACCACCTCCGTGGAGGACTGGCCAACGGCGAACTTCCACTCCGACCGACAGCGGCCGTTCCTACGAGACATCCAGGAGCGTTTACCGTCATCTCACACCAGTGCACTTAACCCTTTGAGGGCTGAATACATTTTCAAGGAATTAAAAAAAAAACGTTGTCATCCTGAGCTGTTGAAAACCTATCATGTGGCAACTTGTTTAACTTTTAAATCAGCGTCTGATTTTGATATCTCAAATCATTGGGCAGCTACAGTTGCCCACGGCACTGAAAGGGTTAAAGGTTCCTAGTCTTGTCACCAGGTGCAAAGCCCATTAGACTTTACAAGCCACCACAAAATCTGTTCATTTGTGACATCAAAATGGTAAAGTGACCACCCAGAGGCGAGGACTGATCGACTTCAGCAAAGCAGCTCATTACTCTCGGTGACGTCCCCTCTTCTATCGTCTTAAATAACAGATCTTGGTGGCCAATAGTCTCTGGACCTTGTGACGCGACATGACATGGGACCTTTGAGAACTGGAAACAAACAGTACGCCACATCAACACCACAGAAGTGAGTTATAGAGCGACAGAATGAGTTTCATCGCTGAACTCCAGCAGATGCACATAAACCAAACTATGGACATGGGGTTAAGGACTGCCCACTTTAATGACCTCCGCCAACAAAGTTGGGGCGGAGGTTATGTTTTCACCCGTTTGTTTGTCTCTTTGTTAACAACATAACTCGACAAGTCATGCACGAATTTGTCTGAAATTTTGTGGGTGGATTGTCATTACATCAAGGATGGACTCAATTGATTTTGACAGCGATCAGTGAAACAATATGGCCGCCACGGCAGCCATCTTGAAATCCTATCACACGCAATAACTCAACTTTGCTCCCACTCATACGCATTTGGCGGAGGTTAGTACTCTGCGAGTGCCTCTAGTTTGATGCGATTTACATCCGAATCAGGATCTACAGAGAGATTACAGGGATCCTTTTAACACAGTATTTGTCCAGATAATTGTAGCCTACTGTCCGCAAGAACTCAGAACCAATCGCATGCAAGTAATACAAAGCAGGGCCTGGACACTGTACGCGGGTTGTGTACTCAGTCCCTCATTATTCCCTCAACATTAACACAGCAGGCCAATACGAGCAGCATTTGGCGGACGCCCTTCGAGGGTCTTTAGTGCCCACGATGGGGGAACCCCATACGGGCTTGAAGAAGCCAACAGCATGCTCAATGAGTCCGGCCACTGCAATAAGGCAGGAATCAAAACTCTTTGGGACAGTGATTTTTACCAGAAGTTTTTGGGCTGAAACTGGTGACCCTCGATGCAGGCGATGATGGTCTGCTGCCCGTCGATGGTTTTGCCGTAGACCTGCAGGGAGGGAGACAGCTGGACTGAGTGTAGGACAGGAGGGAGGACAGGAGGGAGGACAGGAGGGAGGACAGGAGGGGGCCGAAAGAAGCAGGATGCTGGCAAGGAGCGGGGGGGTAAGGACAGGCTGGGGGGAGGCGCGTTCTGCAGTACTTATTTCAGTGCCACATTACGCTTCAGTAAACAGGTGACAATATACGTCAGTAACCCACGCAAAACGTTATCTTCAGTGATCACCGTCACAGCAGAACCAGTGTCGCAGGTGCTCTTCAGTTATCGGGGAGATCGATTAGTTGTCTGCGATCTTGGTTTTATTACATGACTTGGACCGCTTGCAACATAACAGAATGAAACGCCCTGGTAAAGCAGCATTTTTTTTTTTTTTTTACTTGATAGGAACAAGGGAGAGTTAAGGACATGACGGAGGAGAGGTCAGGGCCAAATCAGAGAGAGTCTACAGCAGAACTGAGGGAGAGTTCAGGGGCAAATCGAGGAGCGTTTAGGGTGAGACTGGAGTTTAGGGCACGGCTGCAGGAGCTTTCAGTAGGAGGGGAGAGAGTTCAGGGCCAAAGCGGGGAGACTGTACGGCAGGACTGAGGGGGACTTTAGGACAGCACTGGTTTAGAGGACAAATCAGGGATTATTTCGGGCAGGACTGGGGGGCCTTACCGTGCACACGCCACTGGGGTAGTGGTCCTTGACGTAGGCCCTGAGAGCAGAGTCGCAGGCATCCCTCCAGGACGCCAGGGCGGCCTCGCCCTCGTGCGGCTGGGGGTCGCTCGCCTCCTTCCGCAGGTGATCGAAGCGGAAGGACAGCTTGCTCCGCGGATCAAAGAACCGCCCGTTACCCAGGTCCCCGTGCTCCGTGATCAGCACCTGCCGGAAAAGCCAGAGGTGAGGTCACTGCAGGCGGAGAGGCCAGTACCCCAGCACTGCCCCGCTACTCATCACCATGGGCAGTCTAATGGCTCTTAACAATCGCTAGCATCGTCTGTTCTCGACTCCTTGATCCAAATAAGACCTAAAAATTGTCTGGGGTCTGCAGACTCAATTATTCACTTACATTACCAGGCGACTCCTGAGAAACACTTGCTCAAAGTGACACGAGTGCATCCTGAGCTCAACCTTTTGAAATGAGTGAAGTATAACTGAAATTGGTCACCCCGACCAATCTACCTCCTGAGAGCGACAGAGCGACAGAGCTTCACATCGACGCTTCAAAAGCAGGAATGATTAGCCTAATATAGTTCTCCTCAGCCCTCCCATAATTTCTAACTGGATTGTTTGGTCTGCAAAATAAATGGCCACAAATTTAAGTTTGTCAAAGGTAAATTATGTCTCAATATTGAGGAAGCACAGTTTCAAACTGAGCGGTCACATTACTTAATGGCTTGCCTAGGGATGAATTCTGGAGATTTCAAGTCAAGGCTTCATACAGTGTGAGATACCATCTAGTCCTTAAGTATCCCAAGTGTGAGGTTTGCATTAGCAGTAGGTAAACGGTGAGCTTTGTTAAGGTGAATCGCCTGTTCTTACCACTCATGTTATTTTCTGGAGGAGTTCGGCAGGAGATTAAAACAAGCAAAAACAAAGCAAAACAGCAAAAATAAGTGATTGGACAGAGCCCTGAAAGAGCCAATGGGTGATGTCACAGCAAACCCACGGGGCGGGTCAATTACGCTGTCAGTCACTATGATAGGGTGCTCTGACTGTCCATCACAACCACTTCAACATAGGAGGGACAAGAACAAACTTCATGAGACAAAGTCATGAGTGATATTTTGGAAATGGAGGAGTCAACGATAAAATCAGCATCAGAGATAAAACGGGAGCATCTTACTCCAAGGCGTCAGCACGCACTTCAGGGAAATGACATGCTAACATGAGGTGCATTCACACTGCAAAAAATCCCGAAATTAAAGATCGCGAAATTTCGCCCTGCCGTTCACACTGGTACGAATACTCTGTTGGAAAAAATCGTGAAGTTTCAGGAAGTAGTGCGCATGCCCCGCATTCAAGCATTCCCGGCACACTGAGTGACACAAGTCACATGAGTAACTTCGTGAAGTTTCAGATGTGTGCGTTCACATTACAAAACTTCGCACTCTGGCTTGAGATTTTTCTTGCGAAGTTTCAGACGGCTTTTGGCATGGTCGCTTGGCAACTTTCACCCTAACTTCGCAAAGTTTCACTTGCAGTGTGAATGCACCTATAATTAACATTTTACACTGGCCGTTACCTGATCCTCGCACCCCTCCAGTTTAGCAGGGGTGAACTGATCCATGTTGTACTGGGCAAAGGCACTGTTACAGGGGAGAAACACACAGTCACACATGTATGCAGTGAGGTTTCCTGGAAAAATGTCCACCAAAGGTTTACAAAATGAGATCCATCTCTAATCGCTTCAAGAGCAAAGCCAAGGGACTGCCAGACTGCCAGTGTGCAAATATCATACAGATATGCTCTGAAAACAGCGTTAAAAATTAAAGACGATTGTGTAACCCTGCACACACACACAAACACAAACACGCACAGCCAAACAGAGGCACACGCACACACGTACACACAGCTTCACAAAGTCAAAAACACAAACAGCAGTAGCCCGCAACTAAACAATCCTCTCAGACTGCTTAGACGGGCGAGCTCAGCACTTTCAAACGAGCGCAGAGGAAACAAGTTGAAGAAAGACGATCCCAAAAAACAGGTCGTGCAGTTACAGCAGTGTCCTGTTTCACAAAGCAGGCCAGCAATAGGTAAATAACTGCGCCGAGTAAAGCTCAGAACAGTATTTTTACTTCCGTCTGTTTCAGACTCATCAGACTCCTGTGTTTCTCCCTGCGTTTATCCAGCCAAACCTGCTCTCTGGCTTTCAGAAACAGAAACGCTAATCTGGGCTCAAAATTAGCACCGGCCACCAATCCCACGCTGGTAAATTGTGTCCGAGGCTGGAGGAAATGATTCATACACCAGCCGAAAAAATAAAAAATCAAAGATAATCGGTTGAGCAGCTGGTAAAATTCAAACATTCACTGGCCATTTGGAATTGATACAAAAACGTTGGTTTTGCACCTTGATGCTGCGGTAACTACACTGAGCAAAGACTCACCAAAAAAAGGAAAACCCAAGTCCTGGAGAGCCGCAGTGTCTGCTGGTTTTTGGTGTTACTCAGCACTTGATTGATGAATTAAAGCAGTTGATTGCACACTTCACTCATCTCCCCTGGTTTAAATCGGGTGGAGAAAACCAAACTCACACACCCTCTGGCTCTACAGGACCAGCGTTATCCACCCCTGCTCTATAAATTTTTATCTGTACTCTGTACATCTACTTAGTCTGCATTACACCTACGCTAAATATCCAACCACAATGACAAATCTTGGTTAACACGTAGATTGCTGTCACAACCTGCACATCTGCTTAATTGGCTCTAGGAGTCTTGTGGGTTGTTCCTGCTAATTGCTGGATTGGCTCATTATTACCAAACTAAACCTGAGACACCGGGTGAGATCAGGGAGTAATCAACTACATTAATCCATCAATCCACTGCTGAGCAACACCTAAAATCAGGAGACACTGCGGCTCTCCAGGACCAGGGTTGGCCACCCCTACACAGGCCATTTGGAATTCATACAAAAACGCTGGTGTTGCACCTTGATGCTGCTGTAACTACATTGGGCAAAGACTAAAAGGAAATGTGTGAGGCCAATTTCCCCCACTTAAACACAACCAAGTCAGCGAGGAAGCAGAGCTTGAATCCTTGCATTATAACAGGCTCCAGGGAAATCAGTCTGCTCTTTTTCCTTCAGCGCACATCACATTTCCTCCCGGTTTTGGGAAAAGCCAATAAAACCAGACAGGAGACATCGGTGCAAAGCAGCGATCTGAGGTTTTCACTGAAGCTGCAGACTGTGCCAAAAGCATGGAGGTGAGAGAGCACCAAACTCAGGGCGTGTCCCAATACTGAAAACCACCGCATCCTCCTTTCCTCCATCCGACTCCTTGCAGAGGAGAGAAGGCCGATGCATTTCCTTAATACTGAGACGCACCTGAGGGTGGAAAGAGATGCAAGCCAGTGCTCTGATTGGAGGAAATTGAACAGATGTACTCACTGTGCCGCACCCTCCCTGAGAAGATCATCGTTGTTAAGCAGTAGCCGCACATCTGCAAACATGAACATTATTGTTATTATTACTATTATTATAATTACTGCTGCTACTACCACCACCACCAATGACGTCATCACCATAAAGTCACAGCCCGGTCATTCTGTAAGCAGCTTCATTGGCATTTTCTCATTTGTGGTTCCATTGCTTCAGTGTCAATGCGAGAAGAGAATGCAGTTTTCAAAAAACATCAAAAAATAAGGTTTATAAGTAAAATTGTCTCACAAGATTGAGTAAGTTTAGCTGAGTGAGATAACGCATGCAATTCCTTACAACCACGCAAAAATAAACCACTTGTTGTCCATAAATACGAACGCTGCTACCGATATGTAATGTGCCACAAGAACATTGAACGGTAATCAAACAACAAGTGCATGACTGCCCACCTCGTCATCATACACAAAGTTTTAACAAGCAGCTGATATGAGATCAGCGGGCGAAGCAGTTCCACATCATTTCAACATTAGTTTACCAACAGCAACATCCACTTTTTAAGAGCCTCAAAGCCTTTTACTTTCGAGAAGGTCAGGGGTGTTCGATCAAACTAGACACGTCAGTCACCCACGACCAATGGGTGTACGCCCCGATCACTGACATTTTTCATTTTGGCCTATTCTTGACAGTAAATTGTCAATTTTCAAGGCTGTTGCCGAGGCAAAAAAAACTCCAACCACAGAAACCAGGAAAAGAGAGAAAAAAAAACAACACACACTGGTAAAACCACATGCACCAGGTGAGGAGGTCGCATGTGCATGATGGCATTGAAAGTGACAGATCAGAGCCGTAGAGCTTCTCAAATAGGCATTAAAGCTACCATATGTTCACTAGCTAGCGAGCTGTACCTCAGCAATTGCTTTTAAACTCGTTAGCAATCTAGCTAACGTCTCAGAAATCTGCGAGCACACTTGGGTTGCACAACACTGCCGCGAAACCACGGCACGAGTTACATATTACATATTACGAGTATGCATATTACAGCTAGCTAAGTTAGTAAAGTTTGGGCAGAAACCAAATCATATTGCTTCAATGTGATGATCATTTACAAAGATTTCCCTTAGTTAACGTTAGCTAGTATACCAACTGCCTATGTAGCAATCCCCAAACAGCAACGTAACTCAATGGCTCACATTACATAGCAGCCTAGTAGCCATCATGACATTATCAGTTAGCCTCCGTACGTACAAGCGCTACCCACAAGCTGATTGGTTGGTATGCAAATGAGGAACATAGTTTCCATTCGCGTCCCTAATGAGTGACGTCCTAGCGGAAGACCCGCCTTGATGAGACGCTAACAGATTGCATTTTAATTTTCACTGTGTCCCAAAAAGAGCGTGGTGACAAGCATTTGAAAATGCAGTGGTCTGGGAGCCGCTGTTTCCCTTACTGCGTTTGAATATTGTCCCATGTATTGCAGGATAAGTCATTGAAAACAAAATGTCAAATGTTGTCATTATTATATCATTATTATTTCCAGGTGATTAGAAAACAGCCTTGTCATCATCCTGTTGACCCTAAAAGAGCGTGATGACATGTACATGTAAATGCAATAGACTGGGAGGGCTGTTTATTTTACTGCATTTGAATATTGTCCATAGTATTGTGGGGCATGACTTTAAGAATTAAATGTCAAGCATCTTTTCTTTATCATTTGAATATAGTCATAGATTTCCCATATGTGTATTTGAAAATGAAAGTGATAATTGGATTAATGCATTTTCATTTTGATATTGTCCACTATGGGCTTCCAAAATAACGATCTACAGCATCGTAGATGCACCTGGGCTGGCTCCTCTGTCCCGAGATCGACAGAAGCAGTCAGAACTAGGGCGGGCGGTGAGCCCGTTCGGGCTGTGCTTGTTGTGATCCGCCAGGGTAACATATCCAGCGGAGCTAGCAGATTTGGTTCGGTCTCTGGGGCAGCTGGGGCTACTGGCATCGGCTGTGGTGTTTTGGTTTTTTCTTAAGCCACGTTCTGACATCCATCATCTAACCTGCTTTTCTGGCCAACAATAACGAGCTACTTAAACACAACGGTGAAGTTATAAACTTTTTAGCAAGCTGGCTCGCTTGGGTGTTACCGGTTTTAACAGTTTTATTTATTTATTTATTTTTCATGGCATCACATGCAGCCTGCTGTGAGGTTCAAATCTATTTGACAGCGCACAACAAGCAGCGCAGTCCATGGACCCAAAATGACAGCGCTGCGTTTCAGAGCCGTGGGAGGCCTTGTCCTGTGTGTCGTCTCGGCCACCATTTTGCTGTTTACTTGCAGGATACATAAAGCTTAAACTACGGGAGCAGAAAACAACTGAAGGGGCAAAGCCCCATTTAGCACCCAGAGTTGTTTCAGCGGTAAAGAAGCACCTGTTTTTTCGATGCACTGGTGGACCGCAACAGCCAACTATTATCATGTGAATTATGTTACCATGGCATCCAAAACCAATAGGCACAGTGCCCTAACCACTGCCCATATACCTACCAAACATAAAAGAAATAGCTTTAAATCTGTGGCCTATAGAGCGTCCACAAGGAAATCTCTACGGCGGCTGGGGGACACTGGACGAGGCTAAAGCCATCGTAGCCCCGAATTTGTCTCGGGGCTACAATTATCAGACCCAACAAAACGGCAACTCAATCTACGCATTAATTTCACCATGGACCTTACTTTTGAAAACCACATTCATTTCTCACATAGGCACTGCACAGATAGGAACATTCATTAAAAAAAGCCAAGAAAGCGACAGGGCTCGGTCAAGGGGTAATGGATGCTCAGAGCCTCTACTTATTGGCAAATAACTTAAATAATTGCATCAAAAGATGGGTATTGGTCCCCTATAAAAGATATTTTAAAATGACCTCTTGCAAAAAAATTGACATATTACTAAAAACTCTCCAGTAACGGATGCACTCAAAATCAACTCTCCCTTGACCGAGCCCTACAAGCACATTTACACCACATCGTGAGTCTCCATTATTGCCATCACCATTAATATTACTACTGTTTATTTAACAGACACAAACACACTAGCAATTAAGAAGGCATAAAAATAGAATCTTATTCCTGTGGGTTTTCACTCCAATCACATTTCTGACGGATCTGATTTTACCAATCAGGAGCTCAGTGAAATCTGATTTTACCAATCAGGAGCTCAGTGAAATCCCTAAATGCTGAGTGGCTTCCTGGAACAGAGGCTGGGAACTACCATTACAAAAAAAACTAGAACGGGCACTCAGTAGAGCGCATACCTTCGCCGACGCCACTGAATCCCTCGCCACATAACTCTGAGGACCAATTTTAATTTTTTTAAATGATCGATGAATGACAAGAGTACGATATATTTTTTTTTACATCAATACGCCTTTAAGTTCGAAAGGTAATGACCCCCCTGACCTTTGACCCCCAACCGCTAAGAAGGGTATTGACCCCATTGTACCGTGTTTCACATCACGGGATCGGGTATATAATTCTGCACATTTTGGCGTTGGTTTCATGCCGATCGGATAAAAATTGACCGAGATATGGCCGAAAGTCGGTTTTGACCTTTTCGTGGCCTTGACCTTGATCTTTGACCCGATCACTCCCAAAATCTAATCGATTGATCCTCAGGTCATGCCAAATCAACCCACCAAATTTTATGAAATTCCGTTAGGTACTTTTTGAGTTATTCGATACACATACATACACACAGACAGACAGACACACAAACAAATAAATACACGGGGATCAAAACATTACCTTCGTCAGCGAAGTCGCTGGCGAAGGTAATTAATCATAATTAACAAAGTCCCTCAGTAGAGTCAGCAGCCCTGCTGTAAAGCCAAACACAGACTGCAGTGATGTGTGCAGTTTAGGTCACATCTAACACTCATCATAGCTCATCGGGTCTCCCTCACCGTTGAAGACTTCGTTGAACTCCCCCGGAGGCGCGTGTATGATGAAGTTAGCAGCGACACGGACCTGAGGAACAGAGACCGAGCTCAGTTAAGGAGCATTTTCAACACTTCCAGGAACAGGTCATTTTTTGGTTCCCCTTTTGGAGTATATCCCAGCAGAACTCCAAATCCCAGCATGCTCAGCAATGGGAGAGAGTACCCAAACATGTGCGAGTTCAGAGAGCGGCCAACGAGCGCCTGAGTAACCAGTGTGAGCCCCATTTAAGAAGCGACCTGCACGTGAGATTTCAGCATATATTGGAGAATAAAAATGGATGGACAGCTGCACCGAAGTGGAGCACCGATTTCGCAACTTCTGTATTCATCCCAAATCCACGAAGATCAATGACACCTGCCTGACCAGGAAGTAAAGATTAACACTGAGTGCGAGTGCTAATGCATCCACTGACAGCGCAGGGATAGCAGTAGGTTTCTCTCAGCCAAAAAAAACGCAAGCTTGTACAATATACCAAACATGCCACAGAAAGATACAAATGTGTGTATAAAAATAAGTTCAAATATTGAGCAAAATATCCATTCTCACAAATCCAACGCACGTGTGTACGCATGAGCACACTGATAGAACAGTAGGTAGGGCTTTAGAGGGATGCGTTAGCAGATTTCCCTGTTTATGTCACCTGCGCTCTCATTACACCTGGGCAATTCCAAGGTATTGTCAACCAAAAGTCCCCTCCGTGTCAGACACTAAAATGATCCCAAATGGAAAAGGAGGGACAAATTGAGCTTTTTCTGCCCGAATATGATAGTGCAGTATTATACCCATAAATTGTAAGAAATACCTTGTAATACATCAACAGAATTTTGTTTGGGGGGGCGGTTTGGTGTCTCGTCACGGAGGGGACATTCTGTTATAATACCTCAGAATCGCCCGCCTGAAAAAGGCATGAATGTTCCATACATCCATTATCTGCACCGCTTCTTCCTCACCAGCGGGGGAGCTGGAGCAGGGACAGACCCGTGACAGCTCACCAATCCACTGCGGGAGGCAGACACCACTCATACACTATTCACTCACTCCGTCGGGCAATTTAGAGTCTCCCGTTAGCCTGACATGCATGTCTTTGGTCTGTGGGTGGAAACTGGAGTCCCGTGAGGAAACCCACGAGAACATGGGGAGAGAACATGCAAACTTCACACATAAAGGCCACAGACCAGATTTGAACCCACAACCTTCTTGCTGTGAGGCGGATGAGCTTCAATTAAAAACAAAACGGGCCAGTTTCACAGATCAAGCCCAAATAAAAACTCAATTAAGTCCAGGACAAAGTTACAGGAAATCGTCACGCTGCAGCAAACGCCTTCCTGCCACAAGCCTTTCAAGTCACAAGAATCCTGGCTCGCTGTGCACAACCTTCAGACTCAGGTGATTTACCCTGCTGGTATCTATACCCAACATGAGCTGCACCGAAGGACCGGCAGGAGTGACGTGTCTGAACAAGTCTCAACAAGCAAGGAATCCAATGCACTTCGAGTTCTCAATCACATGACTGTCTGCATGCGCCACACTTGCCCTTAAATTTTACATTAATGCAAGTAAGAGAAACCTGAGCGAAGAGACAATTCTGCAGACAACAGCTTACAATATCTGCAGATACAATAATAAATGACATAAAATATTTTTTCAACCAAGAAATTAAAGACCAAGGGCAAAGCAGCAAAATACTGCTTTAGAATTTTAGCAAAGTCCCATAATTCACCAGCACGGAACTGTTGAATCAATCTGCCACAAAACAGATTTTTACATAACTACTAGCTGACCTGAAGTGGAAATATAAACTCATCAATAACAGATACACAGCCACACTCAACAATAATGTAGATACACAGCTGCACTCACCCGTAACACAGACACACACAGCCTCACTCACCAGTAACACAGATGCACACAGCCTCACTCACCAATAACACAGATGCACACAGCCTCACTCACCAGTAACACAGACACACAGCTGCACTCACCCATAACACAGACACACACAGCCTCACTCACCAGTAACACAGATGCACACAGCCTCACTCACCAATAACACAGATGCACACAGCCTCGCTCAC
The DNA here is from genome assembly GCA_029721435.1 of Gymnothorax reevesii. NCBI lineage: Eukaryota > Metazoa > Chordata > Actinopteri > Anguilliformes > Muraenidae > Gymnothorax > Gymnothorax reevesii. Next base: position 98,436,236 of record CM056581.1, on the reverse strand, counting down.
CAATAACACAGATGCACACAGCCTCACTCACCAATAACACAGATGCACACAGCCTCACTCACCAGTAACACAGACACACACAGCCTCACTCACCAGTAACACAGACACACACAGCCTCGCTCATCAATAACACAGACACACAGCTGCACTCAACAATAAGACAGATGCACACAGCCTCACTCACCAATAACACAAATACACAGCCTAACTCACCAAAAACAAAGATACATACAGGCTCACTCACCAATAACAGATACACAGTCACACTCGCCAATAACAGATACACAGTCACACTCATCAATAACAGATACACAGTCACACTCATCAATAACAGATACACACAGCCACATTCCTCTTCAGCGATGTTCACGATGACATCAATGTTTTAATACATCGTGGGCAAAAAGGCTCATCTTACACTAGTAGATCTCCGTCTCTATATGCCTGTAATTATACATCTAAAATTGAGATGCCTGTCAAACTTGTTGCGATAAAGGTTGCAACAACAGGTTCGCCAAGGGTTCAGGAATCGTGTTTTTGATTTTAAGCGAAGAACCAAAGAGGCTACTTGCCATGTAATTTATGTCCTGATCATGCTTTCTGCCAAACTGCGCATGTACAACTCTGACGTCACTGACTGTAAACAGAGAACATCCGTATAACACAGATACACAGCCACACAAGAAATTATTCAGCGACTGCAGGGAGTGTTTGATGAAGCTACAGTGATGCGGGTGGCATTTTTGACAACTACGGCAAGACTGCTACATGATCTTGGATGATTCTGATGACAAAACCCAGCCTTTGGAATAGCCATCATTATAATGAAAAGTAATTAAGACAACAGTGCATATTCTTTGCCCTGCCCCCTGTGACTTCGGAGACATTCTGATGACTACGACAGCATTTTTATTCTCTCATTTTGTACCCTGCCTGAGGACTTTTAAGAACGGGGGATTTGATTGGAGTATATGTGACAAGGAGTGCACCTCAGCCAATCAGAGAAAAGCTTGTCAAGGGCATTTTCAGAAACGCAGCGCAGAGCAGAGCGTACAGGTGCCAGATCACAGATCTCATGCCACAGATACCTGCCTCTCTCTGCCTGTTCCTACACGTGTGTGAATGGCGTGGTTAACAGGAGGCGAGGAATGCTCAAACTCTGTGTAACACGCACTGACATGCAGGCGTCTGACAGTGTTCAGCGGGCCGGCGATAATTCAAACGCCAACGGGGCCTCAGAGCCACAGTCAAACTGACCTTTAATTCATACAGCCGAGCTGGCCTGCTCTGCGAGCCACCTGCAACAGCTTATCCATGTGACACACAGAGCAGCAAAACCTGCTCTTCTGCAATAAAAACACCAGCACCTGGGGGTAAGATTTAATGTTACCTTGTCCCAACCCTGGCTGCTGCTCAAAAACTTAAGCATGTTCATTCAGTTGGGCCTACTTGTAATACGCCTGTACACCGGACCCCAAGAAACATTCACTTCAAAATGCCTTACAATAAAATGCTGGATAACGAGTCTTTATGCATTGTGTTAATTAATGAGTGACTTCATTGTTTAGCGAGTGGCTGTGATTGCTTTACACTGGACTGTGATCAATAGACGATAATTTCCCCAAACCTTTGCGTTTCTCAGGTACGGTGTCAATTTACACAATCCGATCGGCCCCTTACTCGCAAAACATAAATAATGAGCTGATGTTGAAGAGATATGGGCTCAAAGGTTCTTTCAGGTTTTCAAAGAACAGCTTGACTTTCAGGAAATCAGTTTTGGCTTTTTGGACCCACAGATGGGACCATCAAATGCTGCTGTTGTATTGAAAATTGTGAAATTTCAAGGCCATTTTAAATTCAACAGATTCCAAGATTTCCATCATTCCTGAATATGTCCTGCTGAACTGCAGGAAAGTGTGCGTAAAATGATTTACAAAATCTAGATATTTCCCATTTGATGCAATGCTGTGGCCATAAAAACGGGGCATCTAGGGTTTGAATATTTCTCTCAAAATAGGTGTGACGTAGCTTCAGTGAAGCGCTGCAACCAGCAGACAGAGAATATGTATAAAGAGACATTGTCTTACAATATGAATGTGTTATTATTATTTATTTTTTTTTTTTACTTTGAACCTACTTCAGGGAGCGATGCAAAACATCGATGTTTAAGTCAATGTCCTTTCTCCACAGTCTTTCAAGAACTTTGATTTTTTTGCAAAAAGGCATGGGAAAGATTTCTGCTACAATATCCCTTTTCATCTTAACGTAAAAATCATACTTCCACGTCCAGAAAGTGAAGAGTACACCATGTATTATTAGCACCAGAATATGCAAGTAGACTCCAGAAAAATAATATGAGAAATTTAATATATAATACCCAAATTATAGACAACCTCACTCCATTTTCTATCATACTACTTGGCTGATATAAGCCATACAGCATGATAAAAAAATGCCAGAATATTTCTCGAACGAGTTGGAAACACAAGACTAATTTTCTACTGTTTGCATCCTAATATAATTTCTGGAGCAGCTTTTTTCTGCTGTGTCCACATGACCAAATCATGCCTTAAATTTAGGCATTTTGGGGAGTTTTTTCATCATAAGCATTTTCAGATGCGAGTGGCTCCTAAACTACAGACAGGAGACTGGGTTGGGTTTAAGGGACCGTGTGCTGCAGCTGCTGAGGATGAGGCTGTAAGATGAACCCCTGATTGTACAAACTTCAGTCAAGAGGACCAACTAAAAATCAAATAAAAATTTTGGTTCAATAAAAATGGTCATTTTCAACAACTTATAACAGGAAAATCAAAATAGATGTCAAATCTGATAGCGAATTCATAAACTTCAGTCAATTTTACCTTTACGCAGCCATTGGCATTAATTTAGCAGCACTGGAAAGTGTACTTGTATCCCTTCAAAAACGCTTATAAGTCATCGCTACATTCACAAGTGACCAGCCACCCCCTCCTTAAATTGGCAATTACTCCATGAAAAATTGGAGTAGAAACTTAAGGTTTGAGATATGACCATTTGAAATGATGGGAAACACCTATGATTTTTTTTCGAATTTTTCTGAGATCACGTGGTGCAAACTTTCTAAAAACGGGTCCATTTGGCCTGGAATGACCCTGGTAATTACAGAAGACTGGCTTGCACCCCTCCCTGTCACTTACAATTACCCGAGAATCTTTCAGGGTTGAATTTGATAGCACTTGGAATGTCTCTTCGTGAACTGCAAATGAATTGACTAACCTTTCAAAAAAAGATTGAGTCTCGAAATAACTAAATGGAAAATTACAGTGGAATTTCAATAAAGAATTTAACTGTTTATTGTTTGAAATACACTCCAAAATGTCCAATCATCATCTTCAAATGCCAGACATCCACATGTAAACACGTCCCAGAAAAAAAAAAAAAATCATAAGTATGTTGACAGTAGTAATTCTAGTCACAAACAACATTGTAAGGCAAAAATGAAGTGACAACCATGCCTCGTGTTTAAAATGTTAAGGCAAAACTGCATGAAATAAGCGATAGTCAAGTTGATCAAGACGGGTTTGACTCTAACTAGGCTTGTGCCGCTCATTAGATCCGGAGTAGCTCACAGGATCAAGGCTGCAGATCGGGAGGGGTAGTTCGGTCTCATTTCGCCTCCAAACAGGAAGTATCGCAACTTTGGCTGCTAGCAGCCTATAGAGAGCTAACTTTGCATTGCTGGTAAGCCGTGGAGTCGGCGAATAAACACTGCGAATTGAGCCTAACCTCCAGTCGATTATTGTTATCGCACAATCGAATCGAATAGTTCCGGATTGTATCCCCACCTCGGTGGCCAGCTAATTGGACTAGACGCGAATAGCAAACGTCAGTGCAGGTTGAAAGGCGGAACTAAACTTGAGTTTAATTTTTTTTTTCTAAGTTTGCAAACTTAATATCAGAATAAACATCGATCATGCAAACGAATTGGGCTCAGAAGGGTGCAATTAGTTTTCAACCGATGGAATACCGGAAACTCAATCGGTTACTGCAGCTTTCAAGCGAAGTTAAATCTGGGTTTGGGAGCGTCGGCTCATTGATCAGGCTCCTGACTCAATAGGCTTGCGGAATAACGCACATGCTGTGATGACAAACTCAAAGTCAGATCTTTTGGGTGCAGACATCTGACATCGCGTCATTTTTCACATTAAAGTCGCTTTCACACCGGACGCGAAGCGAATTTCTCGCACGCCACATTGCATTCAAAGTCAATGCAAAGGCGCGAATACGCGCGTATTCGCGCCTTTGCATTGACTTGAATGTTATCTGGCGCGCTAAAAATTCGTTTCGCGTCCGGTGTGAAAGCGGCCTGAGTCTCTCAATTCGTCGTCTGGTATTAAACTCCAGTCAAAAGAATGTCCCTACCTTATCCTCGTCGGTGAGTTGCTCCTCAAAGTCGCCCATCTTGGCTCTTCGAGCCAAGCCCCAGTTCGCGATGCATTGTGGGAAATACGTCTCGTTTTCCTACCACCAAATATGGCCACCTTTAGTATGTACGAGTCATGAAGATGCGCCGATTGATCGCTGGTTGGTGAGACGCGAGATGATCGGAGTTGTTTGCATCAGTACTATCATTTTTTTGCCAGATATATATCAATTTAATCTGTAGCTGCAACCGCTGACTTATAAGTTAGTGACTTCGACAATCGTTTTCTGCTCAGTTGTGGCTTATGAAGCTGGCGTTTGTTTGCTAACATAGTTATACTTGCAGACGGTTTCTTGTAGGATGAGTGCGATTACGATATCGCACTATTCTCCATGTCTGTAGTCACTTTCCCTTGGGCCGTGCATTCAGTTTTTTTTGAAGCGTTCAATGATTCAATTTTTGTCCCAACATGTTGCAGCCGGGTTAAGTTAGTACCTGAGTAATTCCACACGAACTACCTTATGTGCATTCCGCGCTGTATGCTGGAGTCGCGACATGAGGGCCTCAGAAGGATGTGGTCACATGACACGAGGTGCCATGTTGTTTCCATTGCGTTATCGAGCGACGTTGTTTTAGTTTGAAGGAGTTCCTATGGTTCATATCCATCTACTCTTTCTCAGATACATCCTCAAAATTAATAAATATGGCGGGTTGTTGCGCCTTTGGGTGCAGCAGTAGGTCAGAAAAAGGATACAAATTGTACAGATTCCCCACTAATCCACAAAGAAGAAGAGTATGGACGATTAAAGTCAGTCGGAAAGGATGGACACCAACCTCAGCTTCGTGTCTTTGTGAGGCAAGTACCTTTGTGTGTCTCACACCAGACCTATGCTGGGCTCAAGAGCATGCACAAAGAATACCCCCATACCCCCTTAAACTGAGCTTTTGCTTTGGGTAACATGTTGATGGACAATTGTCAAAGTACAAAACCCAAAACCAGTGAAGTTGGCACGTTGTGTAAATCGTAAATAAAAACAGACTGCAATGATTTGCAAATCCTTTTCAACCTATATTCAGTTGAATACACTGCAAAGACAAGTTACTTAATGTTCGAACAGGTAAACTTTGTAATTTTTTGCAAGTATTAGCTCATTTGGAATTTGATGCCTGCAACATGTTTCAAAAAAGCTGGTACAAGTGGCAAAAAAGACTGAGAGAGTTGAGGAATGCTCATCAAACACTTATTTGGAACATCCCACAGGTGAACGGGCTAATTGGGAACAGGTGGGTGCCATGATTGGGTATAAAAGCAGCTTCCCTGAAATGCTCAGTCATTCACAAACAAGGATGGGGCGAGGGTCATCACTTAGTGAACAAATGCGTGAGCTGATTGTCGAACGGTGTAAAAACAACATTCCTCAACGAGCTATTGCAAGAAATTTAGGGATTTCATCATCTACGGCCCGTAATATCGTCAAAAGGTTCAGAGAATCTGGAGAAATCACTGCACGTAAGCGACAAGGCCAAAAACCAACATTGAATGCCCGTGACCTTCGATCCCTCAGGCGGTACTGCATCAAAAACCGACATCAGTGTGTAAAGGACATGACCACATGGGCTCAGGAACACTTCAGAAAACCACTGTCAGTAACTACAGTTCGTCACTACATCTGCAAGTGCAAGTTAAAAGTGCTCTACAATGCAAAGCGAAAGCCATTTATCAACATCACCCAGAAACGCCGCCGGCTTCGCTGGGCCCAAGCTCATCTAAGATGGACTGATGCAAAGTGGAAAAGTGTTCTGTGGTCTGACGAGTCCACATTTCAAATTTTTTTTGGAAGCTGTGGACGTTGTGTCCTCCAGACCAAAGAGGAAAAGAGCCATCCGGACTGTTATAGGCGCAAAGTTCAAAAGCCAGCATCTGTGATGGTATGGGGGTGTATTAGTGCCCAAGGCATGGGCAACTTCCACATATGTGAAGGCACCATTAATGCTGAAAGGTACATACAGGTTTTGGAGCAACATATGTTGCCATCCAAGCAACGTCTTTTTCATGGACGCCCCTGCTTATTTCAGCAAGACAATGCCAAGCCACATTCTGCACGTGTTACAACAGCATGGCTCCGTAGTAAAAGAGTGCAGGTACTAGACTGGCCTGCCAGTAGTCCAGACCTGTCTCCCATTGAAAATGTGTGGCGCATTATGAAGCATAAAATATGACAACGGAGACCCCGGACTGCTGAACAACTTAAGCTGTACATCAAGCAAGAATGGGAAAGAGTTCCACCTGAAAAGCTTCAAAAATTGGTCTCCTCAGTTCCCAAACGTTTACTGAGTGTCGTTAAAAGGAAAGGCGATGTAACACAGCGGTAAAAAGGCCCCTGTACCAACTTTTTTGCAATGTGTTGCTGCCTTTCAATTCTAAGTTAATGATTATTTGCAAAAAGAAAAAATAAAGTTTCTCAGTTTGAACATTAAACATCTTGTCTTTTCAGTGTATTCAATTGAATATAAGTTGAAAAGGATTTGCAAATCATTGTATTCTGTTTTTATCTACGATTTACAGAACGTGCCAACTTCACTGGTTTTGGGTTTGTACATCTAAGCATTTCCTAGCAAACATTCTGCTTATTTCAACCAGTTGGTGTGCGTTGAGCTTTATTTCTACCTGCACAGTTGTTTTCGAATGCTGAGGAAATGACTCACATCATTTGATTCCATGATATACACATTTATAAAGTAATCTAGTATGTTGTTATTACTTTTTGAACATGTATATCAGCCTCTGCTAATTTTATATTTGCAACTGTTTTGTAGCCTAATTAATATAGACTTCAAGGCAGGGTCCTAAAGGCAATGAGCGATCCTCTTAAACATCTGTGGCTACGGGGGCAAACTTTACCAGTGACTCTGGGTTCTGTTCATTATGCTAACGTGTCTCCTCGCCTCCCTCTCTTCCACCTCCTCCTCGCGTCTTGACTCCTCCCAGGGAGGATCTGTGAGAGTGACGCGAGGAAGCCCCATAGGAACAGAGGAGCTGAAAGCTGCCAAATGAGAACTCAGTCCCATAAAGTGAAATCATGTGGAAGTGCAGCATTTAATTGTCACCTCACTTGCTAAAAGGCCTTTGTGTGACATACGCCTGTATTTCCTCACTTTACGCTCTTACAGAAGCCTCCTCTGTCCTCGCTGTATGTCTCCTTGAAGTGCATTTAAGGAATTGGACGATCCTCCTTGATGGCAGAGGTAGAGAGGGAAGGATTTTGGGGTCTTGGTAGGAGAGAGGACCCGAGGAAGCACTAGTTGGCATAATGAAGAGACTCCATTTTAAACAACTGAAAAGACGGCTTAACTCAAATCCCGGAGGGCCGCTGACTCTGCTGGTTTTTGGTTTGTTCCTGCACCTGAGTGCTTAATATACGTCACTGATTGGCTAAGGAGTCTGCACGCATGGTTCATTAAGCCTAATTTTGCAGCTGCTTAAATGGTAATCCCAAAAATCTGCAGATGTGCATGGCCCTACCCTATGGCGATGGCAGTGGCTGTTTCTTTTCCGGAAAATTCCATTTTCAATGATATAGTATCTGCTCTCGCTTACTCGAGGTGCTTCACTGTGTTGCTCAACATAGGCATTGCAATACCCTTTATTTTCTCAAAGTAATTTTTCCAATTTATTCGGGATCAAGCTTGCTGAAAGTGTCACCGTTCAGATGAGATACTTGGATAACTGCGTTTTGAATTTTTTCTTTTTTTGATATTTATGGGTTCAGTGAAATGCAGTGTTATGCAGCAACAAATTAACTGATGTTACACAGTTTTCCGGCTGGAATAGTTTAATTTGTACGCACTAAACCAATAAATCAATTCAACATGTAGACAATTCAACGCTGTTAGTCTGACTTTTTTTTTTTTTTGGCATTTATTTTTTTATTTTATATTTTTATTTTGCGTCTTGCACCTGAGTAATGGTTTTAAGTGTGGACAGTTGCCTAACTTACACCTCAAATAATGTTAAAGTATATGCAGAGATTTACATGTTTGTTACATCAGTGCAGCTTTGTGTTTATCTCTGGTCACAGAAACACTTTGATGAGTATCAGTTTGAGAAGGTTCGAGTCGACGGGAAGATGAAGTTGAAGAGTTCGGCGGTGCCCACCATCTTCTCTCATCGCAGACCTCCAAAAACGAGAAAGCCTCCTGTGGACAGGCATCCCACAGTCACTCCGGAGACAAAGACGAGCGCGGACCCGGTGATCGTCCCGGACCACAACTACTGCCTAACTGCTGCTCCGGAAAAGGAGTCAAGTACTTGTGAGTCTCTCTTTGTCTCTCCCAGTCTCTGTCCCTTACCCTAATGGACTCATAAATGAAGTACTGAAGTTATAATTTGTGTTCCATCTTATCTTACACATGCCACGTTTTGGTCGAAAGAATCTTGTTTGCGGTGCTGATCTCAACTGTAACTGCCCATTCAGGCAGATTTTTCAGTAGAGGGTGATATGATGTCAGATTTGCCTGAAATTTTAATATCCGAACAAGACTGCATGAGTGAACACAAAAATGCGGCATTTAAATTTTATTTATTGAAGTGAGTGAGTTTTTCAGAACATATCACCCTGACCAGCTTGCGATCTTTGACCGCTCATTCCTCATGCTTTTATCATCTCCATTTCTCTTTAAGCTGAAAATGGTGCCACTGTTGCTGACACACAAGAGCCAGTTCCAGGTGGACAAGGGGCGGTTCCAAGAGGACAGGAGGCGGTTCCAGGAGGACGAGAGGCGGTCCTGAGTGGACAGGAGGCGGTCCCAGGTGGACAGGAGGCGGTCCCAGATGGACAGGAGGCGGTCCCAGGTGGACAAGGGGCGGTCCCAGATGGACAGGAGGCGGTCCCAGATGGGCAGGAGGTGGTCCCAGGTGGACAAGGGGCGGTCCCAGATGGACAGGAGGCGGTCCCAGATGGACAGGAGGTAGTCCCAGGTGAACAAGGGGCGGTCCCAGGTGGAGGGAGTAAGTCCTGTGTGAAAATGCGGAAAAGAATCCAGGAACTCAAAAGCGATCTTCGCGAGACAAAAATAAAATACAAGGGAGTCCTGAAAGCCAAGACGAGACAGGAGGAGAAGGTTTCCAGAATCTTTGCGAAGGACCAGTTGAAGGCCTTGTCCAGGGGAGGCATGAGAGGGGTAAAGTGGAGTGCAAGCACAGTGGAGAAAGCGTTGCAGCTGCGATATGCGTGCGGACCGTCGGGATACCGGCTGCTTCTGCAACAGAACTATCCTCTTCCATCGGAGAGAACCCTTCAAAGAAGGTTGGAAAATGCTCGGCCCGACAAGCTTAATGAAGCGCTCGAAGTGTCGACTTTGGACATAGAGAGGGAAGCAGACTCGGCAACCGTAGCCAGTCTGCTGTTTAATGTGGAACAAGATGTAACTAACTGCCAAAGTTTAGCTTGACTCCAGCCACAGTAAATTGCTGTCATTCTGCAACACCCCACAGGGACTGCTGACCTCGCCTTTGTCTTCATACTAGGTGGAATTACCCCTCCCTGAAAGCGGATCGTAGCGCACTGCTTCAGCAGTGGAGCTACAGATGGTACCGTATCCAAGGATATTGCTCTTGACCAACCTTCAACAGTCTTCGGAATCCAATTTTGAAGCAGTCACAAGCGCCAAGCCGAGGAATGTGGAAGAGTTTGGGGACTGCAGAAAGCACTGCTGAGCTACCAACAGGATCCACCATCCTCTGAGTCGCAGTCTGTGCTTGTACTTCCTGGCTGATGTTTTACATCTGTGAAAAATCATGAAGCACCAGTAAAGTGGGCAGCGCCTTGTGATGTTGTAGACCGATATTGCGGAGCTCACTCTTGAGGGCAATTCATCAACATGCAGGCTTTTAATGATCTTGTAGCCTTTCAGGAAGAGTCGTGAGGTTCGCTCATACCTTAAAGGGACTGATGAGAAATGCCTCACTACAGTCTGGTTCGATGACAAACAAACCACTGGTTTGAATTAATAACCCCATATTTGCTTGCTCAGTAATATGGTGGAATGAAATATGGTTTTCAGAATATCATACCTCAACCGAGTGTCAGAGATCCGCTCAATCAGGTTAAGTCCAGAACATCTTTCAGTTAGACACAGCGACTCAAAATGTGCTCGACTGAAAGGTGACGTTGGCGGTTAAAGGGTTAAGGAACTATGTGGATGTAATACTTATGGTCGCCATTCTTTCTACACTGAACAGTTATGTGAAAAAATGCTAACCTCTGAACCTTGCCATCGGACCTGAGAGAGAGCTGCTTGCAAGGCTGCTAAGGATTTCCTCCATAAAAAAAACTGCATTTCAACTGCAATTACCTCTTACAATTATGGTAATTACTTAAATTTTATTAAAAATTCTGAATGCTCCTGTTGTTGAGTAATGTTGCGTGTATAGTGCATTTTTTCCCTACTTTACTGCACTCCTGTAGTAGAATGCTCATCACTGCATTTTAACTCTTTAGTTCTTCAGATCATCTGCTTCTCGATTAATGTTGTGTTGCTTCACAGTCGCTGCCATTAAAGGGATGTTCTAATATCCATTGTTCCATCAAAACTAATATATTTCACTGGACTCCCAACTATGCTGCGCTTTGAGGCAGTATAGGTTCTGCCCAGCGTGACTGATCGCCGAACTACACGCAGACTGTGAAGTCCACCTTTTACTTGCATTCAATCCTGGTGTCAAATGTGGATGTAAATCTGAGGAGATAAATAATAAACCAATAACTTATGAATGTTAATGTCAATTGAAATGTAGCTCTCTAACTAAGGGATTGACTCTGTCCCGAAAATTTGAATATACAACATTACTGACACATCATCTTGTACCCTTAACCCATTAAGACCTGATGCAACGTCTACGTCGCAAATTGCTCTAAAAACGGAAGGGACGTATATATATATTTATCTTACCTAACGTTAAAATCCTTTATTTTGATTGGTTGACAGACGTTTAATTCTTTCCCATGTACCCCGTGAGACTCACGGGGTATATGATCATATACCCCGTGAGAGTATGATTTAGATTTCCTTGAATTCGATTCAACCGCTTGTGTGCCGATGTAACGGAACGTAAATCTGAATTGTTTACCGCGTTTCGTCTGCTTTTGATAGCTGTCAAAATGGCATCGAAAAGTTTTGCTAGTCACAGACGACGACATTCTTGAGAAACGCGCAAAAGTGATCCCGAAAAATACAAAAAAGTCAAATACCTTATCTTCGTCTATGTTGCGTGAATACCTAACCGAAAAAGGATGATGTACCCTGCCTCTGAATCTATGTTCCCCGCGGCTTCGCCTTGGGGTTCGCCATGGATTCCGAGGCAGGGTACATCACGCCATATACCCCTTGAAAGAGCTGTACAACTTTATATATATATATATATATAAATTTTCAAGAAATGTGAATGAAATGCATCATTAGGTGCCCTAGGTCTTAATGGGTTAATCACAGCTGTTTTCCAGGCCAAGGGAAAACACTGATAATTAAATTCCTCATTCTGCATTGCTTGCTACTGATCTTGAAGCTATTGTGTAATGCTTATCAGCTGTCAATAGGTCTTGAGGTGTCACTGGCGCAGTCCACTGACCTGCTGTTTCACAGGGGGTGATGGGGAATTAAGTGCCAGGACTTACTGGCTAATGTACTGCCGACTTTATCCATATACTGTACGCTGTACAGTCTCTCGCATAAAAATATTCAGCCGCCCGTTCATGATGATATTCTTATTTATGCTCATACAGCCCCCTTTACAGTCATTGGAACTGTCATTACAAATGCAAAATGAAATGTTTATTTTTGCTTATTTAATTTGATTACAGTAATTTTAAATCATAATCTGATTGACTCCGTGTTTTGAAGATTTTTTTTACTTGCTTTTTTTTCATTGCCTTTCTCTTGAGAACGGATTGTTGGGAAGTGAGTGCCAATAAAAGTCAAATTTTATATCTGAATTCTTCCAACTGTCGTGTCCTCAGTTGAATAAGTGGAAATATTTGAGTCAATTGTCTTATTGTGGAAGTAGTCTCTTTATTAGCCCCACCATCTTGTAATTACCCATGTCTGTGTGTTTGTCTATCTGTGATGAAGTATTTCAAAACTAATTGGCCAATTCAAAGCAAAATTAATGGGAAAGTAGGCAATATTTAAATCGGGAAATGATTTAAATGGGAGGTTATGACATTCCTCCCTGCCTTTGCCCGTAGTCAGCTGGGATAGGCTCCAGCTCCCCCGTGACCCTAGTGAGGAATAAGCGGGTATAGAAAATGGATGGATGGATGGATGGTTATGACATTCCTTCGTAAAAAGGTTTGTTTTGGCAATATCTGAAAGAAATGTTACATTGACTTGCTGTTACCACTAAAAATCACTTCAAACCATCATCTAAACTGCCTAATTTAATTTTTACCCCTCAGCCCGACAAGGGCACGAGGGGTATTGTCGTCCCTTCGGCGGGCGGCTGCCAATATTTTCCGGGCTATTTCTCAGTAACCTCTTGGGTTAGGAAGTTCATATTGCATATGTGGATTCCCCATGGGGGGGGTAGGTGTGCCTTTTCGAGGTTTCGTCCCAGTTTGACCTTTGACCTTGCAGCAGTGACCTTCGGGGCTTAGGGGTATTGCCCGCTTCAGCGAGGCCCATTTTTGTATTGCTAGGTATTGACAGTTTTTGCTATTTCCTCCTGATGCTAGTGGTTGCAGGTTTTTCCAAAAAAAACTGGAACCTGGATTCGGTGCTTGCTGGTTTTCCTCACCATCGCCTTGGACATTGGTAACCTCACCTCTTGCCGCTTGATTGTTCTCAATTGATTTTTCTGCCATGAGGAAAAAAATCTTAAAATTATCGATGGAAGTCGGGGAAAATTTAGAATTTTTGCATTTAATCGGATTATTGCCATCCTCATAAGGTCACTCATTAGTAAAACTGAAGCAATATACAATAGCCTTATCATATTGAAAATAAGATTGAAATTCATTCTACCACTTAGTCTTTGCAGCTGCTAATCAGGTAAGGGAAAACGTGACCAAATTAGGTCATTTAGCATTGAACGGTGAGGTTACCAAAGGCCTTTGTTTTCACTGTTTGATTGCTTCTGATTTTACTTCACCCAACATGCTATCATTCCTGTTGGAACAGTTTTTATGGGGTCAAACACTAAATTGTTGAAATAATGGGTTCTAGAGTTCTCTGAATGGAACAAAATTCTCCTTGGAGGGTTAAAACTTTCAAAGGGATCAGAAATAGGTGAGTATCAGAAATGAAGAATAAAGTTACCATCTTGCATCAATATGATGTGACATCGTAGGAAAAAAAAAAAAACCTTCGGAGTGAATGGCAACTAATGTAAAAAAACCAAGGTTAAATACCCTTATGGTGTGTGTGTGTGTGTGTGTGTGTGTGGGGTTGCACAATGCTTCAAATTACAAGAATGCGACTGAACAATAAAAAACTGAAGGTCGCCATTTTTTCATCCCCAGAAAGCTTTGGCCTATGAGAGGGCGAGGAATGCTTTGACGGTCACTACAGTGGCATCAGCTGACCAAAGGCATCTAACAGTGACTCTGTGGCATCTAACTTAACCAAAGTCGGCATAGACTTAACTCATCTTGTACTACATGCTGACTCACTTTGTGCTCATTTATTCTTTCTTCTTCTTGGTTAATGCACAAGCTAGTGCTCCCTTCCATTCTGTGTTGGTTGTCAAGCAAAGGAGGATTTGTTTTTGATCTGTTTTTTTCCCCTTGTTATGTTATTATATTATTGTGATGTTGTTATCCCCACGATCAGCTACAAGTGGCGTTCGTAACGGAGCACACGACAGTGGGAACTAAGCGTGAGGGGAGATCTTTGGCTTGCTCTTCCTTTCGGACGAAGGTCGTCTTCACTTTAACCCTTAGAGCAGGGCTATTCAGCATCATCCTGAAAGGGCTGGTGTGGGCGCACCTTACATTCTAACCCAGCACTTACACACCTGATGCTACTTATCAAGCTTCTTGACCAAGACTCTTGGGGTTGATTAGTTGTATCAGGTGTGTAAGTGCTCAGTTGGAATGAAAGCTGCACCACACCGGCCCTTTCTGGATAATGTTGAATCGCCCTGCCTTAGTCTGCTGAAATAAATTTTCAAAAAATTTTAAATAAAATTGACTTGTGCTTTTGAAAACCTATCATGTGTCAACTTGTTTAAAAGAGCTCCCATAGGGGAGCTCTTTTAAACAAGTTGCCACACGATAGGTTTTTCAACAGTTTTGAATTTGACATCATCTATCACAGAGCAACATTATTAGTTTTTAGTGCTAGAGGGGTTAATGATGCTCTCCTGCAAACTTAAAGAAAATCTTCCGATTTTTGTTTTGGCGAGTGCCCTTCTAGTTTACTTGTTTAATGACACCTTTAAGGCCATGTCATGCCACCCTACTTTACTATGCTAGTATAAGGATCGTGCACCATTCTCTCACCTGTGGGCAGACTAGTGTCCCCACTTTACCTGACCTGCATGTCTTTGGACTGTGGGAGGAGTAAAGCCACATGAACACAGGGAGAACATGCAAACTGCGCAGAAAGGCCCCAGGCTGGATTCGAACCTCTGACGTTGCTGACGGTCCACAGCAGTAACCACTTCTCCACAATGCCTCCGCGGAAATTTTCCATCTGTTCCAGATTTCAGAGGTGGGAGAAATCCCTGTTTTTCTGTTCAGTGGAGTGGAATACCGGAGTGATGGCATGGAACGGAAGTTTAGTCGGGTGATGCAAAGGGTCTGTGGTGGTTTAAATTGAGTCCATATGGCAGTGCTTTTGTTGCGTCCGAATACACTCCATTGAAACAGCCATTCAAACATCATAGTGCAAATCATTGCCACAACTATTACCCTACATGATGCTACCTCCTCCATTTAAACTTCTGAGGCCATTTTCAAATTTTTGGGGGGAAAATCATCACTGTCCTAGATAAAGAAGCTTGCTACTGCATCAGGCTGTACGCAATAAGAAATAATGACACGCCTGATGACATTGACTGCGGCAAAACAGAAGGTCTAGAAATAGTCGTTATTGTCTTCAGGGGGAGTGCATCAGACTGCTGCGTATTAATGCAAAATTGTTTTCACTATTTACCAGCAACAGCAGAGGGCGCTGTTGTCTCACTGAATGACTAATAAGCTGCCTGTATTGAAAACAGATACTTGCTTGTCTTATAATCATGTTATTACACGTAGGTTTGCAGTTATTATATAATGCAATGCAAGTAATGACATACCTGTATGTTTACATTTGCAGTACATACAAATATTGCCTCACCTGTTGTTATACATGGCTCATTACTGTATTCTATACATTCTTTTTTTTTAGTTAGAATCCAATTTGACTTCAGTGAAAATGACCATTTATACAAAATGAATATAAAGAGATATATTATATTGGATTGTTTTTCAGTCACTTAATCTGCATATTTTGTGGTTAATTTGTTTCCCTCAATATTTGTTAGCAGAGAGAAAAGGGAGTGAGGCGGTGAGCGGTCGGGCATTTATACTTTACCATTGAAATTTGCCACAGCAAATTAAACCCCCTCGATCCAACTGCCCTCCTGGATTGTCATTTTTTTCTGAAAAACCAACAAGCCCGATGCCATAGAACCACACACTCCCTTTATGGACCAACAGGCTCGGGATTTCTGACAGGTAGTTCAGAGGACACCTTGTTGTGCAGGCTATGGATGAAAGGCCTGCTAGAATCAAGGGGGTAGGAATACACCCGGAAGTTGACGCTGAATTGAACGCTCTAGAAGATGGCAGATGATCACCTAGCGGTAGCTTCTCCATTCACCCCCATTCATTTTGTGTGATTTTTGACACCAAATAACTTTGCACTAAAAACTTTATGAACTTTCGTGTGAGCAATAATATTTTCTACAGAGAAACTGTATTTTGTAGCAGACGGCTTTACTTCGTATGTAGCGTTATGGTCTAATAATAAGCATTTTTAGCCGATGGCACCAGTCTAGGCTAAAAGTGACGTGAAATGCCGGCGTCTCTGTCGCACAGGAGGAAAATAACCGTTCTGTTTAGACCAGAAGCCCATAGACGTATCGTAGACAGTAGACGATTGAGCCACATCGCTAACGAAGTGAAGTACCGGTGAAGTAATGGAACTAAAACATAACATCAAATGGAATCAGATTAGACTTACAGACGCAATCACTTGTTTGCTGGTAGTTATGTGTAGGGTACATCTACTAGACGAGTTACTGCTTCTCAGGATGTCGGTTTACGTCAGCGAGCTGACTTCGAGCCTGCGCAGTAGGCATGGTGCTCAACTGAAAACTCGTTCAATTGAGCTTCATCGCTCTCCCGTTGAGAACAGCGCCATCCCGCCGTCCACTTCTTTTACTGTCTATGACTAGTATCAGAGAAATGAGCTCTGATCAGAGGTCCTCTGTTAGCCAAGAATTAGACAGTGGTGCATGAAGGGAGATTCGAGGGTTTTTTTTGCTGTTGAATGGGCAAAAACTTGAGAGAAAAAGCAAGTTGTGTCTGGGCAGTCCTCAAGTCTGTAAGTTTTTGAGATGCTCGCCCGTCTGGAATCAGGCCCTGCACAGTGTGATAGCCTCACTGCAGCTAATGCTCAGCATTTTAGCCTAGCTTCTGCTAGCATGTAGCGTGTTGGGCCTAGCTCCTGCTAGCATGCAGCGTGTTGAGCCTAGCTCCTGCTAGCATGCAGTGTGTTGGGCCTAGCTCCTGCTAGCATGCAGCGTGTTAGGCCTAGTTTTTACTAGTGCTCAGCGTGTTGGGCCTAGTTTTTGCTAGTGTGCAGCAGATTGGGCCTAGCTTTTGCTAGTGTGCAGCGGTTTTGGCTGGCCCCAGTTAGCACACAGCAAAATGGCCTCACTGCCGGCCAGTGATAGCTTGTCGGTTTTGTCCCAGCAAGAGCTCTACACGTTAGCCCAACTCCAGTGAGAGCACCCCACGTTAGACTTGCTTTAGCTAGCACAATAAAGGCCAGCATTGCCTCAGTTACGTTTGGTGCATTTACAAGCAGAGTCATCTGTCTGAGGTGGGCGCCGGCCAGAGGTCGCTTCATCAAAAGACAGAGCCGGCTTAATCCAACAGAGGGGTGTCTGTGCGACTCAAAGAGCCTCTCGTTCTGGGACATCAAAGACTGTGGCCCCCAGAGGACGCCCCAAGTCTCGACAGGGTGCCTCCCATGGGGGATTAGTGCGGGATGTCCCAGCACCGGACAGGCAGCTGGAATGAAGTGAGAAAGGAACCCCCTCTTGTTTCCCCCCCCCACAGACACACACAAAGGGCTGCGTAGTCCGACGCCATCACCGGGACAACCAGAGGGCTTTGATCTTTCCTCCCCTCTGTCTATCTGGGTCTGGCTCTGTATGCAGCCCAAGTCAATCCCAGTAGCTGGGTCTGCTAGTTGTCGTCATTGCTTGGTGCTTAATTGATCGATTAAAGCAGTTCATATACAGTGCTATTGATTGCCTGGTGTTCCAGTCTGAAGAGGCTGATGTAGGTAAGCCGAAAACAGAAACCAGTACCCAACCATATTGGTGTCGGTCGGTATGGTGACCGCATGCAAGGCTAAGAGATGGCCACTGCACTGTCCTCTTGCTCCTTGGCTGCTAGCGCTAAAAATACGCTCATTTTTCAAGTGAGGCTGCTGCCACAAAGACCCATTTCTCCATTCAATGATGGCCTGAAGTAACTTTGAAGCCCTGTCTCACTGTTGGATGACCACAGCTGTGGCACAGTCAAAAGAATGGCAGCTCGGTGTTTCTGAATGATGTGAAGAAGTGCTCGCTAACTCCTCCAGCGTCGGTTCTCCCTGTAGCCGCTTGCATTTTTACACTCCCTTTTGATGTCCGCAGCATTTCACTTTGAATCTTGTTCCCAAAACCCTGACCCCTTCAACCCACTGCTAAGATGGGCTGTGCAAAGGCTCATGGGTAGGCAGGCAGGGCAAGAGTCCGTAATGGGAGCTGAGAGGATCTGTTATGTACAGTGAGATGGAACAAACCCCCGTCCCCCCCACCCCTCTTAAACCCTGCAATCCCTCGTCAGCCTGTGACCCCATCCTACGCTACAGTCACTCCGCAGCTCGCCTCTCAATGCCTGAAACGGACAGTGCGCTCTTGTAGGAGGCTTTGAACTGAGGGGCTTTTAATCCTTTGATGAATAGGCTTCTTTGGAATGTCCTTTTTTTTTTTCCAAAATCACAAGTCCATGTTCTAGAGCTAGAGCTGATTTCAGGTTACATCCTCGCTCATGCGTTTTCATTTTGCTAAATTTGTTTGCCAAGCGAACTCGCTAGTCCAGCTCTTTTGAGCCTCTAAAATGGAGACATTCGAAAACGCAGCCAATCTAGTTTTAGTTTGAAAACGCTGGGATTGAATTTTAGCGAGGATGGAGATCGTTTAAGTTTTAAAACGCCGTTTTGAAATTAAAAAGGTGCTAGTGAGGGCGCGGACGTAACTACCAGTACAGTGCTTGTTTAATCTGCATTTTGAATGTTCAGTGGAGAACATTCCACTCGCGCATTATGTCATGCTGCGCCCTGTGCTTAAAGGGTTAAGAGGGGCCTGGTTCACAGTTTCAGTTGAGGACAGCCTGAGGCGTGTCGACGTCTGTATGCAGTGCACAGGCTACAGCCTGCGGTCAGGACCGCGCGTTCCTTCCATTGTGTCATGCTCTGAGGATGCGAACGCAAGGCTTTCGCGCTATGCCGGGGCTTACGAACCCTCGGCGGATAAAAGGGGAACATCGCTGAAACTCGATACAGTGATCAAAAGGGTGGGTGATGGTGGCGGCGAAGCGCGGTATCTGCATGACTCCGCCGTGGTGGATTACAGAGATGCCAGCGATCGGCTGCTGTCTTGGGGAACACCCCCCACACGAAAATGTTCACAAACAAGGATTTATGGTCTACGCAAAAGATGAAATGATGCATGTCTGCTCTGTTTCTATTAAAAAAATGGATTAAATTGATCTCCTTTATACTCACTCTGCTAATAAAAGCCGCGATTAGCATATGAGGGCATTGGCAATACTCCATTTGCTCAGAAATCCAGTGAATTATATGCATTGAATTGGAAAGAATGCGTTGCATTTTTTTTTTTAGCATGCTGTGACATCAGCACAAGTGCATGCATCTGTGGGTTCCTGCTATGCTCTGCCCCCTTTTCCACTGCATTGCGTTTTTCCTGCATGAACCCCTCTCTCGGCTCCTGGGTCACCTATTCTGGTCCTGAGAGAGTGCCTCTCCCCTAGGACTCGAGTTCCAGCTTGGGGGGGGTGTCAGTTGGGAGAGGGTTACAGCTCTCCTGGTTGACCCACCCCTGTCCCCCCTTTCCCCCAGTCAGGGGGCCTCACTTGCTGGCACACAGGGTAGGGACTGGGGGGATTAGACGAGATTATCCGCCCTGGTCCCTTCCAAATGTGTCAGTCTGAAATGCAGGGGGAATCGATTATGGGGGCCCCAGCACTGGGAGCGCACTGGATTGGGTCACCAGTAAAGCCCTGCGAGACTGCACAGGGTGTTGGCTACCTGGGGAATTTTACTTTCTCTCATTGGGTGTTTGCTCAGTGGTGTAGGAAACAAGCTGCAAAACTGTCAGCCTCCTTCACTGTCCGAGGTTACAGCTCTTCATTTGATGCTGCATAGGCTACACTTTATTGGGCTGCATTCACCATTGAATGACTAAGTAAAAAAAAAAATCAGTTTGAAATATGAAGTCAGTAAATGAATGATAATATCATTTATAATTGGCAAGAAGACCACATCGAAAGTCACAATTGTTTACGATGTTGAATAAAACTAATTTTTCAGTGTATTCTAATATTTCAAATGCCCCTCAAAACCATACTATATAAGTGGGTTATTCTCCCCAAAATTTGGCAATGTAAGGGATAATTAACGAGAAGGAGTGCATTCCACGGTTTTAATGCACGATGCGGAGGCCTCGCGAAGTGCATTAAAACCGTGGAATGCACACCTTTGAGTTGATAATCCCGCTTATACCACGGTCATTTGCCAACAATATCAAATCGCAGCATTCAGAAATTTTTGGTTAAAGTTTTGCACTAAAAAAAAAAAACAAGTTGGTAATCATTAAACAGGCCTTCTCATCCCCAATACTATAGGCCAAGCTAAATTGAACCAGCTTTCTTAGTTTATATTATGTTCATGAAGAAAGATTTTTTTTGCACACGCTTACATCCGTTTACTAGCTGATGATTTGATACCGGATTCCATCAGAAACGGAGATTATGCAGAACACAACATGATGCGCGATTATGCAGACTGCAGCTAACTTGCTACCCACAATTACAATGAATTTATAACGGTTTCCGTAGAGTCAGCGAGCTGATTTCAGTCTGCTGGCACAGAACGTAGCTAACGAACTTTCAGCAGTTGCTGATACATGAAGTGGACACGTTAGCTTCATTAGTAACCATACACAATTACAATCGTTTAATGAATTATGCCTGATTACTTCGCTGCAATAATATTTACGGTCATTACCGCTTGAGAACGAGTCAGCGAGCTGAAATCAGTCTGCTGGCAGAGCACATTGCTAGCGAACTGTCAGCAGTCGCTGATACATGAAGCGGACGCCGTCAAATACCAACTCTAACGTTGCTATGGTTACAAATTGGCTAGTGGGTGAATTTCGAATCGTGAAACGACCTTAGCCGACCTACCTGTGCGGTTCCACGGTTCCAGTCATTCTTTCTATTGGCCATAAGGAAATGCTACCAGCTTTTAATTATCTTTCCTTGTGCAAAGTAGCTGGCGGCGGCGCTGGATGTTCAAAAGTTTGAATTTCCAACCCGCGTGTTCCGTTAACGTCTTTTCTCGGCGCGTTTTCGCACGCGATTTCGGTGACTTGGTGGACGGTGGCACACGCGCATGGCTGGGAGGCTCCCTTCCCGCTCTCTTGGGCCCAGTTCAACTTCATCAGCGACGGAGCAAGACAACTTCAGGAAGTAAATCTTAGAGGTAAACTTCACACCCCGGTCGTTAATATTGACTTGTATCTCATTTTTACCAAGAAATAACGCGAAATGGGACCATTTTTTTATTGGTCGTTGCTTTACTTTGATAACAATTCTGCCATCAGAGAGTGGTAGTGCCCTGGCTTACCGCCAAATCAGGGAATGTCACTAGGTTATTTATTTATTTATTTATCTTTTTACATTTTTTTTATGTATTTATTGGTGCGTATTTCAAAGTAGTTCACTAAGGTTATTCCAAATTTTGAAAATACATCTACACAGAATGTCGGTTTACCCTGACATTGAGTGGTTAATTGGATAAGTCTTATCCAATCAACAGCATGTAACTTGAAGCAAATCAGTTGAAGTTTCTTGTGCTGTGGTGTAGTTGCTCCCCAACTGGGAACCAAAGCCACAAGCCTTAGGTCATGACCACAGTTCCCAAAGCACTCTATTACGCTGTCGTCCCTGTCTTGGATGCCGTCGCTGCCCTGGGGCTTGGGTTTAACGCCGCACTGCTGGTCTTGCTCTTCGTAATCGAGGGAGAGTAATGTGCCTGGAAGACTGGGAGGTCTGTGATTTGGTGTTTGAACTCCCTGCCCTCGCCTGACTCCAAATGTTTGGCTCTTGGGCTGCTTTGCTGCCGCACTAAATCTGCAAAGATCGCAGACTGGGAAAATGGATCATCCTTTTTGCTCCTGTTGGGAAGCTCTTGCCAAAAATGCGCATTACTCAAGCAGCTATGCACATAGTTTTTCGTTCTTATGTGTTTTTTTTTTTTTCCCCCTGCCAACAACATGATGCACAATTGGGAACTGCTGTCACCTCGCAGCGGTTGGTTCTGGGTTTGAATCCAGCTTGAGGCCTTTCAGGGCAAAAAATCATTCTCTGCATCTTTGTGAGAGTCCCCTGTGGCCCACAGTAAAGACATACAGTACATGCTCATTTAATTTCAGTTTTCCAGAGGTGCCAGTTTGTGAGTGGCAGTATGGTGATTTGAGAACACTTTGTGGAATGTGCCTGCCTCTCACCCACTGCATGCTGGGATAGGCTAACGACCCGGACCAGAGGTAAACAAGTTGGACTCTGGTTGGATTGATGATGCATAATCTATATAAACTTATCCAATGTGTGTTGATGACATATGAAAAAATACCCACTGCCAGCAATCCCTTTGCCCTTGTTTACAGGTACAAAAATAAAATCCTCGCTGCCCAGCGATGGTGTTATTCACTGCTATGGCTCATTCTAAGATGGCAAAGCTGCCATAGCTCTGTCCTGATCACCTCTTTCTGGAAAAGGCAATCGGGTGAAGTTTGCTGACTTTCCTGTGTCAATACTCGCACTTCAGGGTCTCGCGAAAGGCTAAAATAATCAGGCAAAAGAGAGAGAGAATGCCTGACATTGAAACAGCATGATGTAATCTCTTTATTTAACCGTACTGTCGATACATGTACCCCATTTAGTATATGCATACCCCATTTCATTTGTATTATACTCTGATACCAATGTAATTGACTTTCATTTTCTGAAACCGCAGGCTGACTGCGAGGGTTGTCACATCAGGTTTATTTTGTTTAGATGTGTTCACTGCATTGCTGTGCATTTTGCTCGTGTATGTCAGTTACGCTAAAGCCCGGCATTCCTCGGTGTGCGTGCGGGTCCGTGCGGCCGGGCTGTGCTTTTTCCCTGCGTGGCTGGGAAGCTGGCATGTGTAACTGTGGGATTAAGCCTTATACTGAGCGGACGAGAGCAGCCGGGCTTTCACTGCCTGAGCAAAAACAGAGATCTCCTCTTGAGCTTCTGAGTCATATAAATCCGCGCTAAATCGCGGCTGCCGTCTGGACCTGTTCTCTGCGCTGTCCACAGAACATTTTACCCTGGTTTTAATTAAAACTTGCGTTTGCGTGTCCATGGTGCATTTTATAAAATGATATTTGATTTTTTTATGATCAGTCTTATGCCTTTTAATGCTTACATTAACTGTAATAATAAGTATAAGGTCACTTCAGTGACCCAGATTAAACCCTCTCCTGCTCTAAATTCTACTTTTAAAAGAGAATTTCTCAATAAAACTCACAGTAGACCAGGACTTCAGCTGAGGTGACATCATCCACCCTAATCAGTTTTAAAAGGCATTTTAGAATGAAAATTATCTCTGTCCTCCATAAGATGCAGTCCTGGAGTTTTCAAACAAAAACTGGGTCAGCTTGCAGATGCACTTTCAAAAGTCTCTGTATCAGGGGATTGAAAGCGCAGGAGTGGCAGAAGTTATGCGTTTTAAATTGAGAATGTAGTAGTATGGATGTCACCTTTGTCTCTAAGGTTTGAGCACCTCTGTGTGCCGACTCCTGTCTGATTGGTGTGTCAGGGAAAGACTGCTTGAGTTCTGTTGATTCAGAGGGCTGGAACCTGAGACCTGAGGGTGCCGGGGGGGGGGGGGGGTCTAACCCCATATAAATATAAATGTCCACAAAATAAAGCTCCCAACTTCAACCACCAGCTCATTCGTTTCAATCCAACAGAGGCGGAGTTCAGAGGCCAGTTAATAAAAATTGTATCACTGTCCAAATACTTATGGACATTACGCAAATGCCCTGCTGGACGAGTCTGAAATGGCTGGTGGCTTCATCTCATGCTTTTGCCTTCTCTATAGCGCAGTGCGTGTTGCTCCTTGTGCATATAACTGATAGAAGCAAGGTCCTGTGGTGTAATGCTTAACGATCAGGGGTGCGTTCCCCAAAAGCATAGTTGCTAACTAAGTTAGCAACTTACATAGTTTGTCGATTCCAAGTCAATGTTTCCAGTAAGCAATGTAAGCTAGCATCTGTGATTTTGGGAAACACTCCTCAGGCCTGTAACAAAAAGATAACGGGTTTGGTTGCCGGGGTAGTTGCACCTTTCTACTGAAATGCCCTGGTATTCTCTGTGGGTTCGGAGCTAATAAAATGTGGGGTATTTAAATTCTTGGTTTCTCATATGTTAAAATATAATTCAGTCGATCTTTCTGAGGCTTGTACCACCACTATTAACTATGAGAAATTAATATTTTATGTTTCTAAGACCGCTTGTTCATTTTTTATGTGTTCAATTTGATCATCTGTTAATATATTCTTGTCTATGCTAACCTGAACCATTGAGGTCTCCAGGGGAGAATTAGCTCTCCCTTTGACCTCGGATGAATTTTTGAGGTAATTCCTGCCATAAAATGCGAGCAGCACAACCCAAGCGATGCTTTCCACTGACCTGTTCAAGGCGGTCTGTGACGGTGAAGGCGTACACGTTGTCGCCTTTAATTGAACGTTCTGTCATTTGGTTCATTGAGAAACAGAAAACCGCACTGTTTCCCTCCACAGTCCTGTTGAAATGGTTTATATACCATGAAAAGAATATTACAATGAACTCTGGATACCACTGCTGGGCGGCTGCCTAAAATTCGCTCTGTCTACCAGCTGCGTTCTGAATTGGGAAAGTAACGCCTTTTCATTCCTGGTGTAGATTGTAGATTCTTGGGGAGAGTTTAACAACCACAATTCCATAAAAGTTGAAACATCATGGAAAATGCTAATAAAACTGAAAAGGACTGATATGAGAGTTCCATTCACCCTCTGCTATGTTGAAGAACAGCATAACACATTATTTGAAGTTCAAATGTGAATTTATCTGCATTTTGAAAATATTCAGCATGATGCTGCTGCATTGTCCAAAAAGTTGCCACTGCCCACTGCTTACCACTGCGTAACAACACTATCTTTTGATCACATTTATTAAGCATATGGGCTCTTAGGACACCAGTTGATGAAGTCCAGCAAGCAGAATTTCCCCTCATTTCCTTTATTATGTTGGTCTTTTGCTGTGCAGTTATATAGGGCCTTTGTGGCCATATGTCACCTCATAATGCACTACACATGTTCAGTTGGACACAGGTCAGGACTGCAGGCAGGCCATTCTAACATCCACTCTCTGCAGCCGAGCATTTTATATTCCTGCAGAATGTAGTTTGGTGATTGTCTTTCTCGTATGTGCAGAGATCACTATATGGCAGCGTAAGTCGCTCCAAAATTTGAACGCGTCTGTCCGCATTAATGGTGCCCTCGAAAATGTGCAAGTCATCCATGAGCCTCCACTGCATTTCCACTGACACACCTCCAAACCATGACATTGCTGGCTTTTAGACCTGATTATGACAACTGATTGGCTTGTCTATGTCGTCTTTTGTCCAGAGAACACAGCAGCTGTTTCTTTCCGAAAACCACTTAAAATGTTGACTCTTGGGACCACGAAGCATGCTCTCGGTGTGCTAAAGTCCATCTCTGATGATTAGGTTGAAAACAGAGGACAGTGTTGATGTATGAACTCAGGTTTGCATAGGAAAGCTTTAACTTGCATCTGTGGTTAATGGTGTTGACTCACAAAGTTTCACCAAAGCATTTCTAAGCCCTCGGCTTGATATGGATTCCGGCTGCAAGACGGGTCTTGTGAAACTGACGTCTGAAGGATCAAAAATCATACACATTCAGAAGCAGTTTTCTGCTTGGCGCCTTACGCACTGAGATTTGACTGGATTCTTTCCATCTTTTAATCAGTTTTTGCTCTGTAAAGGGCGAAACACCCAAAATCCTGTCTTTGGGTAACATTGTTCTTAGTGATTATAAGCTTTCCAAATATCTTTTTATTTAAGTGCATGTAAACCTTTCCAGATATCTGTTTATTAAAGTGCATGTAAATACCTCAAATCAGATTATTGCCATTATCAGATTATTCCCAGTCATCGGATTATGATATGCATGTAAACACACTCATTAAGCTGTTTAAGCTATAGCTGCTGTTTAAGCCAGATATTACATGAACACATTTCCAGAAAGTAGAGGTTGCTGCCTTTCAAATGCAGTAAATGCATTTTGGCTGCACTGTTTGTCTGTTATCAGCTTTTAACCCTTAGAGCGCTATGGGCAACCATAGTTGCCCAATGATGTAAGATGTCAAAATCAGATGCTGTTGAAAACCCATCATGTGGCAACTTGTTTAAAAGGGCTCCTGCAAATTTTCCTTAAAAATTGTATTCAGCGCTCTTAGGGTAATTTGGGAACGGTAAAAATGCATTGTAAAAGATTGTGGACTAAAATGATCGAATAATGTGCTGTCTTGTATTTTGAATTAAGTGGAGGATGAGTGGACTTTTCTAAATACTCCTTTTTGATTTTATTTTGATTTTCCAAAATGTGCCAAAGTTTTAAAATTTTGGATAGTTGTAGCTGATTGATCTGTAAAAGTTAACGCATGAACTGTAAATCTTTGTATCAACTTTGAGAATGAACTGCCTCAGGATATGGAGTTATCCACTCTAGAGAAAGTTGTTTACAACTAATGTAAAAACTGCCCTTCTTAAAGTACAGTGAACCGTCCTGTTATGTTGTAGGTCAGTTTGACCCGATTCAATGTTCACCGCCTCTGAAAACATGGTTTACATGCTTGAGCTACATCTTTTTTTCTCAAACTTCATGGGAAAATATGAAATTACGCAGCTGAAAGAATGACTTTATGTCCAGTGCACATGCTGTAAGCATCGGTGTTGTTTGGGTCATTTTGACCCCAGGATCTATTAAATAAAACCATGATACACACCTGATACTACTAATCAACCCTTGAACTCTTTGCTTATAAGCTTGATTAGTAACATCAGCTGTGTAGCTGCTTAGCTGCAATGAAAGCCTGCACCCACACCGGCCCTTTCTGGGAAAGATTGGGGACCCCTGGTGTTACCTAATACCAGTGGCGGTTCTAGAACCGGGAATTGGGGGGCGCAGACACGTCCCTTTATGACAATTAGTCCTGGCTAGTCCTCAATCATTCTCCTTTACTGTTTTCCAATTATCATAACTGGCAACTGAGGACACGGTTTCTCTACATATGCGATGGAACAGCGATGAAATCATGGGCTAAATTCAGTACTATGGCGGAATCAGAACTGTGAATTGTGACAAAACATCAGTTTAAAATAGTTATTAGTCCTGACGGGTTCTCAGTCATTTTAATGATCAATGAAAGGTTCACTGCGAAAGTACTCCACACTTAACAGGTGCTGCTTGTTCTCCTCGATTACGTAAGAAGACAATCATTCATCTGGATGCACATTTGCTGTATTTAAATTAACGTTATTTAAATTTGCATACCTGTCAACTCTCACGCAAATAGCTTGAGCAGCACGCTGACTATTTAACTGCTGAGTGCCACTTTTTTTTTTTTTTTTTAAAGTGGCACTGGGCACTCGGCACACAAAACTGGCCTAATACTGAGGACATTTTCAAGCTCATTTCTCATTCATTTCATATTTGGTCCCATTATTTTCCCTATTGTCCTATAAAATCAATGCTTGATTTCAGGGTTGGGGTCAGTTCTTTTTTCTCAATACCAGTTCCACTTCCAAAGTCCAAATAATATATTCCAATTCCACCCCTGATTTATCAATTCCATTTCCTGTTCAATTCCAGTAATGACCTCAACTGTGCTTGATATATAAGGGGAGGATGGGGGAGTCGTGATTTATTTACTTGGCTATTAGAACAGGCAGTCGAAAGGCATAAATGACCTGAGAGGAGATTGGGGCACACTTTCAGTTACAAACATCTTATGTAGTTTTACACTGCAAGAGTCAAACTGACCTGAAACCAAAAGTGATTTATTCATTTGAAATTAATAGGAGAGTTGACTGACATTGTTAATGCCGCATGGACACAAATCTATTTGAAAGTTGTGGCAAAAAGGTATTTTACATTGTTTGGCATCTGCTTATCGAATACAGTAAATACACCCTGTGGTGTGTTTAGATCATTACAAAGCTGTCAATCCTGGCGACTTTATCTCATACTAAGATGGCCTAAGCCCCGCCCCCTCTTCATAAACTTTGCTCGCCCTCAATCTCCTTGCTGAGATCCCTGGCGCTAGACTTACCATTTTGTGTCATACGCAGCTGCTGGGCCCTGAAACGTATCGCTCCATAAACACATTAAAGTCTTGTTTACAGTGGAGTGAACGATGGGAGTTTAAACATTTATTGGCTGTGTGATTGCACGCCAATTGGAAGTAGCCTGCGCGTCCACAGCCTCGGCTGCTGCATACCACAGGCGGCTTACAGAGGCCCTGTGGAGGTAAACGCCTCGGCGTTTCTGTGTTTTAGTTTGTTATGGGCAGAAAATTAAGGTGTTAGTCCCGTGGGATGTGACTTTACTGTCAGAGGTGTAAACCGGGTACCTGATGTGTATTTTCCTTTATAAAACCCGGGTTCACCTCACCCACACCCCTTCACTACTACTCACTGAGTGCAAGTCTCTCCTTAGAATTAATTCCCTTCCTTAGAAATGCATTCCTTCCCATCATTTTGACATTAACCCTTAGAGCACTAAATACAGCTATTGTTGCTCAATGATGTAAGATATCAGAATCAAAGCTGTTGAAAACCTATCATGTGGCAACTTGTTTAAAAGAGCTCCCACAGGGGAGCGGCCTTTTATTTAAAGGTTGATAACCCATCGAAACATGAATGGGGCAATTAAGACCAATCTAATTCTTGGATTGCAACTGTGGTTGGAACAAAAACCAGGACACACAATGAGTTCCCAGGACTGACATTGAGCACCACTGCAGTTTAGTTCATCATGAGACACTAGGACTCCAGTCCCGGCTGGGCTATACAGTCTATAAAGAGACTCGACCCCAGCTTTCTGGTCAGAGCACGGCAGGATTTCTGTGGCTTTTAAAGACAGTGACACCCTCACAGCCATGAGAATGAGATTAACGCTTAGACCACTAAATACAAATAGTGTTGCTCAATGATGCTAGATACCAACTTCAAAGTAGTAGAGGACCTATCGTGTGGAGACTCCGGAGCTCTTTTAAACAATTCGTCACATGATGGGTTTTCAACAGCACAAGATAATTTGATTTATAATATTTTTGAAATTGTATTTCAGTGCTCTAAGGGTTAAAAGCAAGCCGGGGAGCAGGGGCTGGTCGTGTGGAGCCAAAACACAGAGATGCTGGGTTCAGAAGGGTTTGGCCCATC
This sequence comes from Gymnothorax reevesii, assembly GCA_029721435.1. NCBI lineage: Eukaryota > Metazoa > Chordata > Actinopteri > Anguilliformes > Muraenidae > Gymnothorax > Gymnothorax reevesii. The sequence continues at coordinate 98,406,736 of CM056581.1, read as the reverse complement.
CTGTCTCCTGTTCTCCCCCTATTCTTCCCCTCTCCCTCACTCTCCCTCTCCGTATCGGGCTGTTTCATTTCACACCCGCGCGCAGTTTTAGTCTGTCTTTAACTCAAGCTGACCCTGTTAATATAGCCTGCTGCCTGATATCAATGTCGACAGCTCAGACTCTGGAAGCAGTGCAGCCCCCACACACATCATTAATTCAGCGCATGTGAATTTTCACCCCCTGTTTTTACTTTCACAGCGAGTTCATCGTCACCCCAACTGCGGGAAACCCCCCCGTGGGAGGAGTCACGGGGTGTGGTAGCCAATCAGAGCTTTGCTTCTGTGGCAGCTGGCAGGGAAAACAGTGCAACAGTCGCTTCCCCTTTACAGCGGGCAGGTGTGCGGGACAAGGGGTTACCACGGCAACAATCCATTCATTCCACGACAGGTGTCATAATAAATAAGTTCCATTGAGAAATGAGCACGCACTGCACCCCATGCATGACACTAGTCGTGTCTTCATCAGAACAAAGTTAAATTAGCCATCTATTATGCGGTCAGGGAAATTAGCCCGATAGTACGAATTTCCGTCTCCATGAGCTCGAAAGCCCTCCGCTCCAGAAATGAAGATGCAACACAAATAGCTGGCTATTTTGCAAACTAGACCAAGATCTATCAAGAAAATTTCCTGATCAAAGTAGCGGGCAATTTGCAACTTCACTACAAAATTGGCTGCTAATTTGAAACTTTGGTCGGTCACACTGTAGATGAAGTGTTGCTCATAAAGGCTTTATACAGCATGCATAATGCCTTCATAAATGAGAAATAATGTCTTTATAAATCATACATAAGCAAATGTCATGCTTTGTAACGGATGAAATAGCACATCCTTATTCAGCAAGTGATGCCAAATGTGATTTAACTGACAATGTCACTTAGCTAGTGGCTAAATGTCATTAAGGGTGACATTGTCAGCAAAGTGACATTGTCATTGTCACATCTGCCATCGCATGCTGAATAAGGATTGATTATTTCACCTTTTACAAAGCATGACATTTGCTTCTGCATGATTTATGAAGACATTATGTCTCATTTATGAAGGCATTTTACATGCTGTATAAAGCCTATATGAGCAATACGTCATCTAAAGTGTGACCCTTCGGTCTAATGACAACACACCTACTGTCTTAATTAGCCATGGAAGCCCTCAGGACTTGTAGGAAAAGGAGCTGTGTCACGATGTGCATGCTCACAACTTCGAACTAAGTCAATTCGCTTGACTTCAAGTCAAAATCTGATTCCATCCTTGCAAATCTGTTATCGTTTTGCATTGTATTTCTATATTTTAATTACTCAGGCATTGTGTTTTTTACGGTAAGTCATTCTCTATGAAAGTTTAAGGATTCAAAGCCCTTTAGCCTTGTGTGAAATGTGTGTCAGTGCGTGCACACACACAAATCAGATGTTTGTACACTGTAAACCCAGATGGTGTGGTGCATTGGATTCTTCTGTGGAAGCTGACCTCAAAAAAATTGTGTGCGCCAGCTTAGTGATCTTGTGTTCACAGCTGTTAAAAATGTGGTGAGAATAACTTTTACTTTATGTTCTTTAAGTACCGTCCACACAATGCAATTGCAAACTAAGTTGGCTTTCATAATTTTTTTGAGGTAATAGCGTTCCTCAAAACATTTGAATTGCCACACTGTCTGGGTTTTCAGTGTGTGTGTGTGTGTGTGTGCGCGCACTAATGTGAAATGCGTGTCATTATGTGTGCACACAAGTGAGATGTGTGTGTGTGTGTGTTTGTGTGTTTGTGTGTGTGCGTGTGTGCGTGTGTGTGTGTGTGTGTGTGTGTGTGTGCTTGTGTGCAAGTATGAGATGTGTGTCTGTGCCTACGTGTTGCAGTGTGTCCTGACTGAGAGGAGCTGCAGCTGCGTGTGCTTATTGTTGCACGGTGCTGCCAGAAGCGTGTTGTTTTATTGTGTTACGCTGTCTGAGAATGGCATTTTCACAGAGTCAGTTTTTGACCCCTTCGCTCCGCAAGTATTTCTGGCATGTGTTCAGCTGGTAAAAAACGCGCACGGCCAAAGTCCCTCCCAGATTCATCCGTCCAAAGCAAAACTTTTCGCGTGAGGCCTGTGAAATCCAGGCCGGAGATTAACGGTCTTCGCTGTGCGCTCGGTGTACACAAATGCCTCGATTCGCTGTCGTTACTACAGCACGATGCTTCGGTTTTACGTCACCCGGGCAACCTGCGATTAAGGTTGGTCACGGCATCAGGATCGCACTTCTGACACCTTGTTTCTTCGCCTAATGCACGCCGACGGTCTGTTTGCCGTAAATCTGTCCGCGGTCAGGTCTTAACCACCTGGTGGGTGTTCTCATGCGAGTGTTACAAACCCTCCAGCTGCAGAAACCAGAGGTCAGTCTCTGCAAGTCCCTCAATATTTTTGTTATATTTAAAATATTCCTGATGAGATCTTGCACTGTCACTGATTTCAAGGTTTGCCAATGGGGTAAGGAAAATTTCTCTCGCCGTGCTGGCAGCAGTTTAAAACAAGGTCATAGTCTCTTTCTAAAGCCGCTTTCAATTCGCGTCTCTGCATTGACTTTGAATGTAATCTGCCGCGCAAAAAATTTGTTTTGCGTCCGGTGTGAAAGCGGCTTCAGAGACATCAGATGCAGTTCTATGTCTCACTTCTAGGCCAAGTACTTGTTAAGACCGCGTGCAACAACTCCAGGGGACTGCGCTTCGTCCTCAACTCCTTCCTTCTCACTCCCGATCAAATATTTTGCTCTTGAGATTAGCACTAATGAATTACTGAGCTGCTACTCTTTCATTTCCCGTTAATGTGACAATATTCCTACGTTTACTGGAAACGAAACCATAACACTGCAGTTTTTCATTAGCGTACAGCTAACCCAACGAGTCTGACTAGAGCTGTCTGACTTCACTGTCAGTGCTGCGTGAAATGTGACATTTGTTATTAACTGTTATCAAAACCATTTGAGATTATACACTGTACTGTGAACTTTTCAGTCAGTGAAATGTAAGCAAATGAGTGTATTATATAGGTAGTGATTTTCAAACGCTGTCATTGTCCTTTATACAAATGCGCTGTAAGTCTGCTGTAAGTGAGCTGACCCTGGGGTATTTCTGCTGAACAATGCTTCTGAAGGCAGGATAAGATAAACACTGAAACGGGAAGCAGATTTTTGTATTTACTTTAAAAAATTACTGCATGTTGTGGCTGATGTAGTTGATATGGGCTGGGGGCAGAAGGCTGCCGTGACACTGTTGACCTCAGATACAGTCACATGGTCAGAATGCAGTGAAATCATTGGTCTTACGGCTGTGATCTTAACCCTGGTCCTGAGCATCAACTGACTGTTGTTGCAACCCTGATTTAGGACACCCAAATTTACCATTTTACAGCTACAATAGTACAAATCAAGGGCTTGACTTGTATTCTGTGAGCTGGCAGTGTAACACCTCAAATGCCTTGATTTGGCAAGGTCAATTCCAGCTTGTTTGGAAACCACTCTATAGGAGTGATCAGCTCATTGGGGGCTTCCCGTGTTTATTGAGTTAATTTAATCTATGAAATGGGGTGAGAGCACGCACGTTCATTTTTAAAACGGGGGTCATGGAGTCAAGCCATGCATGCAGTCTCTGGACTCGGGTTCAAAGCGCTTGGATGCTGTGACAGACGCTACTTATCTCGCCTGGGAAAAGTTTCTTCCACAGCAAACTGTTTACAAACACGCCACGTCTGAAGAGGCTGCAGTGGGGGTCTATGCACATGCTCAGTAGCGCAGCTATCCGCAAACCCAGGGGTTGAGAAATGCATCGCCTTTGCCTCTTTCAAACATTTCAAAATCCAACAACAGGAGGCAAATTGGTCTTTCTGAACAGCTGAGAGCATGGAGCGAGAAGTATACAGGAAGAAGTACACAGCAATAAGCGAATGGCAAGAGGGGTACAGGAAAAAATACGTGGTGAGAGGTGAGCATCGAGAAGTGTTCACAAGTGGTACACAGAGAGAGGTAGACCGCCAGAATTGTTCAGCCCAAAGTATACAGCAAGAAGTGAACAGTGGGAAGTATACTGCAATAAAAAGTTCCGCAGGAGGTAGTAGTCGGTAAGAAGTACTCAGCGAGAAGTATACAGTGAGAAGTTTACAGTGAAGAGTGAACAGTGAGAAATATACAGAGACAAGTACACAGCAGGAAGTATACAGTGACAGCTATACAGCAAAAAGTGAACAGCGACAAGTATACAGTGAGAAGTATAGAGGGACAAGTATATAGCGAGCAGTACACAGCAACAAGTGAACAGCAACAAGTATCTGGCGAGAAGTGAACAGCGGAAAGTTAACAATGGGAACCGAACAGCGAAAACGCAGAAGTATATAACAGGAAGTATAGTGAGGAGTAAGCTGCAAGGAGTGTACAGCGAGAAGTAAACAGCATGAAGGGAACAGCAAGATGGGCTTAATGTATTTGGCCAGAAGTGAGCAGCTTGAGGGATACAGTGAATAGTGTACAGCAAGAAGTGAACGGCGAGACGTGTTATAAAGCGAGAAGTATACGGAGAGAAGTTCTCAGCAAGAAGTATTCAGCGGGAAATGAAAAGTTAGAAGTATTCATCAAGAAATGAGCAGAGAGACAAATACAAGGAGAAGTATACGGAGAGAAGTAAACAGCAAGTAGTATATAGCGTGTGTAATTTTTACTGTGGCCGAAAAGCTTGCACGTTGTTGAGGCAAAAATCCACGGCAGCACCTGCTACACTGTGAAATGGGATTAAAGGTGATTGAAGGAGGTCGGCGTGCTACGATGCTGCTTTAATAGTGCTGACCGTCACTGTCAGTGAAAACGAATTCCTCTGATCTCGTTTCAGTTTAGCCCTCTGGGTTCCCTCAACCCCCCAGTCCTCGACCCCCATCTGGAATTCCCGTCCAGGTCAGGGCCATCTGCGTCCCATCAGTTCCACTCGGGAGAGGAGTTACCGTATCCAGAACCTGCGTGATTCAGGCCTCCTCTGTGCTGTGTCATCTCTCTCTCTCTCTCTCTCTCTCTCTCTCTCTCTCACACACGCCTTTTCTTTTGTTTTTTTTTTTCGCTGTGAATAAGCAGTGGAATTCAGCACATTTGACATCGTGCTTCATCCAGAGGCGAAGCCTGGAACTCATGACTGCATCAGGTTTGATGTCTTTGAGGGTGCAGATCTGTGCAGCCCAACATTTGGCACGAGTGATTAAATAAGCTGCATTTTACCGTAGTGTAATGACAAGGACAGGCCATTCATTCAGGTAGGCAATGCATCCCATGTTCTTAACACCACTGTTTCTCTAGTGTTTAGTGTACTGAAAAACAATTTAGTGCTCTCCGCTGCTTGATATTTTGAAATTGAGTATCCTCATTCTCTGAGGCAGTGATCAAACATTGGTTCTTGCTGTACAAGCTGGGGGTGTTAGGAAGTGTTTAATTTTGATTGAACATACATACTAAACATTTACAACCAGCTGCTCTAATGAGAGGAAGACACATGGAGTTATTACAGAACAAGATGACAATGTCATCACTATCCCCCGTCACGATCAAGAGCCACAACTCCGTTGAAAAATATGCTTCAACATCAATTTTTGAACTCAACGTAGATCGTGAGTAGCTTATTAAGCGGACAAAATTTCACGCATCTGGTATAATAGTTTCAGAGAAATCTTTTCCGCATTTTGGTCCAGACAGACCGCAATCCAATATCCCCTGTCCCGCTTAGCTATAAAAATGCATTTTTAAATCTTCGTTTTGTTTTAAAGAGGACTATCCTAGAGGAAAGTAGGCGCGCGTTCCTGTTTCGTAATCACTGTGCTATGCTTCTGCTCATAGAGCAAAGGTTAGCATCTCAGCATTGATCTTTCTGGCTTTTATCTACACACATTTGTTTGAGAGTTTCACGGCTGTAAATTAACTGAAGCTCTTAAGGGTTAAGTACTAAAACTCAAGGGTTCATATACGCAGCCCCACCAATGGAGTCCAACCCTCTGAAGCTGCGGTCCTGTTCTGTGACTGCAATACTACAAAAAAAAAAGCCTTCCTTCACATGTGTTTTAGTCAATGAGACTGTAATACATTCTGCCGTTTTCTTGACAAGTGAAATTTACTTCCTCCAATGGTACAGTGGGCTCCAAAATTACTGGCACCCCTGACTGGCAATGCACAAAAAATACTTTAATTTAAAAAAAAAAAATTTCATAGAAACTTTAACAAGAGGCCCATGGGCTTTAATGGTCACCTGAGTTGTATAAAAACTGATGTTATTGATGTCAATGAACCAAATGTATGAAAAAGTATCATTTTCCTATCTAAAGTATAGTAAACTTCACCCCCTCCCAGGGGCAAACATGGTGCCTGGGGGCCATTAAATTAAAAATTGTAATAAAGCACCTCAAGGCTCTTCCATCTATGAATAATATTGGTTTCCAGCATATCTGGGTCTGGAGAAGAAGATTTTTTAAATTTTCAGCCAATTTGACCACTTTTAGCCCCGCCCCTTGGAGCACCTGGGGGTGGGCACCATATAATTCACAATTTTGGTGCATATTTGACCAAGGAAGGTTCCTGGAAAATTTTATTAAAATGGGATCAGCGGTTTCTGAGAGGAAGTGGAAAAAGTATTGACCAGTTTTAGCCCTGCCCCTCAGAGCCCCTGGGGGTGGGCACTGTATAATTCACAAATTTGGTGCATATTTGACCAAGGAAGGTTCCTGCAAAATTTTATTGAAATTGGATCAGCGGTTTCTGAGAAAAAGTCGAAAAGTATTGACCAGTTTTAGCCCTGCCCCTCAGAGTCCCTGGGGGTGGGCACTCTCTAATTCACAACTTTGGTGCATATTTGACCAAGGAAGATTCCTGCAAAATTTTATTGAAATTGGATCAGAGGTTTCTGAGAAGAAGTAGAAATGTAAATTGTTTAAGGACCCACGACGGACAACGATGGACAAAAGGCGATTAGTACAGGTCACTTTGAGACCTAATAAAAAGCAACAAAGTGAGAAATACTGTAGCATATTAAAGTGCTGAAGGAACCAACCAAAATCATTTACTGTTTTAATTAAAAATCAATTTCCTCCAAATCAAGGTTTCACAATTAATGGCACCCTGAAAGATTATCGCAAACAACATCTACGAAAATGAAACTGGGTATTAAATTCCACTTATTTAATTTTTATCTAAGTGTTGAGGAACTATATTGAGCCATTAAATCACTTACTGTCTCCCTAGGGTATAAAAAGAAAGGTAACACACATGCAGTATCCCCTTGTCCTCCAACACCATGAAGAAAACCAATAACTCAATTCAAAACAGCCAGGTCATCAATATTCATAAATCTGGTTATGGCTACAAGGAGATTCAAACAACTGAATATGCCATTGAGCACTGTCAAGGATGTTATTAAAAAATTCCAAAGATATGGGACTGTTGAGAACCTCAAGGATAGAAGTAGGATAGAACTTCATTTTACCCCAAAGATACTGAGGAGGATGGTGAGAGAAGCAACAAAATCCCCAAGAATCACTGTGAAAGAATCTCAGGCCTGTGTGGCATCCTGGAGTCACCCGGTTTCAAAAAGCACTATCAGACTCCACCTCCACAACCACAGACTCTGTGGGAGGGTTGGTAATATGGTGTGTTAGAGGGATAACCTTTTTAAATTGGGATTTATGGTTTTGGTGGTAATCAAGACTGACATTGTTGATGAGAAAATTCCTCTAGCAGGTATTTACACGGTAAAAACACAATAATAGAAAAATATAGTATGTCTTCATATTAGGAGAACGTACTTGTTGAAACTTGACTTCTCTTCTTGTGCATTAATTGTTTTCTGCACAGCGCTTTGGATGCAGGGCCCTATGAAAGACAATAACATCCCCTGACACAGATATAGGGAGTTTTTTGGTAATCTTCTACTGTTGCGTCCGTCCTTTCACCCTGATGAGAGGGCCTGTTCATGGGCTGATCCCCCCTCTCAGTGAGCACTCCCTCGCAGGTTCCTGTAGGTCATGTAAATATCAGCACAAACGGCCCAGTAAATCTGACCCATCGCAGAATCTCAGGATAGAGGGTCTATGACTGCCGATTCTTCTTAAGAACAGGCTCCTTCAACCTGAAGTTGTCTCTTTTCAAAAATAGTTTGTGTACTTTATTCCAATGCACGCAAAAGATTGATCTCTATATTTTATAAGAAATATTTCATAATATTCTGTAAAAACATTGTGTTTAATGACTTTGATTGCAATATTTTACATGCATATTTCAGAAACTCTTTACTCCATTATGCAATATAATATCTGTACTTTTTAAAACTAAGTAAACATACTGAGGTGTTTACTCTCTAAGGCACATTTTCCATAATTAAATATTAACTTTCCAGTTTTTTCTCAGATCTTCTTTTCTTCCTAGTGAGACCCCCCAGAAGTAATCAACCAGGAATGAGTAAACACACAGAAGTGTGTGGGAGAGGGAGTATGGTTAGAGGATATTCGAGCAGTGAACTCCCTGCGCTTAACCCTGTCTGCACTGACGGATACCTGTTCCTCATTGGTGAATCAGCTGTTTTCCAGAACTTTCCCATGACAACATAAACCAGTGAGCAATACACTCAAAGCACCAAATTCTACCTGTAGACCAGCCTTAAAAGAGGCAAATCTTGCCTGGGGATGTTTACAATTTAAGCGTCAAGGGCATTAGGCAAAATATTTAAGCTGATACAACCCTAGAATTAGATTAGAGTCCTTCCTTAATTTGTAAAGATAGATGGGTGCAGAAACAAGCAAACACCTGTATCTCAGCAGCACCGATACGGAGGGGTTCACGTTCAATTTACTGTCATATTATCATATAAAGAAAGGCTTTTTGCTCTGACTTGGACTTAATGTGGAAACCATGGCTGTATTTCACCTCCAGTAATAACTAATAATAAAAGCTACTCACCCAAAATTGCTCTGAAAGACCCCGTTCACTTTTCAGTGTGAGTTTTACAATGGCTGCAAAATTGTGTTTTTAGTGCTGGATCATTACTGCTTGAGCGCAAGTGCCAACAGTTTTACATTTATTCCTTGGCATGACGCTGTCATTGACTGTTTTTTTTTTTTTAAAACCTGAGAAGGAAACGTAGGCCTGTACATCAACACCCCTCTCCAGACGACATTTAAGTTGGCACGGGGAATAGTGGAGGGGCGTCAGATTTGGAGAGCCGGAGTGCAGCACCTGTGACTTGGACAGATAAAGGCGACTTGGTGCTCACACAGAGAGTCATTAAAACAGTGTCGCGGGCGGGATTACCGCGTGACTGTGCTCCTCCGGTCACACGGAGCGCTGCTCAGACAGGACTCCCGCTGCGTTGCGCTTTGCGTGCGACCGCAGCTGAACGCTGGAATGTGACGCAACCCCCTTTACCGGTGCGGCGAAGAGCGAGCCCCGTGAACCCTGCCAAAATTAACGGCTTTGCAGTCCGCTCCTCGTTGGTCTGCCCTCGCCCCCTCTCATCCGCGGAATGCCAAGGTGGAAACGCACTCGTCCGACTTGTCTCGGTTATTTTTAAACGAGTGTGGGGGCAGCGGCGAACTTTTACTGCGCAGCGACGACATACAGACGGCCTCGGGCCGAGGCTGTGATTACTCTCGCCTTTCTCACCGGGCTTCTGAGAGCAATAAAAGCAAGGTTGAGTGGATCATTGAATCTCTAATTATTTGTTCACTGATGTTCTGCAAGAAAAATGCCTCGCGACTGCCAGAGCGCTCGACAAGCCCATCGGATCAGAAAAACACAATTCCTATGCCGGGCCTGCACTGAAAATCAGGACTTCACAAAATTAAGATGGAGTGTTTGAACTTTTATCTCGCACAGATATGGAAAACCAAATCTTGCGACAGCAAACAAGTGGTTCTATTTTGGAAGACATGACATGGAAAAAAATCCAATGAATAAGCAAGTAACAGATTAATTAGCAGAAAATTGACTCATTTTTTGAATGAATTATTTTTTCAGATGATCGGTTATTTTGAATATTGTCACTGAAAGGCTTGAGCTTTCACACTGGGATTGGTGGGGGAAAAAATGAGGTTAAGCTATGTATTGCCCAGGTGTGCTGCCCGTTGTACGTAATGGCGGCCCAGGACTCCTGTGGGATTATCAAGCTTTAATGTCCGAAAACGTCTCGTAAAATATATTAGTCGTCCCTACCTTCCAATATATTCTTGCTCTGCTGGTACTCTGGATTGGTATCCTTCGATTAGCTGCTTTTTGTAATAAATATTTCCATTGACTGGTGGACAAAAAAATACTTTTGTATTCAGTTTTTGAATGTGGCTCGTCCTCTTGACCACAATTGCAACCGCGCATGTTTATATCAACAAAAACAGCAAAAAAGTTGTCTGTTGATGAGCCGCTGCATGCGCAGTTTGTAAAAAGTGGAGCATTTTCAAAATGGCTGTTACCTGAAAACTTCACTGGATGCATTGAGAAAACCTGGATTTATTTGTCGAGTAAAGCAGCAAATCATCTTAATTTGTTCGCTAATTACCAGAGGAATATTAGAACTATTGGGCGGTGACAACATTTTTGCAGTCAGCCATTTACAGAAGACGCCATCACTTTCCTATGGAGTTCTAAGCTTTTTCCCCCCACATTGGCTGTGAACGGTCCTTACACAAGGAAAGGTCACGTGAGCTGAGCGATACACAGTGAAACCCTACATTTGAAACACAAATAAGTTAGATGAAGATGGGAGAGGCCAGAATTAAGGGCATTGATTTTGGTTACTCAATATAGTGAGAATGCATATGATGTTTAAGCCTGGAGATCCTTGCAGAATGCTGAGATCAGAGAGAAATATAAGGTACTATAGCAGATTGAACAGTAAAATGTGGTAGATTCAGTGACCAATTTCAGTGGGGAGGTACACAAATATACAGGGAAAAAATGCTTAAATACTACTGTGAATGACGTGTCACTGAAATAGTACCCTCCCCCCAATGAATAGAAGACGGCAGCCACTGACATTAAACAAATAAAAGTGTGTTTCTAACGATATATTAAAGCCATATATTTATATACACATCTGTTTATAAAATAAAGGATCCTTTGACACAAGCAACATACACACAGATAATCACAGAACAACTCTTTTTGTTTAAGGCACTCACTGAAGCGAGACGAAGTCTCGCCAAATAGGAAAACAAAATGCATAAAAAGGTGTTAAAGTGTCCAACTCAATCATTCTTCTGTTAATGCCTGTAGAGCACTTTCATCTCCAGAAAAGGACCACAGCCCAAAGATCGGCGACGCAATGGGCCGGTTTTGGCATCTCTTCATAACGTTCTGAAAAAAACGTGATTGGGGAAATCGCCTGCAAAAGATGACATCAATTGTTCTAATACGGGTCAGGGGTAGGCCACGCTTCAGTTACTCTTCTTGGAGCTGTTCTACAACTGTTTTGTTGCATCATAAATCTTTGGTCCAAACTGGACTTCATACTGTCTTCGTCCTTTCAACACAACTTAAGGGCAAAGAACCAATTTGCTTGAGCTGCACCGAACCATAGAATGATCTAATTTAGCCCCAATGCAGAACATGTCCATCTGTTGTTACACATGCATACTGTTCCTCTCAGTCTTCTTCATTACCATACACAATCTCCACCCAACTTCAAAAATTTTGGACTCAGTCACATCCTGCTGTTTGACATGCATGGTAATGAGCAAAGAATTGTAATGCCCACTCCCCAGTAAAGAAAGCAGCAGTCCATAAAAACACAAAATCCGCTTCTGTAACTGAAAATGGTGAAATTGAAAAAAATTTTTTAAAGCTTTTAGTAAAAATATGCAAAACTCAAATTATTAATTTTCTCCGCCCCAAAAGAGAAGGTCCAGCATAATATGTGTAGCTTATCAAAAAAATATCTTCAGTCCCATGATTAGCTCAACCAAAACAACACAATGACCCAAATCTGCACAGGTCTTTAGGATGGGGGGGTTTAGGGAAACCCAAATCGTGCTCTTTCGCAGTGCGTTCACCAGTGAAAATAAAGCTAAACTGTATAGAAATGAAGTCAGGGCCTGGAACGACTGTTTCTACAATGCTTCGGGACTCCATATCCCAGAATGCTGCAGCCTGAGGGAAATCCTGATTGGGGGATTTGTTGGAAGGCGGCTGTCAGGTTTGGTCCAGCCAGTTGGCGTGTCTGGGAGCCTTGCAGGTGTGGATGTCCACAGTCTCCTCGCAGTCTTTGCACTCCACTGCACAGCACCACTTGAATTTGCACTCGCACTTGGTGACGCGTCTGACCCGGGTGGTGTCGTAGCCCCGCCCACAGCACATGACCTCACAGCCGTCGTTACCCTGCGATGACTTGCTGCAAACTCGTCCAGAAGTGCCTAAGGAGCCTGGCCAAAAGCGTAAGGTAAGGCGAGATTATACACAAGGTTAAACGTGTATGTGAGTGCATACGTGCGTGTTGGGTGTGATTTTGTTGGTGCAAATGTGGCTCTGTCTCCGAGCTGCATGAAGGCGAATGCATGGGTATGAGTCAACGTATGTGTGAGTGAATGTGTCTGTTTGTGCATGCGCGTGTGTGAGTGTATGAGTGCATGTGTCAGTGTACCTGTTTGTACATGAGTGTGAGAGTGCATGTGTCAGTGTGAATGTTTGCATGTGAGAGTGCATTGCGTCCGTGTGTTTTTTTTTGATGAGCTGATTTGCAGTGTTTACATGATGCAAACAGACAGCTTACATCACTCAGTAAAGGTAAAAAAAAAAATGATTCTCAGGAATTCACAATCCTGTGCGCCCATATCAGCTGTTCTGAATTCAATACGTCAGTGTTATGTGCTGAATAGCTTACTGTAAAAGCTCCCCATTTATGACAATCACATCATGCTCCAGCCATGTCTAATTAGGCAAAATTTGCAAGTTCCCAATGAAAAACCGCATGCCCGTCCTGAAAAATCTCATGAATTTCCCATGTTTCCTGTATGAGGGCACATTTAATCATGTGTCTTTGCACATGTGAAATTCATTTGGGTTTTAGTAAGGGTAGACGCTATAAATACAGAATGGAAACCGATGAGTTTAACACACCCACAGACACCAGGGCTTGGAAAACCAGACCATCAAAACACTTTGTACGATGCTGACTAAAAGTGAAGTGGGGGGTCATGTGATTGCGAACAACAGTGAGTAATAGGGTGAGAGATGTCTACAGTATCTGAGCAGATATACACTCACCAGCAGCTTTGTCTTTGAGGCAGTAGTCAGGTGACCCCTCCACGTACACCAGGTCGTTCTTCGTCGGCCTGCGAAGCCCCCTGTCTGCCACCATGAAGCCCGTGCCGTCCTGGTTCATGGTGACCTCCACGGCCCCGTTGTACTTCTTGCGGAGGTAGTCGCCGGTCTGGCGGAAGTCGGCCATGGCGAGCCAGCACGTGCGCAGCACGCAAGAGCCGCTGACGCCGTGACACTTACATTCCAGCTTCATGAAGCGCTTCACCGCCTGGGGGAACACGGAGACACCAGTCTGAGCGACACATCGCACTTCTCTGGGGTTCAGCTCAGGGACTAAACACATCACTGTCATTGGTTGGGCCAGAACAGATGCTAAAGGCAATCCAGCGGGCTCTAGGACCAAGGGCCTGGCAGACTCAATATGCCCAGGGAGGGGGTTAAAAAGTGGGTTTTAATAACAAAAGGCAAAACACAGAGCAAACTGGAAACAAGGTTCCAAATAATAAAGATACAAATGGGAGAGGTGACTGGACCCGCTTGTGGGAAGTGAATGCACTTGCCAACCCTAAATACTCTGCTTAATTGCCCCACAAGTGGAGCCCATTCCGGTGGCAGTGCAAGAATGTGGAGGGGGAGGGGCTGCAAGGACCAACCCTTACAATCATACGCAGGTACAGCACCGTACAAAAGTTTTAGGCTCATTTAAAACTATTCAGTAAGGTAAAGATGCATCCAAAATTCATGAAATGAGAGGTGTCTCAATATTAACAAATGACGAGTTTGTTTTCAAAACGCAATGTATACATTTTACTCATTTTGAGTAAATCAGCTTTTTCTATGGTGGTGCCTACTGCATTTTATAGAAAAACACAAACTTTGTCCATGAAAAAATGCACCTTATAGTACGAATTTCTAAATACAGATTTTTGCACCAGGTGTAAGAAATACAGGGCTTTCGCTCTATGGTATTTATCTCAATTTTTGTAATTTTGTAATTTATTGCATTTTGGAAACAAATTCCTCAAATGTATCATAAATTGAATGGTTTAAATCCAAATCAAATCAATGTTTGGAGTGACTACCCTTCACCCAAAAATTATGGTCTGTAGTTCCATAGTTTTTGTATATAATGGTCAGATTTTAAGCCGCATTCTCACCGGACGAAAAACAAATTTTTCGCACAACACATTACATTCAAAGTTAATGCAAAGACGCGAACACACACGTTTCGCGACCGAAATTAAAGCGGCTTTAAGCTTGTTCTAAGCGTACTGGAGAACTTGCCATTTAATTTATATCGGCGGTCTTAAATGAAAAAAAATGAAGGAAATTTTTTTAAATTAATATTTGGCATCTCAAATCAGAATTTTTCCCTCAGCAACACTGATGTTGAAAACAAAAAATAAATATCTAAGACTGAATTAAAATAAGAAAATTGAGGGGGTCTAAAACTTTTGCACATGAACCCCCCCCCCCAAAAAAAAATCACTTTACGAAAAATAAACCAACTCTGTTATCTTCCAAGTTTGCTCTTATCTTATCCTGAATGCAGGCGAACAAAAGTGCCCCAATTGGGTCACACTTTATACTGCCTGTCAGCACACTAAGAAGCATTATTTAAGTATTTCTAAATGCTTAATTGATCATTTATAATTCATTTTTCCTACATTAATAAACATTAGTAAACAATTCATAAACACAGGTATAAATATTTTTTCTTGCTTTATCAATCTATAATCTTTTAAATGATTGTATTTTCATTCAAAGTAGCTTAAAAGTGATGGATTCACCATTTCTAAATTTTTATATTACTTACAAACCAGGAATTCTGGAGTTGCTAATGGTTCATACGATCATTTATAAACTTAAGGATTGACAAACAGATAAAGGAAACAGGCAGAACTTTGGCTGAGATGTATCTTTTTTTTTCAGTACATTGTACGTTTCAACAAATATTCACGTTTTCTGTAGATCACTTTGAGTTGTTTCTGTTTTATTTTTTCTGTTGAGAAAATCATTTTTAGACTTTTGTGAATCTTGAGTTCCAGCTGAATGGTCCTTTGGGTGACACCAGCCTTATAATCTCATATGTAAGCGCTTCGTAACGCACAGATAGTCCTCACTTAAGATGAGGTCACACAAAACACTCAAATAAAAACTGGTAAATGCTTTGTAACCACCTGATTTAAACATAAATTTCAGTATCAAAAGTGTTTATAAAACATCTATTAACACACTCACTGACCAGTAGAGCTTGTATAAATCATTATATGGATAAATGCATGGATAAATATTAATCTAAAGAGTTTGACAATCATTAACTTTACAACTTTCTGAATGATCTCAAGAACCATTATCAATTCTTAAATAACTGACTTGTAATTGATATACTGTAATACCTAATTTAGAAATAGTGAAGCCATCATTTATTAAGTATAATTATATAAACATCACATAGATTTGCTTATAATTTAATCAAAAATAAAACATGTATATCTGTGTTATTGAATTACTGACAAATGAGTATTAATGTAGGAACAATGCTTTATAAATGATGAATTATACATTTACTATTACTTCATTAATACTCTATAGTGTGCCGTTATTATAAAGAGTCAACTAAGATGGTTTAAATTACAAAGAAAATGGAGATTATGAACAGATATCCATAATGTTAAGTCTTCTACGACAGCTGGAACTCGAGCACAGGGACTCAAGCACAGGCATTACAACTGCGCTGCTGTATCTGCTCAACTACTGAGTAAAAATGGTCAACCGCTGTGAAGGGACATCACTTTTATGACAGAACTCAAGCGTAACTGGACAACTGACTGGATTAGACTCCACTTTGACTGGGACACAGCAAAGCTTGTGCAGAACAATTTGCATCGACATCAAGAGTAGAGAGGGTATAACAATGCAGAACAAGGGATTTATCATAGGTGATGGATTTCAGGAATGCAGGTGCCGTCTGTAAGTGATTGTAGATCCTCAACAAAGAATTATAGGCGCAGGAAAACAAACTCACGGCAGATCTGACCCTGAATGAGACATCAGAGTTAAGGATGGAGAATAGAGTACGGCTGTGAATAAACTTGGCATTATAATAAATGAACATTGACCTTGCATTGAGAACTGGTCACTCAGCACAACACCGTCCATCGGCTTCTACTTCAAGAGACTGTGCCAGAGGTTAAAAAAAAAAAAAATACTTCATGGAGATCTTCCATCACGCAAGTTTCGATTTCACCAAACATGTCCCGAAAATTCCCCTTCCTCCGCTCAACGCTCAAGCTGGGGATATCATAAACATGTGGTGCTAGCGTTAACTGCAACATTCCAATTTGCTAGCGCTACTGAATGGTTCACCACCATAATTATATCTGCTCCTGATGATGCACATCTGAAAAAGGTTTCTGTGCGGTAATGAGCTTCTACTGTGATCAGATGACTGATCCGGAGACTAAGGATGTATCGCGGTTTGGTGTCACTTACCATCCTCCCACAGCGGTTGTTGTGTAGGTTCATCAGCGCACGCGCGTCCCTAACCGCCCTTTCCCGTGCATCAACGAAGGCCTTGGCGAACTTGATGCCGTAGTTGACGTTGTCGCTGCAGCCACCCCAGTCGAAGCTGCCGCGTTCGTCGCTGGCGCGGCCTCTCTTGTGCGGGTCGCAACTGCATATCTTTAGCTCCCCCTGGCTGCAGGCTCGGGTAATGGCATAAACCACTCCGGCAGAGGAGATGGCGTACACAAAGGCGGCTTCACGACTGCCTGCGAAAGACGGGCACAGTAGTTAAATTTCAAAACCAATGTTTCGCAAATGATGAGTAATCTTAACGTCAAAACGGCACATGAATACATATATCAGAGAGTGTTTCCATCAACTATTGAGATACAAATACTCAAAAGGTTATGTCATCTACAGAGTGCCCGCTGCCCTTTTTTGGGCTTCCTGATACAAAAACATGTGACCAAAGTCTGCTTTACTATAAATTTCTCAATAAATGTGTTCCTATCACCAAGAGGTTCACAAATTCAGTCCTGGAGCTCCATGGTTTACACTATTCAACCACTGTTCTTAAACCAATTTTCTTCAGGACTCTTGCAACCTTGATGCTATTTAGCAAACCAGTTGGCATTTCCAACAGTTTTAAGCGGGACCATTGTAATCGGGATGCGTCATCAGCAAAGGTCATTACACAATGCAGATTCTGTCTTTCCAACCTGTAGAAAATGACACGCCCTCTGAAGTTATCACGGTTAGCTCTTCAAGGAAAGCCTAACAATTTTTGATACCAGCTGGGAACCAACTTTTCGGGTAGCAAACCAATTTGATTCCTGTTGAAAATGCTATGAGGGGTTCAAAATTCAGCAAGCACCCCGAAATGGAACCCGTTCCATGTTTGTGGAAAAGGGTGAATGGGTACGCTTCCATTCCACCTGCAATTGCAATTCCTGAATTTTAAGAGGTACCAATTCTTTCCTTAATTAGTTGCTTATGATGTTTAGAGAGATTAATTAATGTCTTAATCTAAATTTGCCATACTTGACTTGCAATGCCCCAAAGATTTACAATTGGCGTTTAATGCACGATGGCCCACAATTACAGAGAGAGGGTAACAAATTCTAAAGCTAAGGGGCTAACTTAACAAGCTTACAGTTCACTTTGTCATATATTGACCCACAAAGTTAACCATGTCATCTGTGGTTTTTTCCTTAAAATTCAACATAATGCAGGATTGCCACATTATCATTAGCTTTGCCACTGAATTCTTCATGATCTTCCAGATGGAAGGTCTGGTGTCCAGGCGTCCATACTTAAAATAATTGAGTTCTCATTTAATGACCTCAGTTTGATCATTGATAGATAATCTACCTCTTTTCGTGCAATTTTTGCATGCATTTGTATTTGTTGTTTGCAATCTGGACAGATATGCAGAATATGCCCAGAAAATTCATTTGTCACAGCATGCAAAAAAAATTTCTGAAAGAATGAGATTTAAGAGTTTATGTAATTCCATCTGAATGGCCATTAGTTTAGCTAAATTAACCCATAGAGTGCTGAAAATTGTTTTATAAATATAAATTTAATTACCTTGCGCTGCTAAAAACCTATCATGTGATGACTTGTTTAAAAGAGTTCCCACACATGTTTTCAACAGCTTTGATTTTGATATCTTACATCACTGAGCAACGATAGCTGCATTCGGCGCTCTAAGGAGTAAGAGTTGTTAAAATTCTGGGATTGCCATTGCTGTCGGAACAAAATCAGCATATGCAGAGGTCCCATAGCTTTGAGCGCGAGGATTCTTTCCATGAAGGTCTTTCCATGAAGAAATGAAAAATTCACATGAAAACAGCAGGATGATACCACTGAACAAAAAACGACTAGAAAAAATAATGACCTGAATGACCCCACATCACCGAGAATAAATGACACATCACATTAAGATAATTTATGATACAACAGCTTTTTTTTAGCAATTGCTTTCATCAAAAGGACTTACAGTCCATTAAACTAAGTGTGGAACTATTTTCCACTTGAAGTCACGCCAGGTTTAGATCCCAACCTGCTAAATCAATCTACTAATGGTGAGACTGGGGGTTCATTCACCAACCTTCCACGTCAAAGACCCCACAATCTCTCAGGCTACCTACACAATCTCTCAGACTGTAGCATCGATGGCATCTTACTGTAACCAACTAAAGACACATGTGCTCTCTTGATTAATATGATAAGCAGTTCAGTTAGAACTGGCAAACAATAATCCCAGACCAATAATTAAAGACGCTACATCACCAAAGCATTGGAGCGGGGAATTGGGAACGCCCAATTCCAAAAATTGGTAGCAGAACCTGTAAGCCTTGGAATGACTTGTGCTTTGCTGGAGTTTAAGCGGAAGCCTACGGGATGGTAGATCATAAGGGGTAGGATTAGGCTACCAAGCTCCAAGATGTTGAATGACATGTACTTTTATTTGGAGTAAAAACCCTGAGACAGTAGATGTCCGGGCACAGAGTGGGTCAGTTCTGCACTGTCTGCTGAGTGAGACGCATTAGATTCGGAGTAAACACCTGCAGGACAGTAGATCTATGGGGACAAGGCTGGGCTGCCCTGCTCTAGCTGTTGAATGAGATACACTTTTTAAAATTTGGAGTTAAAATCCCCAAGACGGTAGATGGCCAGGAACAGCTAGCCGAACACTAAACAAATTAACTACAGATGCAGTTAATCAGAAATCAGAGTTCAAATTCAAAATGCAGACAACAATGTGGCCCCAGTTGAAACTAGAATAAGCACACAAGGCTACATGTAAACGCAATGTCATGGTTGTAAGACGTGTCATTGCACTGACGGAGGCATAACAGAGGCATTGTACTTATGGAGGCATTTTAAATATTACTGCATGTTTAAGCTTATTCAGATGTTTAATGCTCCATTCTCTAAATTGTTTAAAGATGGAATCTGATACCTAATTTATCAGGGCGCTTGTATACCACGATGTAATGGGGAGAACTGGGTCACGGAGCCAAACATCTGCTGCTAAGTTTTCACGTGTGGTGATGATTGAGGACTCGTTGTTGTAAATGAGTTTTCATTGAAGCCCCAGTTATGTATATATTATGGCTTTAGCTGCAGTTGGGTTTCCATTGATAAACATTGTTTGGGTGGCCTGCTGCCTTGTGGCCGGGTGCTTATCTGCCAATCAGAAGTTTAGTGGTTGCAGCTCCTGTGGGCCCACAGAAAGATCAGGGCAGTCATTGGGCCCTTGATCAAGGCTCTTTCCCTACATTACAGCACAGGGCAATCAGACACTGCTTACTCTAATCAACTGTAAGCTGTCTTTTGGACACATCCATTAGCGTAGTAGCATCGACTACAGCAACTAGTGTCCACGGAGGGCTGGGTTTATTTTGCGTTGATTTTTCTGCATTCTTTCAAAAGCTGAAATGTCAGTATTTGTTATTTATTTTCTTTTGAATTTTGTCTTGCTGTCTCCTTGTTAAATAAGCAGAATTGACTGAAGGTCACCCTGGATCAGATATCTTCATTACTGGTCCTGTCAAAGCCCCAGGTCCACAGGCTTTTGTTGCTACTTGGCATTTAAAGGGGTACTCCACCCAAAACACTATTTGGGCTCCTTTCCATTAATTATTTGAGTGAATAAACTCCTCAACACAGCTTTGCTAACTGTCCTTCCCATCAAGAATTATCATCGGTTGCTCAGTGTTAGCCTTTTCGCATCTTTCATGCAACCAGACGGACTCGAGTTGACATGTCATCGTTTTTGCCTTGGCATTCTAAGCAAACAAATCGCATCAGGAACCATAATTTCAGGAGCAAAGTCAGTTATTTCCAGGTAGGTGTTTATCACAGTATTTCCTTTCAAACGAGCTTCAGAAATACCGGATGATGTCTTCATTTGCCTTGCCAGAGTCGCAGCCAGAGCTTGAGCTGGATGCAAATGCGCATGAATGGCCTTTTCAGGCGGCAGCTCGGGCAAGTAAAGACAACAAAGCATCCGGTCAGTTCCGCTGTGCCTGATGTCTCAGTTCTAATTGGTTGCTAATATTGAGGCAAAAAACCAAAACCAACTGACCTTGCGACCCTGAGCCAAGAATCAAGATTTGAAATCTATGATAATCAGACAGAGACCTTGCATACTTAAATTGATGTGTGATAAAATGATTTGCCACTTACCGAAAATAAAGCTCAGAATTTCACCTACCCATGAACATTTTTGCTCAATATGAAAATTGGACATTTTTTGTATTCATTATTTGTATACATCATGCATTGACCTCTCACTTCACAGCTCAGTGAGAAGCAAAAATGAATGGTATCTGCAGCAGTTAAAAACTTAATTGAACTTAAATGAAGGTTAAGGATGGAAGAGATTGCAGGGTTGTTTTTTTGTTTGTTCTTTGACGACAACAAACTTTCGTGTGGAAGGGGTGACTCCAGTTCATTGTGCTTTTCTCATGAAATACAAAACATCTTCAGACGGTGAAGAGAACACAGCAGCCCGTTTACAGGGGAGCATTACATAAGGGATGCAATGCAGACACTGATCGTGCAGGAAAAGCATTTCATAACCTCTGGAGTGGAGGATGTTTTATGATCCCAGCATGTAGCAAGCTATGTTGTTGCCGTTATAATTAATATATGCTGTAAGGCGCTTGACGTGAGATGATAAACATCTCAGTGGACTGATAGTTCTTCAGTCCAGCATTATGACCTTATTTGCTCAGGTTCAGAAGTACAACTTCTAGATACGTCTTCACCAAGCAGCCTAAAGCCTGTCAGATAAAGTGTTTTGCCGGCATCTTGAAGGTAGCAGGTTCAAGCCCTGGTGTCCACACAACAACATCAGAGCCCCTGCTGGGCCCTTGAGCAAGGCTCTTAACCCCCACATTGCTCCGATGGGGATTGGCCCCTGAGGGTCTAATCAACTGTAAGCCGCTTTGGAATAAAAACCATCAGCTAAATGACTGTACTGGGTATTTGCATACATGTATGCAGGCACATATGTATTTTTTATTGTTTTAATTTTATTTCTGCTATTTTAATATATGTTTTAATTATGTGTTGTATGGTGACCCTGAGTCTCTTGAAAGGTGACCTTAAATAAAATGTATTATACGCGCGTGTCTCGCTGACAGTACCAGTACACCTGTGCCGTAACGTTCACTCGTGCTATACGTGGCTGAAATGGTCGGAACTACTACCAAGTCGGACGTTTCCGTGGCACCTTGTCAGGTTTCGAAGCTGAGAATACGTGCAAAAAATACACTGAAAAAAGAAAACCTTGGGTTAACTTAAAAAAATTTAAGTAATCAATCACTCCTAATTTTGAGCATTGGCTCAATGTAAATACTTAATTAATTCATTATACTCAAATAAAAAAAAAATCAGTTGAGCTAGAACCATAAACTAGAGGGTTTAGTTTAAATTAGTAAACTTTTTTCTACAACTCATGTAATGACAAAAAAACACATTCAATGAACAACAGAACTGCTTTACTTTTTTCAGTGTAGTATAATTGTGTAAAAAAACTATATTTCTGTGAAAAAAATTAATAAACAACCTAGACGGCGGATTCTGTCAACAGCACCGAGGCACTTCAGTCTTTCATCAAGAGCAAAGAAAACAGAAATACAGCCATCTTAACCGATAGGAGTTTTCACAAACTCCAGAAATGGCCGGAAATTCAAGGTGAGATCATTAAATGTAGGTTACGGTGTGAGTGTTTGTAGCGGATTGGAAATGGCGCATATATGCATAGTTCACCGTGCTCGTGTTTGTAGCGTCTGGAGAATTTCAGAACTCGTTGGGCCGCAGAGGGATGTTCACCGCACTGGACGTAAAAATCCCTCCACGGCCCAACTCATTCCGAAATTCCAATCCACTACAAACACTCGCACCGTAACCTACATGTATTGTTGTTATTATTATTATTATTATTATTATTATTATTATTATTACGAGCGCTACACTTCTGTCACAAATGACGGTTTTCACAGGGACAAGTTAAGTTGACACCAAGGACAGAATAGGTTCTATACCAAGAACTGAATTTAAACCATCTCAGGGTAGGACTACTTATCCAGGGTCAGTTTTATTTTGGATCTCACTGGAAATTGAGCTTCTGAGCTCTGAGCTTGTGTCTGTGGCTATAAACATCCAAGAGTTAGAGCAGCTCTACAGCAGTTCAGTGACACATATTAGTTCTTGATTTATGTGCTCTTTTCTCTCTCCCTTACACACACACACACACACACACACAGACACACACACATACCACACAAGCTCTCCAGCCCAGTGTGCACCCTTGAGCTACATCACCGTCTAGCTGCAGGAAGGCTAATCCATGTATGTTGCATGTGGCTCATACAACTGGATGTGATTCGATTTGCACAAACCTTTGTCTAACATACACACATAAATGTGCGCATTTACGCCAAAACTTGAATTAGTGACTCACAGCTGCGCCTTAATGAAATCTGGCTCAACAACTTTGCTGCTACTGGTCTGAGAAGAGGCGTTTCACCCAACAGTTTCAGTGAGAATAGGCGTTTCACCCAACAGTTTCAGTGAGAATAGGCGTTTCACCCAACAGTTTCAGTGAGAATAGGCGTTTCACCCAACAGTTTCAGTGAGAATAGGCGTTTCACCCAACAGTTTCAGTGATAATAGGCGTTTCACCCAACAGTTTCAGTGAGAATAGGCGTTTCACCCAACAGTTTCAGTGAGAATAGGCGTTTCACCCAACAGTTTCAGTGAGAATAGGCGTTTCACCCAACAGTTTCAGTGAGAATAGGCGTTTCACCCAACAGTTTCAGTGAGAATAGGCATTTCACCCAACAGTTTCAGTGAGAATAGGCGTTTCATCCAACAGTTTCAGTGAGAATAGGCGTTTCACCCAACAGTTTCAGTGTAAGTCAATGGTAAAGGTACAGCAATACAACGTCAATTATTCTTTCCCACAAGAAAAAAGCCCGTAAAGATACTGCAATGTTTAGACGATAAAGTTGATTCCAATATTCAGTTAGAGGGACAGTTTGCGCTATGCTCCTTAAAAAACATATCAATCTTGCAAAACTACAGGTGTTCGTATCTGAGATTTTTACAACATAGCAGTATCCAACACAAGCTCTTCCGCAGCCTCAGAACGCTTTTCACAAACCCTGGGAGAGTCGAAGGACAACGTCACAGACACTCCGTCCATATTTTTTCTGCAGTCAATGGTGCACAAACACAGACACCAGAGCTGCACAATCCAGGGGTCAGAGCGTCAAAGTCCTGCCACTTTCTCCTTCCAACACTGAACTCAACCAGCTGATTATCCGATTTATTCTGACTGAACGGGTGTTTGAAAATTTAAATCCCGGCGGTTTGAACGAGACACCAGGGAGGACTTTCTAAACTTAAATTGTCCCCCTCTCATGCACACATACACACACATACACACACACACTTACTCCGCAGCATGACGCGGCCGAAGACGGTGTGATCTCGGTCCAGAGTGCTGCAGTTCCAGCGGTGATGGCGGAATTGGTGCTGACATTCCTGGATCCACTCCTTGGCGCCCCTGCCGATGGACTGCATGATGTCCGGGTGTCTCTGGCATAACTGCCGCTGCTTATTGACCAGGCCGGGGATGTTATCACAGATAACCCCTGCTCCCAAAGCTCCTATATACCTGTGGAACAAAACACACCCTCGAACACCTCATATTCACCATTTTTGGGAGATAGAAGGCCAGCTTCACAAGCATAGTTTGAGATTAAATTGTATCCATGGTACAAAAATGATTTTAGTCCTCATAAACTGTTGTAAATAAAAGGAGAGTATATCTGCACACAGTGTGTAGTTTGTTAAAGAGCTGCTATCAAAAAAAGAGTCAAGTTAAAAGAAAGAAAGAAAGAAGCCCAACATCGCTAACTTTACAAATAACACACCAATTTTATCAGGAACTGAAGATTCAGTCAAACGACCTTCATCAGAGTCCTCGAAAACAGCCCAAAATCACATAAAAAGTTTGAGTGATGTATCCAATGTGATAGAAAATTGAACAGTTCAAAATTTGGGGAAATTATATTCCAATTTTGTCCAATCCCCCGATAATTTGATTACACGCATTCCATTCTGGTACTGAAAACTGTATATGGTGTAAAATGTATCTGCTATCAAAACGTATAAAATCATGCTCACCTCCTTTATTCTGCCAGTACAAATAAACTATCAAAATATTATTCATTCTATGAATTAAATTTAAAGTAAGTAGCAGATTAAGCCCTTACGAAACTTAATTTTTTCTTCGACCCTGCCGTTCTGATTGGTGAATTGAGAAAACCAGCTATCTCTACTGAAGCCTGGATTATTCAGTAGGTACTTGGGTCTCCCCGTTGGACCAGCTTGAGGGAGCTGAACTTAAACACATTCTAAGAATCATGAAACAAACTGGCCTTTAACCAGAGAGCAAACCCACAATTTAGTTAGTCAGACGTGCCACGACAGTGGACCTGGGTAAACACTGCGCTATGTGTTTATTCTTCTGTCTGACGACACGCAGTTGTGACAAACCTAATTTTCTCCCATGGTCAAGATATTGCACAGGCAGCCGGGATAATAAAAAGACTACACTTATCTGAACCATCATCATCTGACTGCCTCTTCATTCCAACTCTGAATTCTGAGGAGAAATGTACCCAGACACTATTGACAAGCACTGCCACAGAATGCGCAAAGGCCTGTCTTACCACGGGGTCCACTCAAAGGTATTTTGTGGATAAGGGGATGTACAGTCAGGTCTGAAGGTATTTGGGAAATGGTATTGTTTTAATCGCATGATCTCTGTACACAACCTCATTGGTTTTGGAATGAATCAGCAAAGATACAGTAGCCTATGCTTGACCAGTGGAATTTCAACGTAAAGTGTTTTCCCAAAAATATTGCATGAACTGCATAGGAATTGAAACCATGTTTTGCATAAGCAGCCAATTTTAGAGGCCCAAAAGAATTTGGAAAAATTGACATATTCATCAACTAAACTGCCGTTCGTAAATGTTGAGAAGCAAATCCTTTGCAGTCAATGACTGACTTAAGTCTGGAACCCACACAAATCTCCAAACCCCGGTATTATCCCCTAGGTATGCTCTGTTAGGCCTTCATTTCAGCAACCTTAGTCTTTAGACATTGAAGCACAAAATAATGCACTATAAAATTCATCCTGTTGCTTTTGTCAGCAGTCATAGCATCAATGAGTACTAGAGAACCCGTTCCATACCCACACATGACTTACCAATACCGATTTCCATCTTTTCTAAACCCTCTGTATTTACTCTGGTGAAGTCTTCTCGTGATTGTTAACACTGACACCGATATGTTTACCTCCTGGAGATAGTCCTTCATCACGACAACCGCATGAAGTTGTTTTTTTTTTCTCAACCAGGGAAAGAATTCTCCTGACCTCCACCTCAGTTTTTACCACCTTGCAAGCCTTTTTTTACTCCTAACCTCACCAGTGCAGGTTTTTTTTCCCATATACTATTGCATCATATGGTTATAGCTGATTTGGCTGCAACAAATGTTTTTGATTGGTCTCTAATGGTTTTTTTTCTGATTTTTAAAATTAATGACAAATTGCTTCACTGGCAGATACCACTCTTTGGACTTCATATTGAGAGTTTAAAGCACCATATTCCAAAACATGAATGCCACAATTGCCATCAACACAAAGCCTTTCATCTGTTTACTTGTAAATGAGATATGATGTTAACTTTATTCATGGAATAACACCTCCGCGACCACGGAATAGCTGAGCAGCCAACCGTCCAACCACTTTTGGTCCCTTAAGTGCGAATTTAGTAATTCTGATGATTAAAAAAAAGTTTACATGTGCCAATACAAAATGAATAATGTGCTTCCATATTTATTAGCTTGTAGATGTCTCCTCATACGGTTTAAAGGTTCCAATTGTTTTCCTTATCCATGAAATGGAAAATTTCTTTTAACACCACAGGACACGCCGCCAGGATGCTGACACTTTGTCTGACAACGATGCAACACAATCTCTCAGCAAAGAATAAGAAAAGCAGTATATTAATATAATCTTCCGAACCATGTTTGTTTTGTGTTTCCCAGTCTCTGTGTGGGAACGGCCTGAACAATGCTTATATCCGATTTATCACCAAATAGGAATTTTTTTTTTTCACTTTTATTTTCTTCAGTGTTACAGCTGTACTTATACAATCTGGCTACCTTAGATGCCTCAGGGCCAGGTCACATGGTAACGGGGTTACAATATTGGTTTATTTTGTATCATAGCTCCAAAACTAAGTAAGACAGCATTACAATTTAAATGGATGGATACGATTTAAACTCCGATACCGGCAAGTTTTTTGCCATTTTCACACAAAATAAATCCAATGAACAAAATTAGCTACTTTGGTGTTTGAAGCACTAGGGAAGACCTACACAAAACTATTTAAATAGTAATTCTGTCTTACTTAGTTTTGGAGCTTTGATACAAAATACACCAACTTTGTAACTTCGTTACCGCGTGACCTGGCCCCTCAGTGACAAGAATTTACTAAATGCAGAGTCCCAAAACAAGTTCACATATCATTGTTTTCCATATAGGACATATTCTTAAATAAAAATGCCATCTATTTTACTGACCAGTACCATAGAATTGCCTTAGGAAGTGGAGATCTTTCTACCTTGGCTATGACGCGCCTGAGTTCAGAAGCCTCGCTAAAATTTAAAAGCCTTTGTTTCTTTGGCGCAGTAGTTTTAATCATTTCATCCAGCACAGAATGGTTTTCGCTATGAAATACTGTACTCTAGCCTAGTTACCTCAGAATCGGTGCTGGACTATTTCTGAAATTAATATCGGGTTTAGGCCACTTCTTTGTTCCAGACAGGCTGTCTACATCCAACAATATTCAGGTGATTTTATTGTGTTACCACATAGAAAGGCTTAACCACTTCTGTTCTGGTGAGGCAGCTCAAAGCCACCGCTACATCCACAAGGCTGTTGCACAACACATAAAAATTAGCAAACAATAGCTGAATACACCTTCACAAATGGGAGACCTCATATAAAAGGAGGATCAATTCCTACACCTCACCCTCCTATTAAAAGCTGAAAGTCTACACTTAAAATTTGCAGAAAACTTCCCCCTCAGAGCAGCAGAAATGTTGAAAGCAGATTTGTTATGATTCACATTTAAGGTGCTTGACTTATTGCAGTTTTAAAAAATTAATCGTTTGGACTGGTGATGGCACTACAGCACAGTTCAGAGGGAGACCAACATCAATAGCATGCCCTCTTTATGCACCGGAAACAATCGTAAGAAAGGTGACCTGACTCCCTGCAAAACTGGTTCAGTTATTGTATTTGGGAAAAATAATGTTTGACCTGGTGGTGGCGCTACAAGAAAGGCCATAGGCTCAGACAAAACAATCGGTTTCATCCTCTATGCAACAGGGATGAATACTATGAGTTTTCCAATACAGGAAAGTTGGTAAGGTCACACAAAACATTAGGATTTGTCTTCCATGCACCAGGAATGAGCGTAACAATTAAACGCGACTGCTGTAAAAATGGCTGAAGTTATTGCCATGATGTCAAAGATCAGCAGGGGAGGCCTCCAACACTGTTTTAAACTGGCACCTTACTCTTGCCAATTATTTTAATTGTAATTTTACAATAACAATTACAAAAGAGGTTCTGTGTATGTTGAAGGAGGAATATCATCAGGAAATTTCTGCCCTCCTGTTATTTCAATTTGTTGATCTCGTGCTTGTTAAACTGCATTCATATAGCTCAATTGGCTAATTGATGAAAAAATCGAATTTAATTGAGCCCATTGGGCAGCGCCATTATTTTCTGTAGCACCTGTCTCGTCTGATTCTCGGGCGCGAGATCGTGACGTCAGCACGGCGGTCTGGCGCTTCCAGGCATCATGGCCCATGCACTCGATTTAATGAGGTTTTCTCGTCAGTGAATAGATCCGAAATCGCTTTGAAAATGCAGCACTGTCAGGCATACGGTTGTGTCAATGATACTACACAAAAGATGGCCAATTCTCCATTGGGTTATAAACTCGCACAATGGCACGTTCACGTCACAATTCCGTACTTTTTGCTTTTCATTTTGAGAATGGTATGACATTCTCTTTGTGGAATGCTGTGTTAGGTTTGTGCCATACTGGGATTCATGTTTTTCAAAAAGTTCCACTTTTGACTCATCATTTAAATCAGTATCCCAAAAGTCCTGGGGGGTCATCCAGTTGCTTTTTGGCAATAATATGATACCAGCCTTCGTGTTCCTTCTGGTCAGCAGAGGTTTTTGCCTCGTAGTTCCCCAATGGATGTGATTTTTGCACAATCATTCTCACTGTGGAATTGCGAACACCGTTGTCAACTGAGGTTAGTGAGGCCTGCCGTTCTTTAGATCTTAATCTGGGTTCTTTTATAACCAACAAAATAAGTTGTCTATTCACTTTTGGAGGAATATTGATTGACCTGGGACTTGGGAAGATTCATCACTGTTCTAAGTTTTCTCCATTTGTAGATAATGGCTATATGTGGTTTTCTGGTGTGGTACAGTCTTAGAAATGGCTTTGTGACCATTTCCAGGCTGATACATGGCAACAACTTTGTTTCTCCTCTGTTCATCAATTTCTTTAAATCGTAGCTTCATGTGCTGCTTTTACCCACTTCACATTAATTTAAGTGATGTTTAGACACAACTGTAATCATGCCTGGGTAAGTATAGTGAAATTGAACACATTTATAAGTTCACTTTGTATAATTGGTGGATTTTGTGACTGAAGGGACAATTGCTTTTTCACATGGGGCCATGCAGGAAGGGTTGGATTGTCTTTTTTCCACAAAATAAAATCATCATTTAAAAACTGCAGTTTGTGTTAATTTCGGGTTATTTTCGTTTACCATTAAAATTAGTCTGATGATCTGAAACTAATATGGAAAAATAGAAAAAACAGGAAGGGGGAAAATGAAGAATTTGTTTCCAAAATTCAATAAGTGCAAAAATTACAAAAATTTAAATAATATCATAGAGAGACAGCCCCGTGCTTCTTACACAGGGTGCAAAAAAAAAATCATCCCACAAGGTGCAGGGCCAGAGTCCGACTCATTTTCAGCCCTGCAGTTTTATGCCTCAGACCAACGGTCTTTTTTGAGCCCGTGCTGCACGGTCAGTTTTGTTGAGCGGCGGGGGGGGGGGGGATAGTCGCAGTTCATTTTGTCAAACGGGGGGGGGGGGGCAAAGTTCATTTCTTTCATCGGAGGTTAGATGCACTCAATCGCCTGTCTTCCAGTACTCTTTAAATTCCAATGTTTTCGTGCCCCCCCCCCATGTAGCACCCCTATCCACTGCATACACTGAATACCCACTTTTTGCGCGACTCCATATGACTGGACACCAGCCCTCACGACCCCAAACCCGACCGACCCATCTGGAACTGTCCAGATCCTCCTGATTAGCCACTCCGGGCCTGATAAGGTGCATTTTTTCAAGGTCAAAGTTTGTGTTTTTCAATAAAATGCGATCGGCGCCAACATAGAAAAAGCTGATTTACACAAAATGAGTAAAATGGAAATATTTCGCATTCTGGAAACAAACGCTTCAAAAACTTTTTTTCCCAGCATTATAGCCTTTGACCACGTGGCCCTTGCGAGATTCTAGCTTTGGCTGATATAACAAACTTGTTTGAGACTGATGACCCATATTAGCAGTCAAGCAAATCAGGAGGGAATTGCTAAAAAATTAGGTTTTGTAAAAAAAAAAAAAAAAACAATCATGAGAAATATTTTAGGGCATGACTAACTAAAAACACCCCTGCATAGGTGGATAATCCAGCTTCAGAAAGTAAAAGACCGTCTCAGTATTTCATACCAACCACCTGTATTTTGCTCTGCCAGAAAGTGAGGTTAATTCCTGAAATCAGCAGGCTGAGTTAACGGATGGGAGAAACATATGGCTGCGCATTTAATTTCTGGCTTTGGACTTTAAACTCCGGTGCCTCAGATACAAATGACCAATTACAGGCCCCTGAACAGTGCCTTGGCAAGACTTCCAAAAACAACTGAGGCATAGAGCCATTATACTGCTGGGGCCTCTTCCATGAACTAGAAATTACTTATTCAGTGGGATAAGTGCACCAATTAAAGAAGAGGAGGATGTATTGGGAGAATTTGTCCTTCGTACTTGACCCATCCTAGTTATTTAAGCACAGTGGGCAGCCACAATGCGGCGACCGGGAACCAACTCCAGTTTTACAGCCAAAGCGTTGGTCAGGGGAAATGACAGGAGTGCTTCTGTAGTCTTTTAGGGTGGGTGGAAACCCACAAGAAAATGGGGGGAACATGCAAACTGCACGCAAAGAGGCGCTGGCCGCACCCAAGGCCTCCTTAATGTGAGGCAACAGTGCAAACCGCTGCGCCACTGAGCTGCCCAAATCATCCTTCCTGTCGGACCCTTCCCAGATCAGAAACATGGACTCAAGTAAAAACAGCTGTCGTGGGTTTCACTCAGTGCCATTATCCATTTCACTTAATGATCATACTTTGTGGAACAGCGCCGCGAAAAGCGATTGACAGGACTCATTGCTATAAGGCCGCCCGCTTCTTAGGGAAAATATTACCGTTTCAATTGCGCAAAAATACGTGCAGCAAGTTTTGCCTTACTCTGCTGGAGTCATGGGAACGGGTGAAAGTGTGTCAAAGAGGAAAAATTATGCGGCCAAAATCCAACTTGACAACTCCAAAAAATATTACTCTTTTGACATCCTGCAGTTGACTCCTATTGTAGGACCAGTCAAGAGCGTTTCTATTAACAGAAAATGTCAGTGCATGCTATTCTGCTAATATGGGTCCAGACAAGCAAATAAATTATTTGATCCTGAAATATTTTCGTGCTGAAGACTTGGTCACAAAGTATCAAATGTGAATATTAACAGAGCACGCAACACCTTACAAATTGCACACAAATCCACTCCAGCTGTTACATCAGAATCGCATTGTAATAAGCAGGGTTTAAATTGCATCTATGAACTAAAAAAAGAATACAAAAGAATTTACATGTACAACAGTTATGCATCTTTGTCCAGCAATCTTAATCCCGAATGCCACTTTATCGTGTCAATTAAGTAATCATTACACCAGTCATTTAAGTGTTGCTTTAGCTGCCGTTGTCAATTATATGCAGTGCAAAAAAAAAAAAAAAGCAATCGATTATTTATGACCAGCCATTTATCTGTCTGGCGCGTCTAGAATCTTCATCACGCTTGCAATGATGCGCATCCCCGAGTGGTACTCTCAACTGTGAAACCATCAAAAATAGCAAGCCCTCACTTTGGCGCTCGTAAAATGCTTCCTAAAATAGAAGGCAAATACTTACCACCACGAAGAATCGACTCTGGGTGTGAACAATAAAAGAAGTAGCAAAAAGGCAACATATAGCCTTGAGGTAGCATTTGAGCCTTCGGAGGGGGATCCGAGGTTTCTAGATAGATGCCTTAATCCCAGACCTCCGGTTGCCTCCAAGGCATCGCAGCGATTCCGAGAAAAGCCTCGCGATCTATTTAAACCGAACATTTTACAGCTGTTTTCCGGCGAACTATAGAGTTTGGTTTCCGTCAGCGCCGGTGGGTTGCAGCGGTCAGTGACTTTTTCCTCCAGCTGATCGGCTCCATCTGCTCTGGGAAAATGTGGTGTTTATTGGATTCCTGCACCTGACACGCTCTTTTGCAACACCGTGTGAATTGTGTACCTGTATTCCATCCAGGTTACAAGGGAGGGAAACGTAACGCTGATAATCCAAGTCAGTTGGGCTGCAAAACCAGTATAATTTATCAGGACTTTTGGAAGTAAACGTCGCATCAGTTGTGTTCCATTTTCTCTGACAAAACACAGTACTCCCGGACTGTTTAGCCAGACGTGTCATTTTCTTTGATATTACGCATGGCTCCCTTTGTTGAAGTTGACGAAAAACTTTGGCAACTTATCCTTTTCCCAATGTGATATTTTTTGTAGCCTGCTGACAGTAATCAGTTCCTATCGCTGAGATACGTCGCCGCTTTCAAGTGAAGAAATGATGACAAAAAAGTCGTGATGAGAAACAAAATCAGACGACTCGCTTTCCGCTCTCCTCTCCACTGGGAGCCGATGGAGTATCTTTGATTGGGGCGGTGGGATACAGGGCTGCGCCAAATCCTCAGTCTGGAATGAAGAGATGCAGAAATGACGGCGCTATATCACCTGACCCTGCCCCTGTAAAACAAACAGAAATGCAAACAGTCAGACGAGATGCCTTATGAAATAGGCAGCATAAGTCATGCTGGCTGTCGGTCTGCTATTCACAACCACGCCCAGACATTTTGGTAATTCATTCCAGGTAATAATTTAACTTAAGTCGGAATAAATATTGCCAACAAAGACAGCAATGCTTTCATTGACCACTAGATAAAATATGTAATGCACACTTGTCACGCGAGCGTTAGTTTCATCAGTGTATCTAACAGTGTGCCTCAATTTTGAAGTAGTAAAAATTAAGTTTAAATGAATGAAGGTTCTGTTCAAAACTGATGCTTAAACATGACTTGAAAGTCGCCGTGTGTCTGTGTGTGTGTGTGTGTCTGTGTGTGCGTGCGTGTGTGTGTGTGTGTGCGTGCGTGCGCGCGTGTGTGTGTGTGTGTGTGTGTCGCGAGCACCATAATACATTGGACAGTGAAACATTTTTTTTATTTTGGTTTTGTACACTAACATTTTGAGTTCGGAAAGATGTCGTGTCAACGAGGTTGAAGTGCATGCAGCCTCTTTAATTTGCTTTAATTTGAGGGTGTTTTCATTAATTACAGATGAATCGTTCTGAAAAGACACCAGTATCTGTACATTCCCGCCAGTTTAGGCACATAATAAAATTGGGAATTTTGATGAAGAATAAAGAATAAAGTAATCATTTTTTTCATCTGGTTGCATGCGCTTTGCATGCAAAACTGCTTGATGTCTGTGACAAAGACATCACCTGACCATCACCTGTGATGCTCCCTGCCAGACCTCTCCTGCAGCCATTTTAAGTCCCTGCTTGTATTGTGTACTTTTTGCATTCAGTCTCCTCTTCAGCGTATAAAATGGATGTTCAGTCAGATTCAGATTTGGTGATTAATTTGGCCAGCAGAGCCAAAACAACAAAAGATGTGTAACTGTCCAATAAAGTGAGTCATTATATGAAAATAATTGCTCATCTAAGTGGTGTAATATGGCCTGATGCAAAGTGGAGGGATTAAACTTTTGCAAGACTGGTCAGAGCCAAGAACTAAACAGAAAAAAAATAGCACTCGCTCATCAAATGGAAAAAAAATTATTTAGCAGTTTCCCAAATAAAAGATAACCACGCAAAGCAGTAACATGCAGCCTCGTGGATGACATGTTATTCCTCTAAAACTTTTACGGTCATCGCCGTAGGGATCCTCTTCATATCAGCACTAGCCCACAAAACAAAAATGAAAAGAACCAGCAACAGCTGAAGGGTTGATTTCCAGAAGTGCACAAGTCCGTTTTCATCTTTTTAGAGAAACGAAATTTTAAGAATTTGACAACTTAAAGGGATCGTGTTACATGTGTTAAGCTGATGTAAATGTAACAAAATATCATAAAAGATGTCTTGAAATATATTAGAGACCTTCTAGCCTCTATCTTGATTCTTGGCTCAGATATTTTAAATACTTTTTGAAGTAAATGCTTCAAAATCATGAAAATTTAACTCGCTTTAAAAAATTAACAGCATTCAATTTTATTGTTTCAGAGTACTAAAACAGAGGATCTTTTTGAAAACAAAACACGCCACTTTCTAATGTAAATGAACAGCAAATATAGTCATATCTGTATACTATAGTCATGGATGTCAAAAATCTTCTTGAACAAAAAGAATGGAAGATATACATAGAGTGAAATGGAAGGTAAATGCAGCTGAACAAAGGTCACAATAAAAACCAATCTCCATAAATTATGAACGGGCAGCACCACCATCCAAACAGGTTTAAAGACTTCATTCGTCATTGATAGGGATGGGGCGGTAATTAGAAAGTTCAGCCAAAGAATAAGCAACTAAAAAAATATTACTTTTTGCCAGACTTTTTTACTTGTTTATACCCATTTTTCTGGCTGCCTGGGTCTTTTTTTTATGGCCTTTGGGTTGAGTCCACACACACACACACATCCTGGCCTGTAGAGTCAGCCATATTGGTTGGCTAAGAAAGCTACAGTGGCTGCTGTTGGCCAATCAGTTTTCTATGTGATCCTTTGATTGGCTGACTAGACTTATGTACTTGTAGAAGTTTTAGACTGGACTTGGTCACCGCTAGAAGTAACTTCTTTGGGAAATTCCAATTCACGGCTCGTTTTATATTGTACTTGAGAGCTTCTTGGCCAAAATTAGCTTATGTGGCTTATTCCTCATCAATGAAAGAATGGATTTGTAGTTTTATTTGATTTTTAATGAATATGGAATTGAGTACTTATGGAAATAACCCCTTCAATTGTAGTCTGTAGAGTGAGAAGCATAAATTGTGGACGGACGGACAGACACACTGACCGGGGTGATCACAACATATGCTGATCTGGTGTAGTGGGCATATAACAGTTGAAAGAGCCGGAATTTGGTGACTCGTGCAGGAAATTAACAACTGAAAGTGATAATGAAGTTGGACTGATTAAGTATTTGTTTGGCTGGCTAAGGTCAATGAAAAGTCCCTGAGTAATGTCACCATTACTAATTAAACTAATTTATTTTAATCCTTTTTGATGACATAATTCCTTAAATTTATTCAAAGAAATGCACCCTAGATTTGTTTAGAATTTGCTTTAGCTCTGTAATTCTCTGGAAAGTAAAAAAATAAAACTTTTTTAACCCACAGCCCTAAAGGGCTGATAGGGTATTGTTATACCCTGTGGTGTCTGGGCTGGTGGGCGGGTTGTGGCTCCATAATTTTTTTGGGCCATATCTCGAAAAGTATTGGCCACAGGCGCTTCAACTTTGGTATGCAGGTTCTTTGTGAGTGATAGGTGTGTAATATAAGGGTCATTAGTAGATTTGACCTTTGACCTTGGCACAGTGACCAGTGCCTTGACATAGGGGTATGCCGTTTTATTAATAATTAGTTAAGTGCTGTGGAGTTTTCTCGGCGCTCAGTGTTGACTTGTTATAGTTGATTTGCATCAATAAATTAATATTTGTAAATAGCTGTAAACTTAAGTAAAGTTCGAGTTGATATCTGAAGTACCAACAGGGTCATTCCATGCGAAACTGACCAAAACTCCCCCTGACCCCCTCCGATTTCCATGACAGTCCGATTTCCCATTTTGCTACTTTGCATGCTTCGGGTCCAAAGTTTAGAGGCCAGTATCTGCTTGCGCATCAGTGAGAGTCTCAAGATTTTTTTTCTACGTCATCTATGCCTTGCTCACTTTTAGGTTTCATCATCAGAAGCACTGGGGAATATTTCATATCCATTTTAAAAATTGTTGAAAATGGGAGATAAATTTGCACTTAATTTTTTTAAGGACTTTGCAATGCGCTCTTCTCATCTAACAGTTACGGTATTCCAAAACAGTTGTTGCCGTTATATTGTATGGTCACATGGTAAATACCGATATGCATTGCTACCCTTCGGTCGACTCAGTTTATGGAAAAAGTAAAGCCTGAAATACGCCCCGCAAGCAAATATGCAAAATTAGCATATTTTTCGAGTTTAAAAATGACAAGGTTGACAGTCAATGAATGAGACAAGATTTGAACCACGCAATTATCATTCACATATAAGCATTTGAACGACGTCCTATCGACTAGCTCAGCCTCCTTCCATGGGAAATCCTGGGAACATTGATGTATGGTTGCATCTCTCATCTCATGATTGCGGCAGGCCTTTTTCTTATGTGTTCTAAATAACTCTAGTTACATACGTTTATGAAACCGTAAAAACACAGTGGAAATATTTGTCTTCAAAGAAGCTAGACGCATTTCTTTCAGAAACTTAAAGTTTGGAATTTTGGCCAAAATTAAGTTATTTATTTAGAAAACACTTACAAAACCCAAAACCAGTGAAGTTGGCACGTTATGTAAATCGTAGATAAAAACAGAATACAATGATTTGCAAATCCTTTTCAAATTATATTTAATTGAACACACTGCAAAGACACGATGTTTAATGTTCAAACAGAGAAACTTTTTTTTTTTTGCAAATAATCATTAACTTAGAATTTAAAGGCAGCAACACATTGCAAAAAAGTTGGCACAGGGGCCTTTTACCACTGTGCTACATCGGCTTTCCTTTTAACGACACTCAGTAAATGTTTGGGAACTGAGGAGACTAATTTTTGAAGCTTTTCAGGTGGAATTCTTTCCCATTCTTGCTTGATGTACAGCTTAAGTTGTTCAACAGTCTGGGGTCTCCGTTGTTGTATTTTACGCTTCATAATGCGCCACACATTTTCAATGGGAGACAGGTCTGGACTACAGGCAGGCCAGTCTAGTACCCGCACTCTTTTACTACGGAGCCATGCTGTTGTAACACGTGCAGAATGTGGCTTGGCATTGTCTTGCTGAAATAAGCAGGGGCGTCCATGAAAAAGACGTTGCTTGGATGGCAACATATGT
The DNA here is from genome assembly GCA_029721435.1 of Gymnothorax reevesii. Lineage (NCBI taxonomy): Eukaryota > Metazoa > Chordata > Actinopteri > Anguilliformes > Muraenidae > Gymnothorax > Gymnothorax reevesii. The sequence continues at coordinate 98,369,277 of CM056581.1, read as the reverse complement.
TGCTCCAAAACCTGCATGTACCTTTCAGCATTAATGGTGCCTTCACAAATGTGTAAGTTGCCCATGCCTTGGGCACTAATACACCCCCATACCATCACAGAAGCTGGCTTTTGAACTTTGCGCCTATAAAAGTCCGGATGGTTCTTTTCCTCTTTGGTCCGGAGGACACAACGTCCACAGTTTCCGAAAACAATTTGAAATGTGGACTCGTCAGACCACAGAACACTTTTCCACTTTGCTTCAGTCCATCTTAGATGAGCTTGGGCCCAGCGAAGCTGGCGGCGTTTCTGGGTGCTGTTGATAAATGGCTTTCGCTTTGCATTTTAGAGTTTTAACTTGCACTTGCAGATGTAGCGACGAACTGTAGTTACTGACAGTGGTTTTCTGAAGTGTTCCTGAGCCCATGTGGTGATGTCCTTTACACACTGATGTCGGTTTTTGATGCAGTACCGCCTGATGGATCCAAGGTCATGGGCATTCAATGTTGGTTTTTGGCCTTGTCGCTTACGGGCAGTGATTTCTCCAGATTCTCTGAACCTTTTGACAATATTACGGACCGTAGATGATGAAATCCCTAAATTTCTTGCAATAGCTCATTGAGGAATGTTTTTTTTAAACTGTTCTACAATCAGCTCACGCATTTGTTCACTAAGTGGTGACCCTCGCCCCATCCTTGTTCGTGAATGACTGATTTCAGGGAAGCTGCTTTTATACCCAATCATGGCACCCACCTGTTCCCAATTAGCCCGCTCACCTGTGGGATGTTCCAAATAAGTGGTTGATGAGCATTCCTCAACTCTCTCAGTCTTTTTTGCCACTTGTGCCAGCTTTTTTGAAACATGTTGCAGGCATCAAATTCCAAATGAGCTAATATTTGCAAATTTTACCTGTTCGAACATTAAGTAACTTGTCTTTGCGGTGTATTCAATTGAATATAGGTTGAAAAGGATTTGCAAATCATTGTATTCTGTTTTTATTCACGATTTACCCAACGTGCCAACTTCACTGGTTTTGGGTTTTGTACATGACACTACAAGTCCTTCTTCTTTCCAAGAGATGACGTCGCTGGGATGTCTCATAATTTGTACATTTTCGTTTTCCTGTCAGTGCGTTTGCAATGAAAAAAAAAAAAAAAAAAAAAAACTGGGGTGACAAACGTAACCCCCTGATTGAAGTAACCCCGGTCTCCCCTAATCCGATAGGCAATACGGCAGCGTAATTTACATCACTGATATTTCAAACTATAAGTATACTGTCCTTTTTTAGTTTACGAGAGGTATACTAATAGCGGCCTTGAATAAAACTTTTTTCTCCGTAAGGATTTACCTGATACATTGACTCACGAATAGTTGATTACATGCAGCTTTAAACAGTCGAGATTCATTTCAGATGGCAATGTTTTGTTGACTTATTGTTGGCACGTAAAATAAAAAGAATCCGAGTGTGACGTAAACATCAAAGACAAATTTAGTAAACGGAGGCCTAAGAAGGAAAAATAATCCTCTTCTTAGAACAGAAGATCGTGCCACTATCGACTTCCACTACTGTGTTACAACCGAATTCAGGACTAATGATTCAAAGTTACACGTCAGAATCTCTTCCTCTCTCTCTGGCTATTCAAGATTAAAAAACGGCCCCGATAACTAAACATTCTTGTTTTGGCACCGTTGCCAAAGAAAGTACCCAATGACGAGGAGCTCGGTGAGCTGGCCACAGTAATTAATCCACGCCGTGGTCGGGCAGTGCTCCATATGGTACTACGTACTAGCTAAATTGGTAGCTATGAAAACCCCATGTTGTTTCTTCTTTAAAAAAGCCTGATATTTATTGTTTTAGTGTAGATGCGCACATGTGCTGCATGAGTTTCGTTGTAGCCGAAATACCTGCGCAGTTGATGAAGATGCTCCAGGGTTCGGCCACTGACACTTCTGGATAATTGTAAGCGACTGTGGTCTTCGGCGAGATTATTGGCGTCAGACATAGAGCGGACTCTTCAGTCGCATGCATTTAGTACGCAGGTGATGAGGCACATTTGAAAGCAGCAGACCTTTTCAGGATTTGAGCCAAGCTTTCTTTCATGTCGGTTTTTCAGAGAGGGGCAGTACTTGTAAAGACTTGAGACAATAGTCTGGCTCGCTCAGAAGCAAAAATGTTTTATTAATTTTTTCCAGGAACTAGAGGGGACTCAACTGAATATTTTCAGTTCAGTAAATCCATTCTTCAATTATTCTGGGTACTGCTACTTGAGTACCGCCATTGATAGTACACTAACTGTAAGCACTGAGTATGGTTTATTTTGCTGAATGGAACAATATATCACAATCAATGATGATGGATACTATCATTTTATTTCACGTCTCCTGACTGAGCAATGTTTTCTTTTATATTCTGCCACCAGGGTATTTATTTCAAGTTATTCTGTTTGAATTGAAGCCTCTGGGCTCATTAATGATTTTAAGCTGTCAGTGATTTTATTTATTTGCATGGCAGTCTGCCAGTATTTTGACAGAGATGTACAGATTGGCTCTGGACTACAGCGTATTTGATTTATAAACAATGGAAATGTCGTCAGTCGAGCCAGTCGACTGCAAGTGAGTAGCGCGGTGATTAGCAATGAATGTGATTTTCCCACTATTTACATTGTCGTACATCCATCCATTCTCTATACCGCTTCTTCCTCAATAGGGTCGTGGGGGAGCTGGAGCCTATCCCAGCTGGCTACGGGCAAAGGCAGGGACCCACCCTGGACAGCACACCAATCCATCACAGAGTACACACACTATTCACTATCACACTCACTCCTTTGGGCAGTGTAGCATTTCCAGTTGGCATGATTTTGAATAATATGACGATTGAAACTGTGCGAGAGTCAAAGTATTTGGGTACTATAGGTGATGATAAAATGACATGGAATGGTAACACTGATGCAAGATGCTCAGAAACGTCTCTATTTTTTTACGGAAACTCAGAAGTTTTCATGTTTTTTCAGCACCATGCTGAAATTGTTTTAGAAAAGTTTTATTGAAAGTGTGTAAATTTTTTTGTATTAAGTGTTGTGGGGGGGGGGGGGGGGGGCGCTCTTATTGTGCAAAATAAGAACAAATTGGAGAAAATTGTTAAATTAGGGAGCAAGATAACTGGAGTTCAAATGTGCAGTATTTCCAGTCTGACTGACCAATTCACACCTAATCTGGCGGGCAAAAGATCATTGCAGCCCCAGAGCGCCCTCTTTGGTGAGAGTATGAACTCTTGAGTTCAGGGCGCAGGTACAGGATGCCTCTGATGAAGATCATGAGAAGCATCACATCCCTTGTGCCGCGCAGCATTCAGCTGCTTAATAAGCACCGATGATGTATACTGACTTACTTGGAAATTAATATTCAACAGTTCTGGTGTTTCTCCGTGCAATGCCCTTTTTAGTGATGCTTTTATTTATGTGTTTATGCTTCTTGTTTTATGTTGTATCTGCTGTCTTGAACTGTTGTTTGATGTCTTCATTATTTATGTTCTTATGTTCTGAGTGCAAGACAAATTCCCCAAGGGACAATAAAGGATTTTATTCATTCGTTCATTCATTCATTCATGTTAGGAAACCCATGCGAATCTGGGGAGAAAATGCAAGCTCCACACAGAAAGGCCCCAGGCTACATTTAAACCCACAGCCTTCTTGCTGTTAGGCAGAAGGGTGAATCACTATGCCACCCGACCCACATACAGTACCACTCAAAACTTTGGACACACTCTGCTAATGTCACAGCAATACATTCTTGTAAGAGGTAAATGGTCAGAAGTTAAAAGAGAATAATTTGGTTGTTAAAATAGTGTCCAAAATTTTGGGATTTAATATGTTATTGTAAGAAAAAATGTGGCCATGTGAGCCAAGCAGGTAATTCAGCGCTTTTTCACTCCATCTCTCTGACATCATACTTACAAACTCCACTGCATTTATTTTACTGGGATTGTGTGCAGTATTGTGGATCTTGTGGATCAGTATTGTGGATCTTATCTTCAGATAAGAGCTAATTTATATCCATCTGCTCTCTCTAAACCAAGAGTGGGACGTCTCGAGTGTGAATAAATAAAGGATAACTTGATAACGACTGTCGTCCGCTGGAAGAAACAGCAACACACCCTGCTCCACTCGCAACCCAGGCCAACTCTGAGCTGAGCGTTTCATCAGAGGTGGAAAATCCAGGTTCAGAGAGTAAAAATCCACCTCAGTGTTTTGTTCCAGTCATCTGGATTTGTCATGCAGTACAAATTGTCCTCCAGGGGGCAGAACTAATCAGAGAAATCAGCTGAATGGCTTCATGGATGGAAGAAAATTGTGGCTGGATTTGTACTTTCTGACCCCTGGATTTCCTTTCACTGAGTCTCACGAGTGTGAGCTCAGGCTGAGAGCACATACAGGTATGTCTGGGGGGAGATAGTTTGATCTCCGCGTATCGCCGTGTGTATTTTGAGCTGAGGGAATCAGCGCAGGTGTCTCTCCCCCTGTGCACCTGCTCGCCCCGGAGCTCAGAATGTTTTCCGCGGAATGCTATGAGGAGCATCGCGGGCAGATCGGGTAAAGATAGCCTCTGAGCTCACCGTTGTTTTTAATGGATAATCGCCCATCGTGGCTGTCTGTCTGTGTGATAGCACAAGAACGTCAGACTGTGGCTGCCTGCTAAGAATCCTGGCCTGTTATCTTCTCTTTATTAAACCTGTACAAAAATAATCAAGCCGAAAATAGGCCTCAATTATATAAAAAAGAACAGCCATAACTCTGTGTTTGCCAGATAAAGCGTGCATTCTTAGGTCATGTACAATGAGATCCATGAACATTTGGAAAGAGACCAGATTTTAAAAGGTTGTTGTTCATTTTCTATATGGTTTGCTACAGTTCAGTTTCAATTACCAACAGTTAGGTTTAAACGTATGGAATTGCTTAATGAAGAGTGGATTGGCACCCTTGCCAAAATATTCAGAGACCTCCCGGTGCTCAGCTTTGAGAACAGCTGGAACATTCTGTTCGCAGCGGTGGCTTTCCCCTGTAGTAGGGTCACAGAGATGCAGCTACAGGTGTTGTAAGAAGCTGATTTGTGGCTTTATGAACTCAGAAGAACGTGGCAGGCATCTGGCGCAAAAGCTCAAAGTGGCCCGGAGTGTGTGGATTCACCTTAATCAGCTGAAATCCAGCAGCATTACTCCTAAACCCCAACCAAAGGTCAGAAAGCAGGCATCGCTCTATAAATACTGCCAAGCGCGCTGATGCCGAGTCGGGGAGTCAGGAGGGTGGATTGTACTATTTGCTGGACTTGCGTAGCTTAAAGGATCTGCTGCATCTTACTCAGTTTATCATCGCTGTATTTATAGTTCTGTTCTCAACATTACACCTTATCTTTGTACCATGGTTACTTATTATAGCACCGCCGTCTCCTAAAATCTTCAATCCGTGGCTCACATGGTAGAGAGAGGTTAATTGTCACGTGCTTAATGTCAGCCAAAGTCGTTTCCGGAGACATGTGTGCATCTGCATGCGCACACACACACACACCAGCGTGTGTAAACACACAGGCATATACACACCAACACTGGAATATGTAGACCTGAAGGCACATGCGTGCGCAAACATATATACACTTACTTGCATATGCTCAAACAGAAACACACACTCCCTCTCTCTCCCTCCGCTGTCATTCTCAGACACACACACTCACACACACATCAGACAAGCGCTGTAGTTCAGCAATGAGTTACAACAGACAGGGGGCCGATGACCCTTTAGCATGTGACCCTGTCTGTATTTGTCCCCGCGGGCAGATACACTTAATTTCATACTGATCTCTTGTAAGTCTCCATTAGAAAACACTGTTTGGAGCCAGGGCATGTCACGGGTTTGCATACTGACCAATTCCTGGAGCTCTACCATCCAATATGTTCTTACCCCAGTGCAAACAAAGCACTGATCATTCAACTGCTTGTTATTTTGACAAGTCTCACATTAATTTGGTGAGGTGTGCCGTTTGAGAGCTGGATTGTGAGCACAGAGACCAGAAGTAACTGGGCCTTACCTTCTCCGTCCTTGTGATCCAACATATTTGAGATGGAGAGAATAAATGTAAATTACACCGCCAAATCCTCTCAGTTCTGGACATTTTCAATATTTTAATGTTTTGAAACATCATCAAATTAGTATTAGAGCTAAATAAACTTCATACAGATTTTCGAGGATATCCTATGCAATTGTTTCAGTGAGTTTGGGTACTGTGTGTGTGTGTGTGTGTGTGTGTGTGTGTGTAAGTGTGAGTGTGTGTGCCAGTGCGCGCGTGCATGTTCATGTCAGTTGTTTGTAGTTTATAGTTTCCTCTCTCAAATCTATTGCTGTCGGTTCTCTCTCCCCCCCGGGCTCTCTGGCCTCGTGTCCTTCTCCCACGCGTCTAATTTCTGCAGGCTGACATTTGTACCGAGTTCGTTCACAAGCGTTGTCTCACCATAGCGTGGAAACGGATATAATATTAACACCCTTAAACACCGAAAAGCAGGCAAAAATGACTTATTTTAGACGACCTACTGTGCTACACCCGGGCGAGCTCGAAGTTCCGGTCGCCGTGCGCGTAAACGGCGCGCGCGCCATGGCAGAATTGCAGGCGCAGCAGAACTGTCACGTCGCGCCGGAATCGCGGAGCGTTGATTTGGCGTCGAATCTGCATAGAAATCCGGCCTCAGGCGTCGGTACCGTGGGCCGCGATCCAGAGGAAGTAAGGGGGTGCAATGAGATTAGTTCGCTGAATCGGTGGCCTTGACATTGTTATGATTGTGTGGCTAATTGTCGGCTAAGCCGGACAAGTGTTTGTTTAGTCCCATGAGCCTGTTTCCGCCCCCGCGGGGTGAGTACACGCTCTTACCAAATGTGCGGGGACGGCAATACGTGACCCTCGCCATTTATTTTTTGTTGCCACATTTCTCCGTCAGTTAAGAATGTAACATCAGAGTTTAGATTCAATTCATTCATAGAATTCATAGAACTTCAAAAAATGGAAACTGATAGTCAACCAGAGAGGGTATCAGCATAATTGGAATTGTTCATTAAAAATAGGTGGAATGAATTTTCGCTCCTGAAAACCCAAGTGGATTTGCACTTCTCTCTCGGCCCCTCCTTCCAATCTGTAAACCCTGATAGTGTCGTTAAGTTGACACGCTGCTTTTTTCTTTTTTTTGAGGTAATCCACTTCCACAAAAAATTTGAGTTCACCTCACTTGTCAGGGTTTACAGTGCCCCCAGTGGTTGAACAAACCCTTTGAAGGTTTGTTCCTTCTGGGACACAGACTGAAAACTTGCATCCCAGCCTTAAACTAAAGCAGTCACTCTGTTCACCTCCTGGTTCCTGGTTAGTGTACTGTAGTTTGCTTTCAACCAAACTTCAGTGATGCTTTATCCTTACTTGTGGGGCTGGGAATGTTGCTGGCCCAGTCTGGAAGATTTTCTCATTCTTTTCCAGGCAGACGATGCACTAAATATTTTTCCATAATTAAAATTTTAGGATAAAGGTATCTGCTGAATTAATGTCTTAATGGCTTCCCTATCGTGTTGCGACTGCTGTGTGCTTCAGCTTAATATCTCCTCAGATGGTTTATGATAATTCTGACATTTCCCATTTGCTGTGTTGCAGCACTTGCAGTGTTAAATTGTTCGCAGTCTTACAGTTCTCGCAATGTTCAAGTACTCGCAGTGTTGGAGTATGTAACAGTACTCCCTGTGAGAGATTGACGAAGACTTTGCTTTTCCCAATCACAGGCTATGCTATTGGTTTTGCAAGAGAAAAAAACTTTTTAACTTGGAGGTTATACTGAGGGATTACTTTAACTCTTAAAATATACACATTCTGTCAGAAATGGCAATTCATGCCATGAAGAACGCATCTACTGTGGGCATTTAATACTGATTGGATTAAATTTAAAACAGTAGATTTCAGTATGCACATAATTGCATGGGAGGAAGAAAGTTACCTATAATCACAAAATTAAAGACTGAGGTCAATCAGCAACCTCCTAATTAGTTTATACAGTGCTATGAAAAAGTATTTGCCCCCTTCCTGATTTCTTATTTGCTTGCATATTTGTCACACTTAAATGTTTCAGATCATCAAAATAATTTTAATATTAGACAGAGATCACCGAGTGACACAGCTCAGTCTGAAGGGGATGCTGTAAGAATATATTCACATCTCAATTAATGCTGTCGAGCTGCTCTCTCAATCCATAATATGTAACTTTGTCAGCGCTATTTTATGGCATACATTACAATTATTTCGTAATTACTCACAATATGTGATATTTTAAGAGATAATAAATTTTAGGGCCATCCGTCCTTCCTTTCCCACGCACGCAACACAAATGCAAAATTAGTGATCAAACTGCGCCCTCTACTGGATACATTCACAACCACAGCCACAGGACAAAAAATGAAAATATGCGAACTACCGCTAAGCAGCAGGAGCTTGAGTTCAACAAAACAGTGTTTGTTTGATTCTTGGCGTCGAACCAGCGACCACCAAAGACACAAATATCGACTGAGGATGTTTACTTGTCGTTGTCTGATATCTGTTCCTGAGCTTGCAAATCATCTTTCATTCAGTGGCGGAGAAAGAAAGGCCAGCTGCTTACTGTTGAGAGTAAGAACTCAACTCCAGAGTGAACTCAACGGCATGCCAAAGTTAATTTTGATGAAACTGATATTTAAAACGCGTGATTTCAAGGGCTAATTTCACGTCGTGAAAATGACAGTGGTGCAGTGGGTAGCACTGCCGCTTCACAGCAAGAGGGTTGCGGATTCCTATCCGGCCTGAGTCCTGCGGTAGTGTGGGTTTCCTCTGAGCACTCCAGTTTCCTCCCACAGTCCAAAAACATGCATTTCAGGCTAACGGGATTCTCTAAATTGCCCGCAGGTATGAGTGTGAGGGTGAATGGTGTGTGCACTCTGCAATGGATTGGCAAGCAGTCCAGGGTGGGTCCCTGCCTTTCGCCCATAATCAGCTGGGACAGGCTCCAGCTCCTGCGGCCGCAGTGTGGAAGAAGCGGTATCGATAATGGATGGATGTAATTACACCAAGAATCTAATTTAGTAAATCATAATTGCATTATAAGTTTTCAAAAGAATTAATATTGTGTCATGAGGAACGTTTTTGTAATATTTAGAAAATGGTTAATAAACAGGGTACAGTAAAAGACCTCTGGCAGCAGTTTACTGACTAAGATCCAACAGCATTCTTTCTAAACTTCCTTCTGGAATAATGCCAGTGAGACTCCCTCAGTATTTTGAACAAACTTACCATTAAAACTGATTAAACACCAACAGCAACACTTTCCAGTGAAAGTCTGATAAACTTGGGAAAGCCTGGTAACACAGCCGTTATTCAAAATGAAGAATTACAGCCAAGCACGTGAATTAAATATTTTATGGTGATGCTAATGAATGTCTTTGTGCAGAAAATCAAAGCCACAACAAATATACATAATTTCATATGAAAATACAATGTATGAAAATAGAAATGCCCTTGTCTTTGGGAAAATAACGACTGACCCATACGTCCTGACTACTCTGAACCACTCAGTTATACTTATAAAAGATACACACTGGATGTCGAAAATTGCAGAAAATGTACAGATCCATCCTTTAAAATGAACTAAAATACAAGGAGTATTCAAAATTTGTTGTTAGTCAGCATGATAATGGGACTGCTTAGCTGTAGAAATATACAGATTTACACATAGAATAATTTTAGGATACATTATGTAAAATAGAATACCTATGCTAAATAGGTATTGTGGTCTTAAAATCTGTAAGAAAAAATAAAAGATTCAGTGTGTTAACTTATACATTTGTCAAATGAGACAAACATCCATGCCCACACACACACACACACACATACAAACACACACAGTCACGCACATACTTCATGAAAACAGTCTTACTGTGTTGGTCTATAACATCAAATGTGATTGGGTGATGATTGTATGAATTTTGAGAAAATGCACATTGATTAATATAACACATAATAGGCAAAAACTGCTTTTCTTAAACACGTGGGTGGATGTGGGTTTGGAAAAGCAAAATTACAGAAACCCTCTCCTGCTCTGGCTCCAAATCCAAGGCCTAAACTTTCCTGTCACCAGCTACTCGTGTTCCTGCTGACCTGTTCTGTTCAATTCAACAGAGAGAAAATATGTGAAATGTATGCTGCCAGCATTAAAGATAAAGGCAGAGAGGTGACGTTAGGCCTTTAAATCCTCTTCATCAGCTCTCTGAATCACAGCCTGAGTTTCCCAAAACTCACAGTCTCTGTGCGGCCAAACATCAGCACCCAAAGTGGCAGGAATTTTACTCTTGCACACTAATACAGATGGATAGGGAATAATAAATGTGAAGGTGGAAGAAATCATTTATAAAATGGACAGTTTCAGATTGCTGTGTCCTTGATTACCGGATACTTATAGGGTGCAATGCATGCTGAGAGGGGCTAGAGGGCGCCGTGGTGCCAGTTAGCTGGTAGAGGACATGAGCAGGTCTGACTCTTTGGTGCTCTCCTGACTGCTGCTGACGCCACAGCCGATGGCGTGAGGGGCTCGCGGGGCGGGGCCAGGGGACATGGGGGTCTGGGCCAGTCCAGGTTTTTTTGGCGGTATGGGAGGCGGATGCCCCCTCTCGCCACGAGGGATGATGGGAGATTTCACTCCCGGTGAGACGGGGCTAGAGATGCGAGCTGGGGGCGAGCTCGCACCCGCTGGGGGGCTGCGGTAGTCGGTTCCGAAGGGGGAGCTGTTGGTAGCGGGAGCTTTGGCGCCGCCCTGGTGGCCAGTGAAGCGCGACAGTGCCTGTGTGACCGTGTGTCGAGCCAGCTGCTTCACTGAGGCCGGCTCAGGCTGGACGGATGGTGGGGGGGAGGTGGGGGAAAGGCTGCAAGGAGTGGGGGATTGATCCCGAGGGGGCGGGGCTGTACCGTTAGCACCGCCCTGCTGGTGGCCGTGTGGCAGCTCTGGCTGACCCTGGAACTTGTGGCGGGTGGCATGAAAACGCTGGTTTATTGCTGCTTGGTAGGATGCCTGGGAGGTGGGGCTTGCGGGATCCACACCCGCCGAGCAGTGGGGCGAGGTGGGGGAGGAGCAGGGGGAGGAGCTGGAGGCAGGGTTAGCCATGGGGGTGGGGTTTGGCTGTGGCTGTAAGGCGAGGTGTGACCCATTCTCCAAGCATGAATCCGGCTCCTTCTCCTCATGGTGGCCGTTCAGCTTGTGCCCGACGGAGGAGTCGGGGCCCAGTGTCTCTCCTGCTGCACTCCGGCTGCTGATCGCCTCCTCCTTCTCCCCTGCACCTCCTCTCCCTCCCCTCAGCCGAGCCACCTCCCGCCTCAGCTCCTCCAGCTCCGCCCTCATCTCCTGGCCCCGCCCCTCCTCTCTCCTCAGCCACGCCCGCAGCTGCTCCTTCTCTGTGTCAAACTCAGCAAGCTGCTCTTCGGCCCGAGCCTCCGCCCTCAGCGCCTGTGTACGCTCCGCCTCCAGCTCCGCCCTCAGAGCCTCCCCATTGGCTCGCTCTGTCTGTAGCTCCGTCCTCAGAGCCTCGTCTTTGGCTCGCTCTGCATGCAGTTCCGCCCTCAGAGCCTCCCCACTGGCTCGCTCGCGGGACAGGGAGGCGGAGGCCTGTTTCTGGTGCAGGCGGGACTCCTCCAGCTGGGCCCTCAGTCTCCTCTGCTCTTTCTCCAAACGCTTCAACTGAGCACGTTCAAAACCCAGCTACACGCACATACACACACGTGCACGCATGAATGCGCATGCACATACATACATACAGACACACGGACCCAAAAGAGGAGAGAATAGAAAACAGCATTCAAAACAATGAAAACGTCAGGTTCAAGTTCATGACTGACGGAAGATTCCTCTTGTATACACTAGAGGGAGACAAAGTACTGTGCTGTATAAAAGTAATTTGCTCTTTCTCAATTTCTGACGCTTAAATGTTTCAGATCATCAATCTAATTTTACTATCATACAGAAGTAACCTAAGTAAACACAAAATGCAGTTTTAAAATGCTGATTTAATTTACTGAAAGAATACAGTTACCTAACCCTACCAGACCCTACGTGAGAAAGTAATTGCCCCTTTAACTTAAAACTCCGGGAAAATTTGCCTAAAATGCCTATGAAAAGCGTACCCAAAGTAAATTGAACGCTGTTCTTGAACCGTTTGGACTATATGGATGGTTATGGTCTCATTTGAAAGGAAACACTCTGAAGTTTTTCCCCCAGCTAAAAGAAATACTCTAAGTGCTACTGTCATTGAGTAATCCAAGCTGGAACACACTGAAGTAGAAGGTTTTTACTCTCGCCAAAATTTTTTTTTTGCAAACAGATGCCTGTAGATGAGAGCAGCTGGGACCTATTAGCTGAAAAACACAATGGGACCACAGCATGAAGTCTTACTGAGTTCCAGTTCAAATTTGATAACAATCCTACAGAAAATGAGCATTTTACACATGTTTTTCTAAGGCCATGTCTAGGCGTTTCCAAAAATGGCCATTTGGAGACCCCAAAAGGACCCTTGGATAACCATGGTCACATACCTAGGATAAAAGGGCATAACTCTTGAACGCTTCAACCCACAGTCATAATGTTGGGCTCTAATGAAAGGTGAGACTTAGAGGAATCTGATCCCATATCCAGATTCACTATCAATATTGCTGAAAAAAAGTTACTGATGCATAAGCTCAAATTTGTGCACATAAGAGTCAAAACGAGTGCCTTTATGTTAAAAAATGCTTTTTTATACGAAAGGTAAACAAACAAATGACCTTTACGCAGCAAACTCACAGTAAAATATTTACAATATATGATCAATAAAAAAAAGTAAAAGTTACTGGAGCATAAACTCAAATTTGTGCATATAAAAGTCAAAACAAGTGCTGTCATGTAAAAAACTGTTTTTTACATGAAAGGTAAACAAACAAATAACCTTTCCATAGCAAACTATTTACAATATATGATAAATAAAAAAATTAAAAGGTTACTGAGGCATAAACTCAAATTTGTGCATATAAACCCCAAGGGGAGGAGATTCTGACTTTGCGCTTTTACATATATCCAAAGCAAAGGAAAGATTCCTTTGTCTTCGTTCTTGCCTGTAACGAAGACCCTATGTGGCACATAGTAAAATGGATCCTATTTACTTACTTTGTCTCACTCTGATTTCTTACAGGGATGAAAATTAAAATTCCCACAACAACCAACGCTGGCGAAAAAATAACTTCCTTCCACCTTCGGTAATGGAGGTAATAATGCGTAATATGGTAATAATATAATCATCATAATATTAGCATCATATTATAATATCCTTTTCCCAAAATTATTTACACAGAATTACAGAATAACAAACGGAATCACCAACTCCGGTGAAAACATGACGTCCTTCCACCTTCCGTGACAGATTCCACAATTCCATGATAAAAATGAGACTTGGCAAAACTAGCATGAGAGCTTAAAGGAAAAAAAAAGACCAAAAAGAGCAGAGGGGTTTGTTTCACATTTGCCAAAAAACATCTTGATGACTCCGAAGATTTTGGGAATCATATTCTCAGACACGAGTCAAAAGTGGAATTTTTGGAGAACGTAGGTCATGTGACATCTGACATATAGTTAAGAAAGCATTCTACAATAAAAATATCAAACCAGAAGTTAAACACAATCACGTTAGTGTGATGGTTTGGGGCCACTTTGCTGCTTCAGGACTGAGGCAACATGCCATAATTGATGAAACCATGAAATCTTCCCTCCACCAGAAAATCCAGGAGGCAACATGTATGGCCATCAGTTTGTGAGTCGTGAAGCAGGATAATGATCCGAAGGACACAAGCAAGTCGCCTCTGAACAGTTCAAAAAAAAAAAACAGAAAACAAAAATAAGGTTTTGGAGTAATCTAGTCAAAGTCCTGACCTGCATCCGATTGAAATGTCATAGCGTGATCCTAAACAGCTAACGCTCAAAAACTGTCCAATATGGCTGAATTAAAAATTAAAACATTTCTACAAAGAAAAGAAGGCCAACAGTCCTCCAGAGAGATGTGAAAGACTCATAGCTGCTGATCGTAAACATGTGACTGTAGTTGCTCCAGCCAAGCACAGCAAGAACAGTGATTAGCTTGGGGGGGGGCAATTATTTTTCCACATGGGTGATATACAGGTGTTGAACAACTCTTTACCTTCAATAAGTGAAATGATCATTAAAAAGCTGCATTTAGTGTTTACTCGCATTATCTTGGTCTTACAGGAGCTGTGTCATGATTACTGCATATACAACCTTGAACAAAGTAAATCGCTCAAATGCAAATCAAAATCTTGAAGGTATTTGTCTTCTATGATTATTGGCGATGGCAACCTGCTCACAATCTTTGTATCCCTTGGCTAACGCTAAAAATAACGCTTTGAATCCTCAAATTTCCATAGAAAGCTTC